>JAZKJV010003746.1:0-319774 GCA_037367405.1 Ottelia alismoides | reverse complement strand
TCGCTCCTATAGGCGTAGCCGCTCTAAGGACTCGTGAAAAGATAAATACCTGAAAAACAAGCTAAAATTGACAAGAAAAAAGCCGAACCTTCACGGCTTCCCGAGTTGAGTTGGTGAACTTACCCTTGCTTTGTGTTTGTTGTTAGATTTATTAGGTCAAGATCAAAAACACCGCACAATTGTGCAAAATTTTGTTGCATCTCATTTTCTTCTTTTTCTTGCATCATCCCCACTCTTCTCAAATAATCAAGATGATGGGACGGAGATCTCTTAGGTCGACCTTGTCGGCACCGCTATCCAGCTCCTCCCTACTCATCTAGGAATGCCTCGGAGAGCCCGCTCTCCGAGCCTGAGTTCACATCCACCCTGTTCCCTCCTCGACACCCTTCCCATTCTCCTTTCCCTCAGTCCAATTGTGTCAGAATTCAGTTGCATCGCAGAGCTCAGCTCATTCAACAGCACCTGAAATGGCCTCTTTTGCATTTTCAGAAATCAAGCAATGGCAGATAGAGGCGAGCACCCAGATGACCACGATCACCCTCCATTCATAATTGATCAGGCGGCCATCAACAATTCCTTGCTAGCATCCCTCGAAAATATGCAGAGACAGATCCGTGACCAGGGGTGCATTCATGGGTGATCTCATGAGGGAAATAGCTCAGATGAGAGAGAACAGACCTGGAGGAGGCGGTGGCGGAGAAGGAGGAGGACCCGATGCAGGAGGCGATCCTGATGGTGAGCGACCGCCACAGACTATCATGAGGGAACTTCACAACCCAGCTTCGTCCCTCACTCACGGTGGATCAGACTCCCACCTATCCACGGAGATTTTCGAGCTTCGGCACCACACGATCCAGCTTCTTCCCAAGTTCTATGGGTTGCCGACCGATAGCCGCACCTCCATCTCCAAGAGTTCGAAATGATATGCAGCACTATCCACGATCGGTTGTTGACCGAGGACACTATCAGATGATCGCACTTCCCGTTCTCATTGGTTGATCGTGCCGCATATTGGCTCAAGCTCTAGGGCGATTTGTCGACACTTGGGCAGATCTCCGGTCCGTATATTTGAAGAAATACTATCCTCATCTGGCCGGACAAACGCAGCTCGAGCCATGATCAGCAATTCCGGTCATGATCCTCTATGAACAGTTCCATGAAGCATGAGATCTATTAAGAGAGCTCATAGACGGTGTCCACATCACGATTTCTCCAGCCCCACCTGGTGCAGAGTTTCTTTGTGGGCTGACACCGGAGTTGCAGGGCTTGTGAACGCCTCTTGCGGTGGGTCCTATTTCTCCAAGGGAGAAGACGACGTCTGGGCCATTTATGAAGGAATGGCAGAGAACTCCACAGTAATGACCCAGGCCAGAGTCTACACTCAGCAGAAGCCCCGCAAGGTGCGGGAACATTTCAGAGGACGCTCGCATCGATGCCGGTCCCTGCACAAGTCGGTAGCCGCAGCCCAGCCGTAATCTGCCGCAGCCGACATGGGCATAATCAGCGAAAAGCTGGACCGCATGGAGATCCTCGAAAGAAGCAGAACCCAAGGTCTAGCCCAGATGGACCTTCTCACCAAGACAATGAGTGACCTGAAAACTCAAATTCTCTGTATTCAGGAGGCACAGGCCCATTCTCAACAGCCTCCCAGGTCACAGGTTGCTTCCAGCAGCAACATCCCAACTAGGCCTCCACCTCATACCGCTAGGTGAACCATATCCAGGCGGAGCCGGTTCCATTGTTGCAGTACCATCCAGAGCAACCGCCATCTCAGGAGACGCAGATGGTGGTGTATCAGCAGGAGCAGCCACTGGCAGTTCTTCCTCCACCTTCCTTCGAGCAGGAACCGTTGATGGAAGTCAACGGGATTTGGTATGACCGATACCCTCAGCCCGCAATTCGTAGGGATCACCCCGGATTCCGTTGGGGTAATGGGTGGATCCTCATCCCATTGCATTCCCCTGCTCAAGGACAGCAGAACGGCCAGCCACAGCAACAACACCAGCAGCCCCAGTACAACCAGCCCCAGCAGTATCAGAGTGGTCCTCGTCTCCGCCTATCAGGACAGCAGTGGAGGCAGCGCCAGCAGCCTCAGCAATCTTATCACCAGCCTCCCCCCAATGTCAGCAAGATATACGCAGCAGCAGCCCATGTCCAGCAGGGACAGACATCCGGTTCTCAGGGTCCTGCCTATGAGAACCTGCTCTTGATGATCTTTGCCCGCTTGCTATCTGAACAGCGAGCATCTTTTCAGGCAAGAAATGGATGAGTTCCGGCATGAGATGCGGGATTTCATCAAAGGGCAAGGCCGCCATACCCGCTCAGATCGAACCCAATCCTTAATAATTTAAAAGAAATCTGAGCAGGTAGAGTTCACAGAGGACACCTCTCCTAGTGATGATTTAAATGACATGTCTTATTCCTATTATGATGCTGATTTTGTTACTACTAGGAGCGGTAGGATGCCAGCCGGCGCGCCTCTTCTGAGCGACGACCAAGTATGGCTGAACCAGGAGCACCAGAGGAGCAGCTAGCGGTGCTGATGCCGCTAATGATGATGTTGAAGAGGTGGTGCTGATGCCACCAATGATGGAGTCCAAGACAACAGGTGCTGATGCCGTTGTGGTACCCGATGCAGACGGTGGTGCTGATGCCCATTTTGAAGGATGAACCAGAGCGCGGTGCTGATGGCGCAAAAGACCGGTGCTAGTGGTGGTAGCAGAGCCACCACATCCACTTTGTTGAGCCATCTGTGATGTTAGCCACATTTTGTATCTAGAGACTGTGGGAACAAAAACAAAAACAAAAATATGAATAAAGGAAAGGTTTTCTGTTCAAATTACGGATCCATGTGTTGAATGATGATGATTGTATGGATTCTCCTGTCTTCACAGGCACAGGGACCGATTCCTAGTCCTCCATCTGAGGGAGGCCCCTACCATCCCCTTTCCCGAAGCACTCCGCCGAGCGAAGGGGAACAAAAAAGAAAATCCAAAAAAGAGCCAACAGGTAGAGTTCGGCAATGAAATGATTGACAGATTCCATATTCAGCTGACTCTACGAGAAGCATTTGAGCATATCCCCTTCTTCAAGAAGAATTTGAAAGAAACAACTACTGTCAGAAGGAAGAAGAGGCACAGGGATCAATCCATATGCTCACTCACAACACTTGCTGCGCCATTCAGAACACATTGCCAGCCAAGCGACCAGACGCAGGAGCTCCCTATGTCAGATGCGAGATTCAGGAGCAGCAGTTTGACCGTACTCTATTAGACAGCGGCTCTTCAATTAACTCCTTCCGGCAGCCTTACTCAAGCAGTTCGAGTTTGGCCCTCTTCTTCGAAGCAGAACCGTCCTTCAGTTTGATGATAGGTCGATTAAGAGGCGAAATGGGTTATTGAAAGACGTGGTCGTTACCATTCAGGGCCTGAAATTCCCCGTGGACTTCGTTGTGTTAGACATGGAGATCCCTGAGTCGGTAACCGATGCCCCATCATTCTCGGACGTCACTTCTTGGCCACAGCCAAGGCGGTGACCGACCCATGATAGTGGGAAGGTATGCTTTCACGTAGAGGGCGAAACCATACAAATAGAGAGATCGAAGAGATCAGAGCCAGAGAGGCAGAATGCTCAGAGCAGTCCCAGCGAAGCCGAGCAGATGACAGAGGAGGAGCTAGACATCCACCAGGTTGGTGATTTTGAGATGACTGATGATGAATCCAACTGGAAAGATCCTGTAGCACCAGACCCTCGCCTTGCCTACAGATTCACTGTATCATCAAGCTCATGGCAGTCGAGAGCCGGGAGAGCACATCCCTGGATGAGGATATCTCTGAGGCTGGACAGTGTTGTGATGAGTGGTGCTGAGGAATTTCAATCTTGCTCATCGTCTTCCTAATCCCTCGGATTCAGACATAGACTGGGATGACTTTGATGATTATTTGCCTTGTCTGATTCCTTCTGAGCCGACAGCCATGACAGAGTGCGAGCCAGTGGCAGTTTATCGATGATCCAGCAGGCCGCCCTTCGTCAGGAATTCATGCAGAGCGAGAGTTCTCCCATGCAGACCTGGTCGCATTTACCAGACATATCAAAGCCAGATCTGCCACCTCCCAGTTGCCAGAACGGAAACCTTTGCCGCAGTCAATGAAGTACAGATTCCAGCTGGAGAGCCAGAAATGCACCCAGTCATTATCTCAGCAGATTTGACTGGAGGATACAAGAATCTCGTCTGATGGGAGTTCTTGAAAGAAACGCAAGGCATCGGTTGGAGTATAGCTGATTCCAGGGCTGAGCCCAAATCTTTGTTCTCACCACATTTATCTTGAGGATAACGCTAAGCCGTCGCGTGAGTTCCAACGACGGCTGAACCCGAATCTTCGAGACGTAGTCATGAAGAAATTTCAAGTGGTGGAGCGCTGATTTTATCTATCCCATCTCCGACTCCAAATGGGTTAGTCCACTCCATGTGGTACCCAAAGAAGACGGGTATCACCACAGTTGTCAATGATTCTGGAGAGGAGATCGCTACCAGAGTACCAACTTCTTGGAGGGTCTGTGTGGACTACAGACGATTGAATGAGGCCACCAAGAAGGATCACTTCCCGCTACCATTTATTGATCAGATTATCGAGCGGTTAGCTGGGAAGAGCCATTACTGTTTTCTTGATGGGTACTCTGGATACAATCAAGTGGCCATTGCGCCCGAAGACCAGGAGAAAACGACATTCACCTGTCCGTTTGGGACCATATGCTTTCAGACGAATGCCCTTTTGTCTATGTAACGCTCCGGCGACATTCCAAGGTGCATGTTGTCCATCTTCTCGGACATGGTGGGTGACTGTTTAGAGGTCTTCATGGATGACTTCTCTGTCTATGGCGACGGGTTCGATGCTTGTCTTGACTGCCTAGACCGTGTGATGAAGCGCTTGCATTGAGGTCAATCTTGTCTTATGCCTGGGAGAAGAGTCATTTCATGATGACTCAGGGGACGGTCCTTGGTCATATCGTCTCCAACAGGGGCATGGAGGTCGATCCGGCTAAGGTGGATATCATCAGAAAACTCAATCCGCGTCCCAATTTGCGTCAGTTACCGTCTTTTCTGGGGCATGTCGGTTTCTACCGACGGCTTCCTTCAGGACTTCAGCCGAATTGCCCCGACCGGCTTACTGACTTACTGACCAAAGACACCGAGTTTATTGTTAATGATAAGTGTCTTGAATCTTTTGAGACTCTCAAAAACATGGTTGTTTCAGCTCCTGTCCTTCAGCCACCCGATTGGTCTCTCCCATTCGAGATCATGACGGATGCTTCAGATTTTGCCGTTGGGGCTGTGCTTGGACAGAGGAGGGATGGTTTACCGTTTGCCATTCACTACGACAGCCGGACTTTGGATGCCGCGCAGCGGAATTACACTGTGACTGAGAAGAGATGCTGGCCGTAGTTTTCGCTCTTGATAAGTATCGATCATATATTCTCGGATCTAGAGTGACCATTTACACTGATCACACCGCCATCCGGTACTTAATGGCTAAGAAGGATGCCAAAGCACGTCTCACAGATGGATCCTTCTACTCCAGGAATTTGATATTGAGATTCAGGACAAGCCTTGGAGTCAAGAATGTGGTGGCGGATCACCTCTCCAGATTGGAGAATCTTGAGGAATCTGAGCCCAGCGCACCTATCACAGAGACATTTCCAGATGAGGCAATCTTGGCCTGTCACCTCACTCCCATGGTATGCTGACTTTGTAAACTATCTTGTTGCCAAGACAAGTCCCTCAGGGTTGGCCGGGCAGAAAACTGAGACCTCCTAGCTAAGGCCAGTTTACCATTGGGAGGATCCCGTCCTTTATCATGAAGGAGGGGATAGTATCTGGAGGAGGTGCATTCCTCAGGAAGAGCAGCATAGCGTCCTCACATACTTCCACAAGCTTGAGGCAGGAGGACATCATTCCGGAAAAGGACAACACATAAGGTGCTTCAATCCGGCCTATGGTGGCCTACTCTCTTCAAGGATTCTGATGAGTTTGTGAAGAGATGTACTGACTGTCAGAAAATGGGAACCTGCGGACAGAGAGGACATGATGCCCATGCAACCCATTCACTTCTGTGAGGTTTTTGATGCATGGGGAATTGATTTCATGGGCCCATTTCCTAAGAGCCAGGGATTCGAGCATATTTTGCTCGCTGTGGATTATGTCAGCCGATGGGTTGAGGCCATCCCCGCCCGAGCCGCAGATGCTAAAACCGTTTGCAAATTTTTGAGGAAAAAATATCATTTCACGGTTCGGTGTACCTAGAGTCTTGATTTCAGATGGGGGTCTCACTTCATCAATGACAAAGTCAGGGCCCTTGCAGACGAGTTCGGCAGTGACCATCGGGTTGCCACTCCTTATCACCCTCAGACTAATGGTCTTGCCGAAGTATCGAATAGGGAGATAAAGGCTATCTTGCAGAAAGTTGTCCGCCCAGACCGAAAGGATTGGTCACAGCTTTTGGACTCGGTCTTGTGGGCTTATCGGGACATCTTTCAAGAATCCATTGGGAACATCTCCCTTTCGTCTCGTCTATGGCAAGCCGTGCCATTTGCCAGTGGAGATCAAGCATAAATCTTTTTGGGCACTTACTGAGTTGCTTCTAGATCCCGAGAGTATAGGAGAACAGAGAAGAGCAGAATTGGCAGCCCTGGAGGAAATTGAGAGATACAGCCTTCTCCAACAGCCTACAGTACAAAGAGAAAGTGAAGACATGGCACGATTCGCATATCAGCCATAAACAGTTTGAGCCAGATCAGAGAGTATGGTTGTTTGATTCAAGGCTAAAGTTATTTCCAGGGAAGTTACAGAGCAAGTGGAAAGGACCGTATGTGGTCAGAAAGGTACATGACAATGGCAGCATCGACATATCCGAACCGTCATCTTCCTCTACCTTCCGCGTCAATGGTCAACGCCTGAAACTATATCTTGATCATGATCCGCCGACCATTGACGTTGCCCCCATTCTTCTGGTATGAGATGTGTCCCTTGACTCTCATCATCTGCATTTCATACATGGTGATCAACTCTATTCCCCGTTGTACAGATCCATCTGTTTATATCACTTTGTTGTCTGTTGATTTATTTTTCTTCTTTTCTTTTCCTTTTCTATCGTCTTTTATCTATCAAAAAGGTACCGCCCTTGTAGACAGTTTTCCATACTTAGGACGTACTTTGTCCTAAGTATAGGGGGGTTGGCACCCCGAGTTTTTCTATCATCTCCATTGTCTCCTCTCTTGTCTATACTTAGGGATATTTTACCCTAAGTATAGGGGGAGACAATCTGAGTACGATCTGTTCATTCCCACCCTTGACCCTCCCTGCGTTGTGCACAGTCTGCTATACTAGGATTATTTGATCCTAAGTATAGGGGGGACGGTCAACTTCTCATTCATTGATTCATTGATTTATTCCTTCATTCTTTAGACTTGTCTATACTTAGTACGAGTTATGTCTTCTCTTTTCTCTCCGATCTATGAGGACATAGCTCAAGCTAAGTATAGGGGGGTCGTATATACTGCGTATATACTTTAGCCATAACTCGTACTTTCGTATTTTCCTAATAATAATATGGCTAATAATTCTTTAAAAATTCATTAAAAATCCTTAATAAAAAGATGTCGTTATTCCTCAGATTCTTTTTGTATTTACTGATTATTAAATCAGGTGAAAATGTTTTTTGCAAAATGTTTGAAAAATAGTTTGAAAATCTTTGTGAACATCTATGAAAACTATTTTGAAAATATTTTGTTTCGTGTTTTCAACCTGTGTGAAAAATGTGTGGATTGTAAAATTTCTTTTCTTTGTGTGAAATAAAATGTTTGAAAAATGATTTGCAAATGGTTTGAAAAGTGGTTGCAAAAATGATTTGAAAAACCTATATATACTGTTTTGAAAGCCTTTGCAAAATGATTTTCAAATGTGTGTACATGTTTGTAAAAACTATTTTGGACTATAGTTTTCAAAAATTGTGTGTAAATTGTTTTCAAATAAGTTTGAGGAATATACACATCACACCAAAATCCACTATATGTATATATGTATAAAATTGATCACTTACCCTTGTAAATTCTAAAATCCAATTCTTGTATATATAAGAAGCACTCCCGTGTACATATTTTAACCTAGTTTTCGGCCAAAATCTTTTTGCTTTCAAAATTCCCAAAAACATTTGCAAAAATTAAAATCCAAAAACATCTGAAAAATCCTTGAAAAATACAAAAAATTGCATCTGCATGCATCATATTTTTAAAAATCCATAAAAAGTTCAAAATCTTTGAAAATTGCATCACAAAAATATTTTCTGCATTGCATTGCATAGCATGAGCATTTTTCGATTGAGTTTGATAGTTGAACAAGTCTAAGTAAAATCCGGAGATTGGAGCTTGATTGGACCTTATAATCTACCTAATAACAGGAACCTTATAGGAACTGGGTTTGAGGTACTTCAGGTCTAGTTGACTTAATTCTTTGAGGATCAGCGGGACTTGGTTCAATGGATTCTTGACTGCCTAAGTAGAGTATTTCGAAGCACACGCACGACTCTTGTTGATAATGACCTAACTTGGACACCTGCACCTTTCACATGGCTCAACTCAGTTGGAGTGGTGAGGGGATTGGATTTGCCGGTATGAGACGCACACAAGTGGAAACATTTGTCCTCCTCTAGGGAGGAAGTGCACCCCAACCCGTCCAGTGATTAGGAAGTCTAAAGACAGGAGACTGTGGGTTGCGATAAAGCTTCAAAAGAGGGATAGTCTACTGGCTCAAGAGGAAAAACTCCTATGTAAATGCTGGCTGGAAATTGTATTTCAAAAAAAAAAATGTTCAGGCATGTACAAAAATAAAAAGCCTGCAAGTATTACAAAGTCAATAAGCAAGCTTGAGTTCCAAAGTCAAATATGTGAGGCCTGCAGCAGGATGACTTGACTACACTGGTCTTGCATCCAAGGATAGGTAGCTACACTGAGCTACCGTCCATTCTTCTCTTCACCCCCTCCTCTTGAGCTGGTTGCCACTTGAACTTAGAAGGGAAATACCCCGCTCCTCGAGGATGGAGTTGCTGATATGGGGAATCACTGGGTTGTCGTACTGGAGAAGTCAGTTTCTTTGTCATTCTAGTTGGGGAGAGCCACCATCACTTACACTGTACAAGTCAGATTCATAGTCGTAAGGGTTTGCGTATGAATTGAGATATTTCTGACCTGGCTATTGAGGAGACTTGGGCAGAGTTTTGGGATTCTCAAGGACTGTTGGATTTCAAATTCGGTTCTCACTAAGGTTCCGACCGCACTAAAATTCCAAAGGTCCGACTTAAGCTCCAAACTTTGATTTTGTGAAGACAAGTTTGATAGTTAGACTTAATCCATCTTTCTTCTTTTTCTTTTCTTTCTTTTCTTTTTACACTTATTGCATAAGTGTTTGCTAGGGACTAGCAAAGGTAAAGTATAGGGGTGATGAATCCACATTTCATCATCTTTATTCTATCATTTTGGCACCAAAAACCCTAGCAAATGCCTGTAAATAGCCTTAAATCAAGCATCTTAGCATTCATGCATGTGCATCTAAACAGTGTGTAAATTACTGTAATTAAGGCCAAAATTATAGAATAAATAAAGAAAAGAAAAAGATAAAATATTTGTAAATATTTTATGACCCAAAACCCCCGAGACCTAGGCATCCTGATGAATAGGTCGACAAGGAATAAAGTAGGGGGAGATAAGGTCAGAAATATAGAGAAAATACCTATACATTCCATTCATTCTTTATTCATTTTGGGACCTATTTTTGGTTCCACTTTTATACATCAAATAAAGAAACTTTGTACATGAAAGTTGTAGATACTTTAATAAAGAAAATACAAAATTGATTTCACAGAAAAAGAATGTACAGATAAAAGATATGGTCTGAATAAGAATCCAAAATCCCAACTTCCCCAGACCCGTATCTCACAAACGACAACTCAAATGTAGCAAACTCACCTTTAATTGTATATAGAATAAAATAATCTATCCAATGGCGGTGGTTTCGCATTTGGCGGAGGCTCCGGTTTGAAGTTGAGTTTTGGACCCTCATTGTATACTTGTACTGAATAAAATATTCAATTTATTCTTTATTCATTATTTATTCATTTTTATATTTTTATAATTTTGTAAATATTACTTATACTGTATATGGGCATTAAAATTGAAATAAAATGCAAAGAAAAAATAAAAAATAAAAATACTTGTATAAAGAATACATAGGCATACTGCATACACTTATACCTATATATAATACACTTGTATTTTATTAAATATACAAAACATCTCAGAAAAATAAAATAAAAATATACTTATGTATATAAAAGTATGTTATAATTTTATAAAATCATAAATAAAAATAATAAGATTAAGAATAACATAAAATAAAATAAACTATTAAAATACATAGGTATTATACCTATATAGGGTTAAAAAGGTAACTTGTAAAAATACAAGCCATAAAAATAAATAAAAATCAAAATTAAATACTACATAAAATTTGGAACATTTTTTATTTTATAACTTTTATTTAATTCGAGCATTTAGTATTTTAAATTGAATTAACAAAACATTAATTCAGGGTTTTTCCTGGTTGGTCCACGTGGACCAACCAGGAGGCCAGGACTGTTGACCTAGGTCAACAGTCTGACCTACCCCTGTAGCCGCTGTCAGACCTCGGTTTGACCCACTCTTTGTCGATTTTTCTAGCCTCCATCTTGCATTTTTTTAGATCGAGCCCTCCATGACTTTTGTCCCTCGATTAGTGGTCTATCACACCCTTACGTTTTTTTGGGGACAGAGCCATCGATTCACCAGATCTGGCTCGATCTTTGGAGCACCTTGGTCATGGGTCAAACCAAATATATGACGCCCTCCTCTTTCCATTCGAATTTGAGTCTCCTTGGTCCACCCCTCTCCGCCTCTCCAGTGCTCTGAGCCTTGCCGGAGGTGACAGCTCCGCCGCGAGCTTCTCAGCCAAGGCGAACGAGGTCGAGGACGACTCCAGCACCTCCGCCAACCGCCGGCGTCGAGGTATCCTTTCTCCTCTGGTTCCGACCATTGAGGGCTTCCACCCGCATATTTCTTTAGTGCATTTAGTTCCTGGTAGCTTAAGGATCAAAAACCCCAAAAAATTGTGAGTTTCATCGCGTATTTCGTCCATTCACGCATCCTCGCCGGAGCGCACCTCCGGCCACCGTCGACCACTCCCCCTCGCGCTTAGATTAGGTCCCCGCGAGGCCCAGGCAATTTGCCCTGGGCCTTCTCACCACTTTTTGCAGGTCAAGGAGCTTTGAACGCACCTGGAAGGCCGTTTTGATTCATCGCCGGAGATACCTGGAGCGTAGAGCTCCGCCGCCTTCGCGCCCACACCTCGATGCTCCTCCGGCGAATCTGAGCCATCCAGTCCATAGAGAGACCTCCCAGGAGTCTGCAGCTCCATTTTGGAGCCTATTCATCGCCGGAGAAGCGAGATCGGAGCCGGGGAAGTTCGCCTTCGCCGGCCTTCGTCCCTGTTCTTCCTCCTCGCGTCTCCACCGTCCGATCGAGCCGCAGCTCCAGTTCGCGTGTTGGCCGTTGGATCATCCTTCGCTTCGACTGTCCGATCCACCAAGGAAGATCTAATCCAGGCCGCACAAGCCAACCGTCATCGCTCGCCCAGAACACGCCACGTGGATAAGTGGATCGCCTCCAGCCGCTGGATCGCGCCCCATCGCCCAGCCATTGGATGCGAGCCACGCGTCATCATCGGAGCGTCGCGTCGAGGGTATTTTGCATCTACACCCTCGCGCCTTTTGTATTTAATATTTAGTTTTTAAACTTTCGTCTGTAGCGTAAATATTTTGTAATATTTGCATCGAGACCCCCGAACTTTGCTTATTTGCACTTAGGTCCTCCGCCACGTCACCTCACGTGACCTGTACACGTGAGGTGAGGGCATTTTGCAGAAGGACCCTCGGTTGTTTGTTTATTTCGTTTTAGTCCTAAAACTTTCGAAGCACGTGTAATATTTTTGGTTATTTTGCAAAGAGACCCCCAGGCTTTTGTGATATTGCATTCCAGTCCTTCCCAGGCGCGTGCAAGTCACGCGCCCTGGTGGGAAAATTTCGATTAGGCCCAGACGGGTTTTGTAATTGTCTTTTGGTGCCAAAAATTGAATATAAAGTGTATATTTTTGTGGAAAATTGCATGTTTGCCCTGGATGTTTGATATTTTGCACATATACCCCTGCCAGGACTGTTTAATGCTTTGATGCTTGTTGTATTTATTTGAGATATCATTTTAAGCCCAAAAATTCCACAAAAATAGACTTAAGCTCCTGGACACGTGTACTTTCACGCCACCTATTTAGTTTTTGATTTTATTTTACTTTCATATTTATTAAAAATCAAAAACAGCCTTTTTGTGTACTGTCTACCTTAGAAAATACCAAAAAATATCAAAACACCTCCAAAAATTCCCAAAAATTCACATAGTGTCTATTTTATCCCTATTTTAGTGTCAATCCAAAAATCATTAAAAATTTCAAAAGAAAAACACTAAAAATCTAAAAACACTTAAAACTTCAAAAAATATATAAAATAGTAGAAAAATCCAAAAAATATAAACTCAGCTTCTGTTTATCCTTTATTTTGTTCTTTTTATTAGAAAAATAGTGTGAAAATTTTTTAGCTACTGGTTGGTATTTTTAAATCTCATTTTATTCACAGCCAGCCTCTTTTCCACTGTTTTAGCTTTATTTCAGTATTTAAAAATATCAAAAACATCTTGAAAAACCTTAAAAATCACAAAAACAGTAGAAAACCTAAAATACCAAAAACATTTTATTCTGAATTTTGAGTATTTTTGCACCTTTTATAAATCTTTTAGCTTGCCTTTTATTATATTGCCTTTACTTTCCAATATTGAAAAAGAAATAAAAAAAATATAAAATATAAAATATAAAAATCCAGAAAATTCAAAAATCAAATACAAAATTAAAAATAAAAATAAAAAAAAATTAAAAATTAAAAACCACAAAATTGTAGTTGCTTGCTTGCTTAGTGTATACATTCACACATCACACACACACTTAGCATTTTTGCTTGAATTACACTGTTTGGTTCCCTGTGTTCGAACTCTCTGCATACTTGACACTATACACCATTTGTGCAGAGTTAAAAATAAATTTTAACTCCACATTGTTTCTAATTTGTTGATCTTAGTGTGGGTTAATTGTTGATTAATTTCGGAATTTGTGTGGTCAAACACCGACTGTTGACTCGCCTTGTGGGTCGACATAACCGCATCGAAATATGAGATTATCACTGATCGAGGTGAATTGTTGATAGTGGTGTGGCGCGACCGAAAATAGAGGAGCTTGTGCCGACCGTCGTTGAGGACCACGTGTTTTTCATGCAGGTGCATCATCTTCCCTCTCTTCCATCCATATCACCATTACTGTCTACCCACCCCCACACCATCTCCCCATCTACATTCTTACGTCCACCACTACACCTACTGCATCATAGCTCCTTCCATTCATCTTCAAGCCACGCTCATCCTTCAGTCACTCCACCGAATTCCTCACCTAACCTCCAGCGGCAACAAGCCCCTACGTGCATGAATGTCTAATGAATATGTGATTAATCACTTCAAAAGTTGAAAATAGAGCTAGTTCCCAAGTAATTAATTACATTTAATCATTATTATAACATTATTAGCATTCATGCATGTGTAAATAATATCCATATTTTAGCATTCATATTTTGCATAATTAAGAAGCAAGATTTGTGTGCAAATAGTCACATGTATATTAACTAAATTCCCTTATTATTCTTTATATTATATTAACTCCAAATGCAATAAAATCAACTCCATTGTGTACATATTACTAACCTTAATAAATGAAAAATATTAGAAAAATGCTAACTTGTATACATGTCAAATAAGACCAAACCCTAGTTTTGAGACAAAAAGTTGCAAAGTCAAATATCTCTCATACCCTACTCACTTAATGTACATTCGATTATCTACAAATCAAGAGTCAAATTCAAATAATCAGAGTTCATATTTGAAACATGGATTTTGGTTCCTCATTGTATATTTGTATATATTAACCAATTTGACCTTATTATTTTATGTACAAAATTAACTCTTTTAAATTATTTCTTTCTCTTTTGATTTTCTTTGATTTATATTTTAATAAAATGTGCAAAAATCCAAACCTTAAACAAGCTAAAAATCAAAGGAAAAGAATATGTTTGAGTATGTATAAAATAAGTCTTCCCTATCTTATTTCTTTATTTTCTTAATTATAGTTTAATATGTAATTTATTTATTTTATATTTTATTTGATTTTACTTTGTATTTTCCCTTATTTAGAAACCAGAAAATTGTAAAACATAAAAAATACGGCATTCTATGTACATAGAATACCGCCAAAAATACAGCGGTATAAACGACTTCTTTTGGTTTTTGTCCCCTTCACAGAAGTTATAGATCTCGTCAAGATAAAATACTTTCATAAAAACCACTTTTTATCTGACATCATTTTATATTCTTATTTTGATTTTTATTTCTTATTTTTATGATTTTTGCGGGAGTAACACAAGGCTGCTCCCTGGAGCCGCCATGTGCCACCTACTTAAATCACTCTAGCCACCTCCTTTCATAGCTAGTGGATGTCGCACCCTTCATCCAACGACCCTCATTATTTTTCGTTTTATTTTATTTTATTTATATCATTCTTTTTCCCCTAAATACATGGCTCATTCATGGACATTCGATCTTGGTCGATCGAATGGTTGTGCTTCGTCTCCCTCCTCTAACTCTTCCGCTCATGACTGACCTCTCCTCCAACTCTGTCTTTCTCGCTTTGCCTGCGACAGAGCTCCCTCGCCTCCACGACCTCCTCTTCTGCAATGTCGCCTCACCTCTGCCTCTTGTGGCGAGCTCTAGTCGTGGCTCCTCAAAACTCCCCTCTGCCTCATGCACACCATATCCGTCATCACGGAGAGAAGCCTCTAGCTTCATGCCCCACTGGTGACACTAGTTGGTTGTCCCTCCAACGATGACGATGAGGATTTCATATCTCTGACAAGATCCAAAGCTCCTCAAGCTTTGCTGCAGATTTTCCAAGCCTCTACGCAGCTTCGTATAGATTCGCCACCCCACTTGAGATGATCATCGAATCAGGAATCCCTAGGCAAGTTCAACCATCAACCATACATGTACAATGCTGCCTTCTTCTACCCTTCCTCTTTCTCCATCATTTCGATATTCTTGAAACTCTGCACCTATCTTCTTCCCTCTTCTATTCTAATGTGAAACCCAACCCAAATCAACACCAAAATCAGCCACCTCTTATCCCTTACCACTTCCCCTTCCATTTCTCCCATACCTCCCACCTCCGACGTAGAGCAGTCGGAGATCCAGCTCCCTCCTCCACATAAAGGGGACCCCATGCGGTCATCAAATCTCCGTTTATCCTCCTCCGACAGAGCTTACTCGCACCACTTTACAGGTCTTCAGAGAAGCAACACAACATGAACCACAAGCCGCAACATGCTTTGCCTTAGATGTTGCTTCGTTGACCTCACAGTATTATAGGTCCTTCTCTCTGCACCACCGGATCACCTCCAGGAAAATCGGAGCTCGCACCTCGGTAGTGTGTCTACCGAGAGCAAGCAATCAAGGAGCGGCAGCGAGCTTTTCCTTCGTCCTCTATTCATCACCCACATACAACAAACCTGCGGTCCTCTTCACTATCTAAAAGGGCTATAGCTACAATCGGATAGGCTCTCCCTAAGCCTAATTTATCATGGCCGCTCTTCACAGCCTCCCTCTGAGTTTCCCGCTTCAGCTTATCCGAAGCTAGAAAGATCAGCCACGTGGAGGCTGGGATACAAGACACAGTCCAAACCAATCTACCCCCACATGCCCTACACACATGTGGAAAAATTGCAGCCACACCCCTACATTCCTAGAAGATTGCAAGCCAACCCCTACACACGTCGAGCATGCTCCCGCCTAGCAATTTACATACAAACCTCCTCGATTTTGGTAAATTTTTAAGTCCCATCTGCATGCATTTAGTTTAACTTCTTTTTGCATTTTGTAATCAGAACCTTGATAATGAGGCTTCTGCTGGCGGTTAAAAAATAGAGTTGTCGGTTGTAGGGAAAACCGCGAAGACAGAAGCCGCGTTGATCAACCAAAATCATGATAAAAATAGGAGAGAGAGAGAGAGAAGATGAACAAATAAGATTCTCTCCTATTTTAGTACTTTAAAACTAGTTTTTATCCAAGTAAGTTCCCTTGGGTCGAACTCGAGGAGGCAGAATAGCCGTACTGCGATTTTCGAGGAAAGAAAGAATCTTTGGATCTTCTTGAAAATACAATGAGCACAAGAAAGTGTTCAAAACTAACACATTTTTACAAAAATAAAAGCGAGAAAAATATGTGATGAAAATCAACGAACAATAGCTAGAAATGTCACTAGGGTAGTTGTGTAACTTCCCTAGAAAATTCGAGGAAAAATACAACAAAATTCAGGTCTAAAACTACCCTATAGTCCAAGGGTAGAAGTGCAAAGAAAATAAACTTCTTCTGTTACAAATAGGTCCCTAGCAGGGACTGGATTGCAATGAAAACTAAAATTATTGCATTTAGGTCCCTACATGGGGATGTAAATGTAATTCTCAAAAACTTTTGGAGTGGCTTTAAGATTCTGGAACTTGGATGGTTAGATTTTGCAAATTTTCCACCGTTTCGCAATCAATGGCGGAGACTAAAAGGTGCAGGCGATACTGAGTCGTCCGATCTGGACACGTGTCGCCATCCTATACCGCCTGGCGTTCTTGAGTGTTCTTCCCCCTCTTGCGCAGTAGACGATGGCATCGCCTTCTCTGATTTCTTCCCGCCAATCAGTGGCATTCTTTGTCCTCCTGCAGGGCCAGGAGGGAGTCTCCTTCTCCCTCCGAGCTCACCTGCTGTTGAGCGGCTCCAAGGTTGGCGGATGGCGACGATTAGGCGTCGTGGAAGAAGGTTGTGCAGCGATGTCTGACAACTGGGAGTGAACAGTCTTTTGATTCAATCTTTCTTCGATGAATTTCATCTCCAGATGATGGGTTGATGCTCTAGTGATGATAAAGACCTACAAATGAGTTTTATCTGGGGGTAACAAAGTGTAGGACTAAGTTGGTTGTCGCTCGACGAGGCGGCTTCCCGGAGCTCCACGCTGCGGCTGCGACGATGCAAGGCCAAGATGAAGCCTTGGAACCTTCCTCCGATGCTCCTTCTTCCATGCGATGCTTACCTGAGGCCCTGTTACAGCCGGAGATAGGAGGAGGGCGACAGTGAAAGTGGTGGATCGACCAATGGGTTTCTAGAAAGAGTTAGTCAGGAAGAGTTAGTTGGAGATGGAGATTTGATGGGCTTTTATAGAATGAATCAAAGATGATTAGGTATAAATCAAGGGCTGACGTGGATGAAGGTGGTTGGGAGAAGACGATGGATGGTTAGGATCAGGTAGAGTGGTTAAGGAATGGCCGGTGAAATTAGTTGAAGTTGGAAGTTAGAACAACTCAACCGGCCTGGGTTCTTTGAGGAAGATGAACCAGGTGCTGACACATGTCAACACCTGGTTGGCCAAAATTGATAAATATATTAATAAATATGAAATAAATAATAAATAATGTTATTTTAAAACGGTATAAAAATGAAAATTATAAATAACTAAATTATCTAAATTATGGTATAATTAATTTTAATAAATAATAAATATTTACGAAATATAAATATTATATTAATAAATAAGTATAAATAATACTTTATAAATAGGTTTTGGATTTTTAATTTAATAAATTAATAAATTGTATCATTTTTATATTTTATTAATTATTAGAATAATAAATAGAGTTTTTGCTGGCAGTTAAAATATAGAGTTGTCGGTTGTAGGAAAACCGTGAAGACAGAAGGTGCGTTGATCAAACAAAATTCAGAATTAAGATAGGAGAGAGAGAGAGAGAAAGAAACAAGGAAGATTCTCTCCCATTTTAATCCTTTAAAACTAATTTTTATCCAGGTAAGTTCCCTTGGGTCGAACTCGAGGAGGCAGAATAACCGTACTGCGGTTTTCGAGGAAAGAAAGAATCTCGGAATTTTTATTATCTTCTTGAAAATACAACGAGCACAAGAAAGCGTTCAAAACTGACACGTTTTTACAAAAATAAAAGTGAGAATGCGATGAAAATAAACGAAAAATAGCTAGAAATGTCGCTAGGGTAGTGTAACTACCCTAGAAATTTCGAGGAAAAGTACAACAAAATTCATGTCTAAAACTACCCTATAGTCCAGGGGTGGAAGTGCAGAGAAAATAAACTTATTTTGTTACAAATAGGTCCCTACCAGGGAGTGGATTGCAATGAAAACTAAAATTATTACATTTAGTCCCTGCATGGGGACCTAAATGTAATTTTTGGAAACCTCTGGAGCGGGATGAAATATCTGAAACTTTGATGGGTTCAAGGTGCAAAATTTCCATCGATTCACGATCAAGGACTGAGATTAGAATCTGATACGCGATCTAGGCCATCCGTGGGGAACACGTGTCATAATTCTGTACACTATGGTGTTCTTAAAGTGTTCTTCCCCCTTTCTCGCAGCGGATGATGATGGCTTCTTCTTCGACTTCTGCTCGGCGACTGATGGCATGCTTTGGCCTCCTACAGGGCCAGAGGAGTGTATCCTACACCCCTCGAGCTCTCCTGCGCGTGAGTAGGCTTCGAGGTGAAAGAATACGGTGACTAATCGTCGACAAAGTTGAATGGTTCTGTAGAGCCTCAACAACCACATGGAAGTTGATCCTCGATTGAAACTTCTTCGATCGTTAAGGCTCCATACGATGATTTGATGCCCAGTGATGATTAAGACCTGCAATTAGTGATTTATATGCTCGATTTCTAATGACATCGACCAAGAAGTTATGGATTTGCAAGTTATAAATTTTTTCCAGAAACTAAGAGTTAATGGAAAGAGATGGAATCAATTTGGAGTGAATTCAAGTGGATTTGAAGGGAAGTTTGGGTGTGCGTCTAAGAAGGATGTTTAAGGTCTCTAATGACGTGCTTAAGTCTGCTAATCGAAGCACGGATATCGAAAATTAAAAAGGCAAAAGATTGGAGGAATACCTGGGGGAAGCAAAGTGTAGGACTAAGCTGGTTGTCGCTCGACGAGACTGCTTCCCAGAGCTCCACGCTACGGCTATGGCGATGTAAGGCCAAGGTGAAGCCTTGGAACCTTCCTCCAATGCTCCTTTCTCCACGCGATGCTTGCCTGAGGCTCTGTCACAGTCTGAGATAGGCGGAGGATGAAGGTGAAAGTGGGGGCTTGACCATTTGGATTCTCGAAACTGTTAGTTCAGGAATGAGTTAGTTCGAGATGGATATTTGATGGGCTTTTCTAGAACGAATCTAAGCTGGTTAGGTACAAATCAAGGGCTGGCGTGGATACATGTGGTTGGGGGAAGACGATGGATGGTTAGGATCGGGTAAAGTGGTTAAGGAATGGCAGGTGAAATTAGTTGAAAGTTGGAAGTTAGAACAACTCAACCGGTATGGGTTCTTTGAGGAAGATAAACCAGGTGCTGATACGTGTCAGCACCTGGTTGGCCAGAATTGATAAATACATTAATAAATAGGAAATAAATAGTAAATAACATTATTTTAAATAGGTATAAAAACGAAAATTATAAATAATTAAATTATCTAAATTATGGTATAATTAATTTTTAATAAATAATAAATATTTTACGAAATATAATTATTATATTAATAAATAAGTATAAATAATATTAATAAATAGGTTTTGTATTTTTAATTTAATAAATTAATAAACACTATATCATTTTTATATTTTTATTAATTATTAGAATAATAAATATAGTATATACAAATTTTTGTAGATTTTAATAAATTAACTTAAATACAAATATAAGGTATGCAGTTATATTATATCTATAAATTAGGTTTTTGATTTATTTAAAATAATAAAAAATCCAAAAATTATGAAATAAATTTGGATAATAATATAAGATCAAGAAAATAATTAAAAATTATAAAATCAGTAAAACAATAATTAGTTTGTTCTATATAAAATAAATATCCCAGAAACCCAGTTGTGCTTTGGTCCCAAAATCGACCTTTTGCAAACGGACTCCGATTTTAGTGAAATCACCTTTCATTAATTAGAGAATATTATTTTATTAACTTTAAAGGTGAGTAGAGTGAAATTGGAGTTCATATGAGAAAGTTATGATGTTCG
The DNA here is from genome assembly GCA_037367405.1 of Ottelia alismoides. Taxonomy (NCBI): domain Eukaryota; kingdom Viridiplantae; phylum Streptophyta; class Magnoliopsida; order Alismatales; family Hydrocharitaceae; genus Ottelia; species Ottelia alismoides. The sequence continues at coordinate 299,413 of JAZKJV010003746.1, read as the reverse complement.
GAAGTTGGGATTTTGACAATGAACAAGTTGGATTTCTTGGCATATATACAAGATAATATTTTTAACTTATTTTATATTTTCTATACATTTTTAGAAATAATTAGGAAAAGAATTTGATGAAAAATATTTTTATATGAATTAATTAAAAATAATTGAAGTTTTGATATTTCTTGGATAATTAATAAAGAGTGTATAAGATGTATAATTAATTATTTTTATTTGTTTTCTTCCTTAACCCCCCTACTTATTTATTTGTCGACCAATACATGTTGACTTGGTCTGGAGGATTAGGTTATAAATATATTTTTTAGCTATATTTATTTAATAAGTCATATTATACATATATACATATCTACAATTTGCCTTTATTTTTATTTTCTTTATTTTTATTCTTTTATTTATTTACATGATTTTAATGCATAAAATGCATTTTTATTTATGATTAGAGTTTTGTTAAAAAGTGGAAATTAATGGATATTTACATGTATTTGTTAAGGGTTTTAAGACAAAATGCAACCAGAATGTTAATGAATCATGGATTCATCAAACCTAATGTTTAATCTGACTAGGCTTGGCCTAATGAGAATACTAAACTCTTGGGAACTCAAAAATAGGATGGCCATTCAGCATGTTCACCCATATAGGATGGTATTTCTGTTCTGCAGGAACGATCCTATCAGCTATTGAAATGGTCAACTTGCCGTACATACGAACGACATGACCTGAAAAATAATCAGACCCCTAGTCCGGTATTTTGATAAGGCTAGCCGATGTGAGTGAATTTCAACGAAGTCGGATCCCAAAAGACATCATTTTACCTTCATTTTTACTTATTTTTATTCCAAAATTTGCATCATGGTGGACAATTAATTACCTATTATGTGGTGAAATAATTGTAATTTTCCTGAGCTTGAATAGATTTATTAATATTCATTTAGTGAGAATTTGCATATTTTACCCATTGTTAGCTCTTAAATTCATATTAAATTATTTATAATTTCGAAATTATGAGAATTCACCCTTGGTAGATTTAATTGAGCTCTACAATGTGCCTAAAAATCACACCATTTATGTGCATATTTTTTGAATAAAGAAATTAGTGATTTTAGGAATTCAATTTTAATACCTATAAACTTAATATTTGTAAGATTTAAGATTTTCCTGGATACCTATTAACTAGATACATCTAGGTTAATTTTATTTCTGAAAATATTTAGGTTTACTAATTATTAAAATTCAATTACTGAAAATCACACTGTCTGCATATTTAATTCACATTATACTTAATTCGCTTCCAAAAAATATAAAAAATATAGTAGGTTAATTTCATCACATTTTTCATCACATTTAACCTTTTATCCAATTTTCATAATTTTTTCATATTGTTTGCATGAAAATTTGCATAAAACCCTCTGAAAAAGATCCTTTTTCCATGCATGCATATTATGCCATAAAAATATACGAAAATGTGTTTATTTGAACCACTACGTAAGGTTTCTTGGAAAATTACTTCTAAGCTAATTTCGAATTATTTAACATGAAAATTAAATTAGATAAGTAGTTTTGATTTCTGCAGGAATCTAGTTCATTCATGTTTTGCATTACATTCACCTTTTACAAAAAAATACCAAAAATATTCTCCTCGAAAATCTCTAAATTATCTGAAAATCATCCTAAGGAGATAGTTGCCTCCTTGAGTTTGACCTTGGGCTTGCCCAAGTAAAACAAATTTGATCTCTTTTGCTTTAATTAATAAATTAATTTATAATTTAAGCGATTTTTGATTAATCCTAGATTCCCGACTACAATGCATTAATCCGCTTAATTATCATGGGCTTTTTAGGGTTCTTTAAATGGCATCGTTTTCAGGGAGGCACAACTCAGGATATTTTTTTAAATAGCTTAGAAATTAGGTTTTTGCACCCTTGGGCCGAGTTTCTTATAATTATTGCTCCACTATTTTTAGTATTTCTTATTTATTTTATTTATGCATATCTCTCTCTAATATAATATTAGTTTTTTGTTCGAGGGACCCACCACATCTGAAGTGACTTTTCAGAATAGGTGCATTGGAGGTCGGCTATTCGGGATTGAGCCGACTGAATGGTGCATAATAGTTAAGATCGAGTCGAGTCGTAAGAGAGTGTAGAGTCCCTAGGTTTTTAATTTCTACATTTATTTAGTTTTGTAAATATTTGCAATAATTGCACATTTACACCAGTTCCTATTTGGGATCTCGCATGTGTACATAGAATTGGACTTTATTTTTATGTGGTGTATCAGGACATGTTTCACTCTCGTATGGAGGGTGTGGCTCGACTTGAGTAGCCCGTAGGTTAGACATGATCTCGTGTCTCTAAGAGTTTTTTCAAAGGTTAATTATTTTATGCCTGTGCTCATTTAATCTCGGACCACATATATTCACTTTACAAGACACACACATACCACAAGGCTATTTGTTAAATCAACTTGTTCATCACTCGCTAATAGAATTGCATGTCTAGGAACAATTTTTCTCGTCTGCATTCATTTAGTGTATTTTTTTCATTTTTGTATTGCATCTTGTATGTAGAGAGCGACAAGAACTATAAGTCTCCTAACATGGCATTCATCACTATTTTCGATTTTGTATCAGATTTTTTGATTTCTTTCCCCAGTTTTATAACTTAGTAAATTAAAAGAAATTGGTAGTATCAATAGACGTGCCGAGTGGTGGACTAATTTACAAGTGATAACCACTTAAAATCGAGAAAGTTAATACAACTTTGACCCAAAAAAATCATAAAATATGAAATTGTTTTCGAGAGAGAAACCCCATCCTTGGACACAAGTACTTACCCACAGAAAGAGTGGATGAGGATGCAACCACTAAGGTTAGATCCCAAATCTCTGGACTTGCCCCCTATGTCTCCATTTTCAATTCTTACGGATTTGGGAGCTACAAGAACTTGCCTTCGACCTTAGAAATACATTTTGGTTGTGTAAACTTGGTAATTTCCTTAGGGGTGTCATACTGAAACCTGGCAACTCGGGAAGATCACCCCTTTGATTGGGAGTTATCAGGAGCACTACTGGTCGTAAGATGACTACATTGTGTGTAACAAACATACAAAATCATATTATCACCTAACTAAAATAGAAAAGATAATTGGTTGAACTTTTGCGGCTTTCATTGTGTACATTTGGTGAATTTAGGGTTTGCTTTGTCTTTTCATTCAAGGGTATGCGTTCAAAGACCGCACTCTTAGCGCCTGTCTGATCACTCCTTGTTTGAAATTGTGCTCCTACATCGCATCTCTTGACTTCGAGAATGGAGGATTGGGGTCATTTTTGATCGGGCTTCACAAGCCTCTCACTAAACAACCCAAATCGACCGTCCTCACAGGCTAGGGATGACTCTCTTCCCGTCCCCCTGGCTTCGAGGAAATCCTTTCCTCGAAGCCAAAATTAATAAGTCTGTTTCTTTTCCCAAGGAGGTTCGGACCCATACCTTTCCGCCTTTCTCTTCTCACTCCGAGGGAGACTCTTACCTTGGTGTTTCTAGATCAACTTCTTCTACTCATACTAATTGCATTTAGGGATATCCTAGCTAGACTGGCACAAGCTGAATAGCATAGTGAATAATTCCAAGAAGAGCTTGGTCAGTTAAGGAATGGGGGAGGAAATGGACAAGAGGGAGAATCTACGAGGGATGCTTACAATCCTAGTTTCACACATAATGAGAATTGTCTTAGGCCAGTCGTACCACCTAATGCTGAGGAGATGAAGCGTTATTTTCTAAAACTCATATCAAAGTTTTATGGCAATGCAGTAGAGGAATCATACTTGCGCCTGCAGGAGTTTGAGCTGGTTTGTGACAACCTAGGACGACATGGTGCTTCTCAGAACTACATATGTCTTAGGGCCTTCCCATTTTCCGTAGCAGATAAAGCCGCATATTGACTTAAGAACTTGGGGAAGGTAGTCACAACGTGGGTAGGATTAAAGGACCTATTTATCAAGAAGTTCTATCCCCTAAGTAGAACTACTCATTTGAGATCACATATATCCAGCTTCACACATATGTCCAATGAGCCTTTCCATGAGGCATGGGAGAGGTTCAGAGATTTGATCTAGAAGTTTTCGTGCCATGATATCGACAAGTTGATCTTGGTCCAGAACTTCTATATTGTTCTGACTCCATAGGTCCAAGGATAAATGAGTGCTGCTTGTGTAAGTAGGTACTTGAACAGAGGAGCTGACACAGTATGGACGATCTTGGAGCAGATGGTAGAGACCAACTGTACTAGAGCCACCGCTAGGGCTTACGATAAGTCACCTCCCTCTCGCGTACATTCAGAGGTGAGCAGATCAGTTTCCACCAATCTGGTAATTGACCTACTCCCCAACACGGGGATAATCAATGATAAATTAACCAAGGTTGACCAGATTGAGAAGAAGGTGAGAGGGATACGCAAGCTCACCGAGTGGGAGAACCTCGCCAAGATACCTAGACAGATGGTTGAATTAGCTGAGAAGGTGTCCAAGATCAAGATACATGCTGACTAGTCGCTCAAGATGAGGTTCCTATCATATGATATTAAAGGGTTTGTGGTGTCCGACAACTCGGATTTGACAATCGCTTTATCGATGCCTCTCTCGGCTCTTGAAACTCAACTCAAGCGTATCAATCAACAAATAACCCACGATAATAATTACTCGATATAAACAAGTGAGCTAAAATTTATTATACCTTATACAATGTGTATAGATGACAAGTAGTAAGGGTCGAATCACAAAGAAGCACACGAGGTAGAGCAACTAAAATGAATAGACAACTTAAGACTATTTTATGTTTTTAATTTTTAAATGTTTTTGTGGGTTTTTCACTATATATATTTTTGTTTTTAATTTTACAAATTTTTAATTTTATTTTTAAAATTAAATACATGGTAATATATATAGATGTATATACGTTATATACGTTATATAGAATTATAATGTAAAAGAAATGTTTTTAGATTTTTAGAATATAGTAAGTAAACTCAAAAAACTAAGAACAATTTTTTTTGGTTTTATAGTCTTTCCTCTATTTTAGGTGATTTTTGATTATTTTTTGAGATTTTTTAAGGATATTTAAATAAGGAAATGCACAAAATAAAGAAAATAGAAATGCATGAACTTGAAATGGGCTTAATAAATATCTATCAAATCATATCATCCCAATTTCAATTCCTAAATATTAGATAATACAAAGAAAATTCAAACAACTTAAAACATATTTTTATCATTTTAGTATGAATTTTTATAATGTTTATGAGGTTTTTTGTGTTTTGTGATTTTTAGGGGTTTTCTTAAGATTTTTTGCAAAAATAATTGGTTGAAAAATAAAATATAACTAAATAAATAGATGGGATTTTTTGGATTTTTTTAAAACCATTTTATAATTTTTATGGATTTTAATTACTAAACATAAGAAAATGCAATGTTTTTTATTTTTTATAAATAGGAAAATATTCTTAACTATTTTAAGAAAAATATATGTGAAATAATATGGTTCCAAGCACATATGGTAATTTTCCAAAAACTTTTATATGCAAAATGGTATTTTTAACAATTAAAATATAAGCACAAAATTAAATCTACAACACTAGGACCTAGTTGCAATTTCTACAAAGTTTCATAGCATTTAATAACCCTATAACAAAATCTAGGGTACTATATGTAATTTTTCATGCATTTAAAATATAATCCACACTAGTAGGGGTTCAAATGCAAATAACCAGGACAACTTGTCCGAGCTTACAAATTTACCAAAAATATTTCAACTAATATTCAAAGTTTTTAGACCAAATAATAACACCAAACCCGAATGGGGTCGACGCAAAATTACTGCCCCCTCACACGCACATGCAAGTGAGGTGATGTGGAATGGACTAAAGTGCAAATGTAAATGAGCTCAAGGTCATTAGTACAAATATTACAAATATTTTACAATGGTAGATGAAATTTTATAGACTAAAAAATAAATACAAAAAGCGGAGGGGAAAGGTTGCAAAACACCCCTCGTAGTGTGATGGAAAATGACGGGGATCAATCCACTTATCCACATGGCGATCGTAGGACGGTAGATGACAGGCTGAGGTGCAGTTGAGATTAGATCTCAATGCTTGATCTGATGGTCATGGCTCGATCAATCCAATGTCGATTGTACACCTGGGCTCTTGTTCTTCATCCAGTGATTGAGAGAGGGTTTGGATGAACTAGAGGAAGCCCCAACTAGGCGAGCTTCGATCCGAGAGAACTTCTTATTCCTTGGGTGTCCCTGGTTGCCGGCATGCTCAAAATGATCAGTGGCCTAATCCGCGACAGTCTGAGGTCTCAATGGGTTCCAGACCTCATCGATGGAGGTCTGGAGGATCGATGAAGCTTAGGGAACTGGAGCTCCTATTCTAGGATCAATCAATCCCCACGAGGTGTTCTCTTCGATCCTATCCTGCATAGAAAGACTTCTGGGTCGAGGGCGATGCTCCTAGACCCATTAGCTGCCCAAAGAGAAAGGGAAATGGGTGCCATGGAGGTGCTTTGGTGAAGGGCAGAGAATGAGCACTAAATCCCTGATCTGTGCTAGATCTAGGTTGAAGGATGCATCGGGGCGACAGAGAGTGACAAGGCAATGATGTGGAGGTGGTCAGTGGGTGTGTCAACAATCGAGAATAGCGGGAACAAAGGCCGAAGCTTTGAGCTATGACAAACTATGAAAGTGATTTTTATTCTAAAATGGACCAAATAAATGAAATAAAATGCGAATCTAAGCTACTGCTACCCCTAAGAATCGGAAAGACAAAGAAATAACAAGCTCACCAGCCTGAGAAAGCTGGAAGCAGAATGGTGAATCCATGATTCATCACTCTAATTAACTGAAAATAGAGCTTCATCCTGAGAGTTTAGGATCATTTACATGTTAACTTCATAAAATTAACTTTCATGCACTCACATATAATTTACACAAATTATCATTCATTCATGCATTCATAATTATCTTCACATTTTCACCTAACTCCATGCATTTTTAATTAAATCGTGCTAATTTCAATTGACATGAAACCAACTTCATTGTTTTCATATCACTAACCTTAATCTATGAAAAATCTTAAAAAAATACTAACTAGTACATGTGTAAAATAAACCTGAACCCTAATTTCAGACCAGACGGATTAAAACGCTGATATCTTTCTCATACAGTGTCCATTTTCAGTCTACTCACTTTTAAAGTAATATACATTCAAATACCTTCAAAATAAGTCCAATTTCACAAAAATCAGAGCTCATTTGTCAAAAGTTGGGTTTTGGGCCTCTTTTGCGCATTATACATTTTCGGATTTTGACCTATCATTTCATGTGCATATTTCATTCATTCTAACGATTTTCTCTTTCATTTCTTTAACTCGTTCATTATTTTAATAAATCATATAAAAATAAAAATCCAACAAAATCAGAAAAGCAATGAAAAAGACAAATTCTGACTTGACCTTATTCACCTAATCCACTTGTACATAATTAACTTCCCTAATTTCTCTAACCTAATAAAAACCCATAAAAATTCCAAAAAATATATCATTCGAGTCCATCACATTATTTCATAGCATGTTTGATTTTTGAATGCATTTATTTATCACCAGAAAATCAAATAAAAATGCAAAACTACAAAAATTATTATTTTTTACTTAAATATCACAAAAAAATTCATATCTTGCATTCTGCATTTCATATGCATATGATCCTTCATGAACATTGTAGCTTCCATTTAGATCTACATTTTTCGTGTTGAGTACTTTTGCATCCGAGTCCATTTTCTATTTTTTTATCTATTTAATCATGCATTTTAAGCACTGGTCAACTCTTTGGTCAACACATGCCAAGTGGCCTGCAATCATTGGGGCCACCTGGCTCCTGGACTCCCTCCCTCCCTCTCTCTCTCTCTCTCCCTATGTGCTAAGCACTTGAGCCCCCTCTCTTCTCCTAGTCACGTGCTTAGCACATGACTTCTTTCTTCCCTCTTCCGCACGTGCCTGCACGTGAGGACTCCTCCTCATCCGTCTTCGCTGCACTAGCGTCGCCGCTCCTCCGACCCTCGATCATCAAGCAATGCTGCCTCGTGCTGACCACCAGTTCTCGAAACCCTAACCTCCAGCTGCCTTCCCCACTTTTCATAGTGCTGCCTCCCTTGTCTCTCTATATCTTCCAATGGCACCTCCACAACCTCCATTCACCCCTTCCCCTCTATCCTCGTCAACAAACTTCTCCGTGAACGATGCTAACAACCCATGGCCCCCTCCAGCTACACCTCTCTCCCTCTCCTATTAAAACCCCTCCTCGTCAACCTTCATATGCATCAGCCATATCCACTAGTGAACGTGAGAGAGAGGGAGAGAGAGAGAAAGCTTAGGGAGGAGGCGGTGATTGCCTTCCTCTCTCCGACGATGGCCTCCAAGGTGCGATCATCCCAAGCTCCGTCGCGATCAATTGTGCAATTCAAAGCGAAGACATCAGAGAGGGCTAAAGCCCAATCCCTATCCCAGGCGCTCGTTCCTCTTTCCGTTTCTCTGATATTTCCTCCTTCCTCCGCATAGCTCCATGTATCAACTTCTTCCACCTTTTCTTCTCCTTTCGCTCTGCTGCAACTTCATTGACCGGCTCCGACATCACTTGCCGATCCACTTGCCCTTTTCTCTCTTACGCCTTTCCGTTCTACCTCATCGCAACACCTCATTGATTGCTCCATCCATCACCAAGCGGAGCATCCCCATCCGTCACTTCACTGCTTTACACACACATCTCCACCGCACGTCATGCCTGCGCACGGGATTCACACCAGCCTCAAACTTCGCCAATGACTTGTCCCCGACTTCATCAACCTCGTGTGCCGTCCTTACCATCAAAAGACTACAGTCATCGTCCTAAGTTGCTTCATCTCCTGGATCAGACTACAACTCCCATTCGATTAAGAACAAGGAGCATCCAAATCGTGGGAGCTCCACAAATTACAGTTGTCATATCAATCTTCATCGACGAACCATATCAACTCTGAGCTGCAGAGTCGAATGGCGAGCATCGGGGACACCTGAATCAACGGAAGCTGCCACATGTAGTGATGGAACCGAACCTCTATCGGAGCCTGCGTCTCCACATGCCACACACGTGGGATTGGAGAGTTTTACGCTAAAGCCCGTGCAGATCTCAAAAACAACAAAGACAATGCCGCCATAGTGACATCAGTTTCACGTGCTTTGCACGTGTACGCGTGTGAAAAATTGCTCAGATGCTGTCGTGGATATCCAGAATCACAAGTGTACCCCTGCCTTGGCTAATTTTCAGAGGAGGTTCGGCGGATTTTGCAAACTACAGAAAGGTCCTTACAAAGGGTATAAATGTAATAAACTTATTTATTTTCATTATAATTATACCCCTGAATCTTCTTTGGATTATATCTTTAGCAATATTTATCAAATTTTCACATTCTTGGTGTCATTTCGAAGCTTATTTGATCCTCTATCACGTAGAACATTGAGATTTTATTTTTGAGCATTACTCGGCAATAATTAATTCAAGGATTCTTTTTGTTCATTTTGATCACCTCTATTCTTTGATATCGACTCTCAATTGCTTAATAATTTGTGATTTGTGAAGATTTCTTTCAGGAGATTAATTATAGCTTAATGAAATAATTATTTGTGATAATCATAGGATAATTAGCTTGGGTCTTGGCTTGCTTCATTTGCTCCACATCCACTTCCGTCAATTGCATTTACATTTGCATCATTTAAAAATTAATAAAAATATTGCATTTATTTATTTATTTCATCGCATAACATAACATTATTTCTTTACATTAAAAATTATTTTGCAAATTCATGCATCACCTTTCTTTTCGTAATTAATCACATCTTCTTAATTAAAAATCCATAAAAAGATAAAAAAGAGAAAAATACCAAAAAGAAATACTTCTTCTTCTTCTTCTAAAAACCCAACTTCTCATATTGGAGATTAATTTTGAACCCTCACATTACCTCCTCGAGTTTGACCTTGGGACTTATCCAAGTAAAATAAATAATCTGATCACATTGAGACTTGATGTTCCATATCATTTCTCGATGCGATCATTATTGTCGAATCATTGAATTTCTCGACTACAACTCTGAAATTTTATTCATTAATTCCAAAAAATTACAGGGATTTCCACGCTCATCACAGAACCACCCAGAGATAGCTCCAATGATGGCTAAATCGCCTTCTCCGTGCCACCAATCAAGAGACTCCTCTTCCTGTCGCAAAGGGAGAACTCTACGAATGATTTTCGTGGAGAAAGTTGGATTAAAAGTACTGGATTTTCAAAATTGCAGAGGAGATATTTTATACTAAGTTGCCTGAGAGGCTCTCTTCGCCTATGGTTTTTGATCGCATCGAGGGTTGAACGACAGCGACTCTTGATCCATGTGAAAGATCAGAGGCAGGTGAAGAAATCACAAGAACAAATCAAGTGCAGAAGGATCGACATTGAGATTGGAAATTTGGTGAAAATGGGGAAAACACAGGGAAAGGACCGGTCTTGGGGAGGGGGGGGGGTTGGCCGGGGTCAACCAGAGCCGGCTCCCTATTGGTCCACGTCAGCCTAAAGAAGACACAACTGAAATAAAAAACAAAAATAAAAAGAAAATAAAATATCAAATGATTTTGTCAAATATTCTCAAAACATAAGGTTGTTTCTTATTTTATGTACTATTTTAAGTGTTTTTATTCAATTTTATTGACCTATTTATTATATGTTAATTTTTACAAGTATAATTATATGTTTTTATACCTGTATTGTGTATTTGATTTTTATTATTTTTTATGTTTTATTAATTTTTGTACATAATTTATATGATTATAGTATATTTAAATATATATTTTCATAATTTTATTTTATTTTTCTGATTTTATTTTATAGTTAAATAATTATAGGTATACATAACATAGATATTGTATACATGTATATTAAATTATATTAAATATTTTTGTGAATTTTCAATAGTTTTATTCCTTGTTTATTTTTTTATTATGTTTTATATAATGTTTACAAGTAGTTAAAAAATATAAAGAGTAAAAATATAAAGAATAAATAAAATGGGTAAAATGTATATGTAAATATTACAATGGGGCACAAAAAGCCAACTTCTGTATCTTAACTCAGTTTCTGATGGAACCAACTTCATTTAATAGTAAAGGCGAGTTTGGTCAATTTTGAGTTCATATGGAGAATATATGGGTCTATGTAGTTCTATTTATGGATTCATCTCTGTGTCCTAGTCATACTGTACATTAATTTTATATGCAATTATTTTTTATTTTTCCATGTATTTTTGTGTACATGTTTTGTGTTGAAAACATCTTATTTGAAGTGTTTAAGAGTGTGTATACATTAGTGTAAGTTTGGTTGTACATATGCAGTGTATTGGGCACCTAGGGTTTCTAGGTGTATGTATTATTTTATCTATCTTAATTAGCCCTTATCTCCCCTTCTTTATTTCATATCGACCAAGTCAATATTGACTTAGTCTAGGGGCTTAGGGTCAGTCCATATTTATCTTACTTCCTTTATTTTTCTTTTCTTTTCTTTATTCATTTATTTTATGTTTAAACACATGTATATTTGTACTATTTATAGATATTAGTCAATGTGTTAGTTTGTACAAGTTAGCAATACTTGCATGCATTTATCTAGAAATTTAAAGACAAAATAAAGGAATAAATGTGCATGAGTGGGTATTCATCACCCCCTATACTTACTTCGCTCATCCCTAGGATACACTTATTAGGAGAACAAGTGATGCAAAAGAGAAAATAAAAAAAAGGAAAATAAATAAGGTAGAATAGTTATGACTTTTAAGCTTGTCTTTACAAAATCAAGTTTGGAGCTCAATTAAGACCTTTGGATTATTGGTGTGTTCAAAACCATGGTCAGGACAGGACTTGTGACTCAACATCCCTTATGTTCCATTCTTCTCTTATTCAGTTCATCTCTGTAGACTGATTAGAACCATCCTTTCATACGTATACTCTTGTAACCATGAAATGACATGTATCATGTATGTGAATTGTCTTAGATCTTCCCAGACAAATAGCTGAACTATCTAGTGGTCTCCTACTCTAGTAACCCATCCTCGGGAAGATGGACATTTCCTTCTAAATTCAGGTATATGCTAGTGCACAACGAATTAGGGAGAAGCTAGAAGAAAGGGAAAAGAAGTGGAAACTGATCAGTGTAGTCATATTTGCTTGTGAAGCTTGGCCAGTGTAACCTAGTGTTCACCAAGAAGCATGCCTTTTCTGAAAGCTCGAAATTTTTGGAAATTTTAGTATAGGCTTCTTTTTTATTTTCTTTGTTTGGCATTGCTCCGCATTCTTTATTTTACCCTGATAGATGTAGAATATTTTCTATCTATGTTTTGGGGTCTTAGAAAAATTATGCTAACATATCATTCCTCATCCGAAGCTTTATTTCAATTCGATCTCCGGTCGTTAGATGTCCATGCTACCAAGGAAATAGGGGGTTGAAATATCGTTTTCGACAATCCCCAAGAATGGTTCCTGAGCCACCCTTGATGAAGCGTCATAACGTCATAGTATTGTCCCAACTTAGACTCCAAGATATTTCAACAATCCACCTGGGTTGAGTTAAAGTGTTAAGTGCATGGTCTCTAGTCAAGCCACTATATCAAAAGTTATACGGAGGACGTGAAAGGTTCTATTAGTCACATTGAATTGACTCATGAACATAGTCTCATAGAACCTAAAGAATCAAGTCTAGGTGACCTAAAGCGTCTCCGATTCCAGTCCTTAACAGATTCCTTTGAATTTAAGTGGATTAAGGTCTATACTAAGCTCCAATCTTCATATTTTATTTGGACTTGTTCAATTATCAAAATCATTCAGAAAAATGCGCATGCGATGTAGAAAATATTTTTGTAAAGACATTTTCTAATCTTAAACTTTTTTATGGATTTTTTCAAAATATTTTGCACATTTTTATGAGATTTTGAAAACCATACGCAATATTTTTATATGTTTTTGATTTTTTTGCTATTTTTTAGGTGAGAACATTTTGCAATTTTTTGTCGATTTGAAAATTTTGAAATTTTTAGGGATTTTTGATAAGGGTCAGTGAATTAGGTATGTACAGATATTTACACAAGAGTGAATGCATATTTAAAAAGAGTGGGTGCATATTCTACAAGAGTATAATTTTTTTATTACACTCTTACCTAATGTATTATCCATTTTTATTGAAAATACGAAAGTACGAGTTATGGCTAACATATGTATATACACACATATATACGACTCCCCTATACTTAGCTCGAACTATGTCCTCATAATGATTAAAGAGCATAAAGGAAGACATAACTCATAATAAGTATAGATAAGCCTAAACTATAATGACTCAAAGAATGTAAAGTCGATCATCCTGCCTATAGTTAGGATTAACTAATCCAAAGTATAATAGACTGTACACAAAGTGGGGATGATCGAGGGTTAGAATGTACAAAATTATAGGCTTGACATGTCTCCCCCTATACTTAGGGTAAAGCCTAAGTACAAAAAAAGAATTATCACAAGTTGGGAAACATGAGAGGGATCAAAACTCGAATCACTCATCCCCCCTATACTTAGGATGAAGCATAACCTAAGTATAACAGTGATGAAGGGGATGGATGAGTAACCGAAAGAAGAAAAATAAAAAAGAAATGAAAAGAAGAAAAGAAGAAAAAAAGAAAAAGAAATGACATTTTTGGGTTTTTTAATTGTCCGATCCCTCAACACTAGGGAGATCTTCTTAGTATCTCATATCAACTAGATCTACATCATATAGGAAAGTGTCATGCTCGAGGTAATGTTTCAACAACTGCTCGTTGACTACAAAAGGTCGTGTGTCAGATGATAATCCTGATATGACAATGCTACAGTTGTCACACACATTTTTCATGATGAAAGGTCTGGACCATTTGCTTTTCAGTTTGCCTGAAAAGAGTTTCAACTTTACGTCAAACAACCACACCTTCTGATTCAGCTCAAAGATCTTTCTTCTGATATGTTTGTCATGCCGTCGCTTGGCCTTTTCTTTATACATAAGTCAATTGTGGTACACAGTCTCGGAATTCCAGTAATCGATTCATGTCAATTTTTCTGTTCATGCTGGCTTTCTCTCTGTCCAGATTGCATACACTGACTGCCCATAATGATTTATGAACGAGTTCTATGGGCAAATGTCAAGGGTTGCCATATAGTAGGCGGTAGGGAGACATGCCTAAAGAGGACTTGTACGCCATGCGATATGCCCAAAGAATCGAGTCGAGCAGTTCTGACTAATTCTTACTATCAAGACACACAAGTTTTAATCCCTCTGTTTGAACACTATGCCAAGCCATTAGTCTGTAGGTGGTAAGGAGATGGGACACATTGTTCTATGTTGTACTCCTTTATCAACTTCTTGACATCTCTATTGATAAAATGACTACCCCTTCTGATATTAGTTTCTTTGGAATCCCGAACTATGTAATGATGTTATCTTTAAGAATTCGACAGACAATGCGACTTTCGGTGGCTCGAGTAGGGATTGCCTCCATCCATCGACTGACATAATGACAACAAGCAAGATGGACTCAAAACCCTGACTGTTTGGAAACGAGCCCATGAAGTCGATACCCCATGCATCAAAGATAAGTGATATTAATATACTTGAGAGACATGGAGATAGATAATAAAATGCCCATCTTCTGGCAGTATGTACAACCTTTGACATATTTGTAGCTCTTTAAAAAGAGTCAGCCACCAGAGGCCACATTGAAGAATTTTAGTTGTTGTAAGCTTTTCAGAATGGTGTCCACCAAATTCTAACTTGTGACAATGGTTCAGGACACTTGTATACTCCACATTAGGAATGCATCTTCATAGGATTTAAATCTGCACCTTCACGAAACATGTATGAATCCTCCCATTGATAAATGTCAGACACAAACATGTCCACTTTTAGCTTTGACCAATCTCATGGGACTTCCTTGGAGATAAGGTAATTCACGAGATTGGCGTACTAAGGGAGCGAGGTGACTGGCATTATAACTTCATCTGGGAAGGTTTCGGTGATTGGAATGACATCCTACTCAGGAGTCTCTATCTTAGTAATTCTTGAAAGGTAATCTGCCACAACATTCTTGACTCCAAATTTATCTTACATTTCTAGGTCAAACTCCTAAAGTAGAAGGATTCAATGAAGTAAGCATGACTTTGCATCCTTCTTGATTTGTAAGTACCATATTGTAGAATGGTCAGTGTAAACAATCACTTTTGAGCCAAGCAAATGGGACATGAATTTTTCCAATGCAAACACAACTACCAGCAACTCTTTTTTTGTAACTACGTAATTCCTCTGGGCTTCATCCAGAGATCTACTAGCATAGTCAATCACAAATGGCCATCCGTCCTCGCTGTCCCAACACAACCCCAACGGCATAATCAGAAGCATATGTCATGATCTCAAATGGAAGAGACCAAATGTGATTATTCTTTTTACCTGATCAAAAGCATGGAGCAATTTTTCATCTACAATAAATTCAGTGTCCTTGCCTAGAAGCTCAGTCAATGGTCATACAATCTTGATGAAATCTTTGATGAACCTTTGGTAGAAACTGACATGCCCCAAAAACGACCTAACTTGCTTCAATGTAGAAGATGGTTCAAGTTTCGAAATTACTTCAACCTTGGTCGGGTCGACCTCCATGCCTTGCTTGGAGACGACGTGACCCGATACAATTCCTTCAGTCACCATAAAGTGACTCTTCTCTCAAGAGAGGACCAAACTAACTTCGCAAATTCATTGAAGTGCTTGGTCTAAATATGGCATGCATTTACCAAAGTTATCTACGCAGGCCGAAAATCAATCCATGAATACCTCAAGAAAATTTCCCACCAAGTCAACGAATACATACAACATACATCTATGAAATGTAGCTGGGGAATTACACAATACGAAGAAGATGTGTATGAAGGCATATGTCCCAAATGGACAGGTGAAGGTGGTCTTCTCTTAGTCTTCAGGGGATATTGTGACTTGATTTTATCTAGAGTACCCATCCAAGAAATAGAAGTATTATTTTGTAGCAAGTCTCTCGACTATTTGATCAATGAAGAGCATCTGGAAGTGATATATCTTAGTGGCTAGGTTCATGCGTCTGTAATCCACACAAACACGCTAAGAAGTGGGTACTATGGTTCAAATCTCCTCTCCTTTATCGTTCATTACAACAATGATAACCGATTTTTTAGGGACCACATGTAACGAACTTACCTATTTTGAGTCTGAGATTGGATAGAAAACGCCTGCATCGTACCACTTCATGGTTTCTTTCATTATGACCTCTCGGAGATTTGGGTTCAACAGACGTTGAAACTCATGATAAGGCATCTTGTCTTCTTCTAAGTAAATGCAGTGCGAGCACAATGAAGGGTTTATCTCATGGAGATATGTAATTTTCCAGCCAATTACCTTACAGTTTCTTTCTAGAACCTCGAGCAAGCGAGATTCTTGGTCTGTGGTCAGCTGAGAATTGATGATGATCGGGAACATGTTCTCTTCATCCACAAGGAATGTGATGAATCCTCACTTCATCACCTTTATTCTTTCATTTTGTCCTTAAATCCCTAGCTAAATACATGTATATATCATCAATTTTCCAAAATTAACACTACGTAAATTGCATAGAATATTGTATAAAATACTATATAAATATCGTATTTTATTCTGAAATTAATGAATAAAGGAAATAAAAGAAAAAGAATGAAGTGTCAAAGACATGGTGTGACCCTAGATCCTGAGACCTAGTCATCATAATGACTTGGGTTGACAAGGAATAAGTAAGGGCGATAAGGTAGAGAAATTGTACATAGAACCACTCAAAAACCCCAATTTTATTTGCCTAATTATTTCATTTTAGGACCTATTTTATTTTATTATTTTTACACCTCAAATAACAAAACTCTCAACATAAATATTGTATATAAAAATATAAAGGAAAATACAAATTTTATTTCACAGAAAAATAATACACAGTATGCTCGGGACACACAAAATAAAAAGTCGCAAAGAAAACTTTGCGGATATGTATCTTCTCCATATTATAACAAAATTGACCAAACTCACCTTTATTATTCATAAAATTGAATAAGCTTAATGAAGGTGGTTTCATTCAATTTGGAGTTATGATGCAAAAGCTAGGTTTTGGGCCCTCATTGTGCATTATACTTGTATATTATATTCAATAAATTTATTCTTTATATTTTTAATTTCTTATATTTTTTATAAAATTGTAAATTTCATTTAAACACATGTATGTAATTAAAATAAAATAAGACCATTAAAATAAAATAAAAATTAATCATACACTTCAATATATAACTAAAGTACAATAAAATATACATATACGATACATGTATATAATTAATTTTGGAATCAAATTCAGAGAAATAAAATAAAAAAAACCAAAATATGTAATTAAAAAAAAATTAATTGCATAAAATACCTGGATATAATAAAAAATTTATATTACAAATATAAAATAAAAATACCAAAATACATGTATATTTACCTATATTCATACATGTAAATTTTAACTTATAATAAAAGGAAAAAATAAATAAAAATATACATTAAATACTACATAAAATTATAGCAATTTTTTATTTTATAACATACCATTATTTAGTTTATTTACTAAATTTTATCGAATTTATAAATCATTTCCATCCCCTTTTTTCTGGTTAGTCCACGTGAACCAACTAGAGGGCAACGACTGTTGACCTCGGTCAACACAGACTACCTGATCTAGAGGACTCGAGTCTCCGAAAGCTATTAGAAAACCAGTGGAAAATGAGATACGGGCCTCGTGCAGGCCCGATTTCTTCGATTTTCTATGTCACCACCATGCCATCCTTTACCTTGATACCGCCGTCCCTTTGACCTCCTCACCTTCGACATCCTCGCCCATCATCGAATCTCCACCTACCCCTTATCCCTCGCTCACCATCGATCCTCGAACTCCAACTGTCACCATCCTATAAAAATTCCTCCTTCTCATCCTTTTTGCTTCTAACCACTCCTGAGCCAATCTAAACCCCTAAGAACCCTAAATCTTCACACCTTTAGTGACAGCAAGAGCCTGAGCGGTTTTTCAACTAGGAGGAGAGGTGGATGAGCCTGATCCGCAACCACTGCCGGAGCACCTCCGGCTGGTTCTGTCTTCTGGGTCGATGACCTGGTTGAGGCCATTTCTTCTGTTGTTCTAGGTAATATTAGGTTGTAGATTTTTTCCCGCATTTAGTTTTTATTTTTAATGTCTTATCAATGAGTAATTCGGCAACCCTAATTTGACCTGGAGCTCGAGCTCCTGGTCAAATTTACCCTCACCCAACCATTAATCATCCCCATTTTCATCCCATATCGCTCCTTGATGCTCTCTCTGCTTTTCCCCTCAATCATCTGACCCATATCCTTCATGGATATGGGAATCGAGCTCCTTCCATCATCCATCATCGGAGCTCTTCCGCCATTTTGTCCCTCCTTGCTTCCAGCTTCAACATCCTGTCGAGGAATACACCCTCGAGTTGGCGAATCCTCTTATGCGGATTAGGATCCATCTGGAGCCATTTGAAGCCAAAGAGACCACTTGGAGCTCCTCCAGGTGACCTGGAGTAGATCGAGTCCTCAAATACCTATTTGGACCTATTGGAGCCCATATGAGCTCACCTGCAGCAACGAAAGATCACCTACAACAAGTAGCCATCGTCAACGCACGGGAAGGAGGCCATCATCGTCGGGAATCAACGATCGTAAGAGCTCCTGCTACGTGTTCTTGAGAGTTCTTCCAAGGGCCTTGCTAACCGTTGGATCTTCAAAGCCTCCTAGATTCTTTCGCACCATCCGATCAAAGTCGAAACGTTTCCTGTTCCAACCGTGGGATATACTTAAGTGATGCGATGCGACATGATCTCCGCCACCCAACCAAGCTCACATGTTAGGGTAATTTGCTCACCCCTCCTCCCTTTTGTATTTTGTAATTAGCTTTTAAATATTTTATTACGTGTAAAAATTGGCGGAAAAATTGCATCGAAGCCCCTGAATATTTTATAGTTTGCAAGCGAGTCTATTATCAGCTCAGCTCACGTGGCCCCCATGTGAGTTGGGTAAATTTCTTGTATACCCTTCCAAATTTATATATGGTAATTTATTATTAAAAAAATCAAAGTACTGTTCAAAAATTTGGTTTTTTTGTACGTGCCTACTCGTACTTTATTTTTATTGCATAAATACCCCTGCCACCTTAATTATTTTTGTGTCCTCTTTTCTATTATCCATAAATACTTCTCGTACTAAAAAATCATGAAAAAATAGATGTAAATGCCTCATTTATTGCTCATGCATGTTTCATATTTTATTTAGCATTTTTGATGCATTTTATATTTATTAAAAATCAAAAGAACATGTTTTATTCCTATTTGACTTAAAAAATACAAAAAATCATAAAACCTTTCTGATTTTTTTTAAAAATTACCTAAATTTTTTTTGTATTTTATCACTAAGACCAAAAATCACAATATATCAAAAGAAAACCCTAAAAAATACAAACCTTGCTAACCCTAAAAAAGTATAAAATACTTTCAAAAATCCCAAAAATAATTTTCTAGCCTATATTATTATATATACATACTACTCTATATTAAACATAGTCTTGAGATATTTTGGACAATTTAATATTTTGAATCTCAAAACAATTCAACCTATTTATTAAATCCCTAATTTTGTATATTTTGAATTTTAAAAATACATAAAAATTAGTAAAATCACTAAAAAATGACCAAAATAGAAGACTTTTTAAAAATCATAAAAAATATTTTATTTTCTAATTTTTTATTTTATATAACTATATTTATAAATATATTACCCTATATTGTATTATATACATATATACTTATATATAGTTTATACTATTCTTAATTGTTATAAATACCTTATAAATATTTTTAAATCCTTTAAAAAATGAAAAGGATTGTTCTTATTTGTATTTTTTGATTTATATATATATATTTATTATATTTGTTATACATATATATCTTATATTATACTTAGTATTATATAGTGATATATGTACCTTTATTATATATTAAAATAAAAGGAAATTAAAAATTAGAAAATAGGAAAAGAAAATAAAATTTAAAAAGTAAAAAATTAATATATATATAATAAATAGAAAATAAATGAATTAAAAACCCACAAAAACATTGAGTGAGGGCATATTGTACACCTTTGCATATACATATACATTATTATTCATTTATAAATAATAATCCCTGGAACACCAAGTTTGTTCCATGTGTTCGAGACCCTACCTCTACTTGTCCACTATACACATTTATTCGTATGGTTTATATAAATTTTGACTCCATATCCACTTGATTTTATTGCTCTATTATTTGTTGTGGGTTAATTGTTGAATTTACTCACTGAGCTTTACATTGGTCACCTCAATGATTGTGGTCCTGCCTTGTATGGACCGCATGACCGCTCCGCTTATCTCTTTAGGTATATCGAATAATGCCGGGGAGCAACAGAGTGTAGCATTGCATGCACATTATTCTGCTTATTTATTTCTCTTCTTATTTCTAATTCATTTTTGATAATTGATTATATGTTTCTGACCATCTTCCTTTGTTGACTTTCTTACGAGGGATCGTATGGCTACGACTACTTCTTAGGAGGTGGACACACCCGATCTGCGAGGAGATTGGTGCTTCTCGTAGTGCGTCAATTGGAGAGAGTGAGAGATAGACAGAGAGAGAAGGAGAGAAGCATATAACATAACACCTTTCTTTATATTTTTATAAGGAGAGTTACTTTTCTTTTTATTTTTGTAAGGAGAGTTTTTATTTTATTTTTGTAAACTAATTTGTAATAATTTGGACACATCTACTTCACGAGGCCCATTGCCCGGGTGTCTGTTCACCTAAGGTCCCCGTCAGTTTTAATGTTTTCTTCACCTTTTTTTTATTTTATTTATCATGTTTTGAGTTTTCTGCCTTCTTTTTATTTGTTTTATGTGATTGAACCCCTTGATCTAGGATTGCTTGAATCGGTAAATTAGGTCCAAAGCTTAAATAGAATCATACACCTACAGCTTTCTATGCTTGGATCTAGTCAAATATTAATTTCTAATTACTTGGATTTGGAATCATGTACCATGAGATGCTCCATACAGTGATTGTAGGACCTGTTGTGGCAGGCACCATATAGTCTCCATCGGACACGTCATATCCATTTTTGAGTAGTTAGCATTTGGTTCTTCACACTAATAGCAATTCCTGTTCAAGGCGCGTTCTCTCTTATGCATACCACTCATGTAATGTAGATATTTATATTTGGGATATTCACACCCATAACCCTGAGTAATTTTGTAATTACCCTAGAAAATCTCTATAACCACGAATTGCACCCAAGCCCTGAATAGTAATTAACTCTCACTCATAACCCCGTGTTAACTTCCATCCAATATTTTGTTAACTTCCATCCAATATTTTGTTAATTATTAACGTTATCCGTAAAGTATTTTACATTTTACACCCTTTAATTTTCTATCATTTTACATTTTATACCCTTCCTCCTCCAACCAGAAACACCTTTCCTATCTTCTCCTCCTCTAGCCATGCAACCCCCACCCCCTTGATGTCGCCAACCTCCTGTTCCTCACCTCACCGATACCCCCTCCTCCCCTTCTGCCTGCAATCCCCATCTCATCGAGGCTCCTTGCCACACCCCCTGGTGGAAGCCGACCCACCGCCTCCTACCTGGAAGACCCCCCCGACATCGTCGTCGAATCCCCCGACCTCCAACCCTGCCCTGGCGCCTGCAAGCCCTGCCCCTCCTTGCAGCCCTGACCACCGCTTCCAACCCAAGCCCCAACCTGCAACCTGCAACCCCCTCTGCCCGGAAGGCCCCTCTCGCTTGCCTGCAACCCGCCCCACCCCTGGAAGCCCCACCCTGCAACCCCCCTTGCTTGTAAGATCTTCCACTATCGTCGAGCCCCCCCCCCCCCCCCCCCCCCCCCCCCGCCACCCCTGACCCCTGTTGGTAGCCTCACCATCGTCAAACCCTCCCTACAAGACCCCCTCTGCCCTGGATTCCCCACAACACCCACAAGTCTTTTTATTTATTTTTAACTTTTGATTAATCCTAGTCGTTAGATTGCGGATTGGTTAGATTAACTCACTCATGTGGTTGAGTTAATGAACAAAACTAATGGAAGGCTATGCTTGTAAAATGGAGCATTTATTTAGGATCCTGGGTGTAATTCGTGATTGTAGAGGGTTTTTGGGGTAACTACTAAATTACTCAGGGTTATGGGTGTAAATATCCCATTATATTTCTGTCGTGCATTCTGCATGGAGAAAGCTGGGAAGCACTGTGAGTCCTCTTACTTTGCATGCATCATTTGATATGAGGGTAATATTTCCACCGTCGTATCCACTTGCATGGCTTTTCCACTTTCTCCCAATGTTTTATATCACTTATGTTCAAAAAGAAAATACAAAAAAATCATTAGGCGCTTTGCATTGAAAAATATTCAAAAAAAATGAAAAAGAAAAATTAAAACAAGGGGACTGCTAATAAAACTTTGACCTTAATTAAAGTTCTTAATGGACATCATTGTTTTGGGTTTGTAAAACCCTTATTGTTTTCAGGTACTATTCAAATAGAGTGAGGCACGACCCCTGTGGATTAAAGCCCGAATCCCGATCTGTGGCAGCCTTGATTATCACATGGGATGGTGAAGTATTGACGCTTCTATCATATGTAGGCCAATAGGCCTTGTCGACGACGATGTTCCCACCTTGTATGGAGCATCCGACTTGGTATTAAGTATTGAGCATAGGCCACGCCCTTACGAGGGTGTCTGTTTCATCGCCTTATGTCCGAGTACCTCACTTGAGAGGGAAGTATTGGTTTCGCCTATTGAATTCCTCTCTATTTTTTGACCGAGTATCCCCCCAAGTACGAGATCAAGGACTATAAGTGCACAGATCACATGTTACAAAGGAGGTGGAACAAATACGGGGAACTTTCCTGGTAGTACACACACTCCTATAGGCCCTCCAAGGAATTGTGAAAAGATTTGTCTGAAAAATAAAAATAAAACTAAAAAGATAAAAATAGCCAAAAACTTACGACTTCATTTGTGTTGAGTTGGTGAACCCAATTTTTTTGGCATTTGTTCGATTTATATCAAGATCAAAGATCAGTCCCGCATATTTATGCCATTTTGCCTTTCATTTTATCTTTTCATTCTCATCTAACGACGCTCACTTTGAGTCGTTCTTCTGTTTTGCACTCCCTTTTATTTCTTGTTCATCTCCTTATCTTTCATCCTTCATCGATTTCCCTCTTGACCTCCAAGACGGTGACTCATGAATGGCTTGGTTGGGAACCCATCGACACCCATATCGATTCCATGCAGCCGACCTCTCAAAAAATTTAGGGCAATTCCGGAGATCATAGTTAAGACTTTGCAAACGCTCTCCAACCTCACCATCTTCTTCAATAATCTGGGATCACTCTTATCCCGAACTCTGCCCATTTTGGATGGAAATTGATTTCACTCCAAACAGTTCTCCATCCTTAATGAAATTCTATGTTGACCTTAACACAGAATGATTCTCTACATCCGGTGCGTCTATTCAGATTGATCGGGGCATCATTCTATGTGTAAATCAAGAGCCCAATCTGGATCCCATGATTTTGTTAGATTCAGATTTAGACATGGCTCCTACAGGGTGAGGGAAGGGACCATATCACCCAACACAACCAGAACTAGGCTAGTAGCCAGAACAGAAATTAATGAATGCCTAGCTCCTTGCCTCCATTCAGGCAATTCAGTTGCAACTCACAGACCAAGCATTAGCCCAGGTCACCTTCCAAGATATGCTAAATGATCGAGGAGAAGGAGAGCCAGGAGGAGGAGGGGGAAGGGGAGAAGAGAAACAAAGAGAAGATGGAGCCCGTGTAGGCTTGACAGACGACCCTAGATGAGGTAGGCCTAAGCCTACGCTCAAGGAGACCTATAACCCTGGAGCAAGACAAATGACCAAGTTAATCCAAATCCCACCAGTCTATGCACATTGTGAGTTAAAGCCTTAGCTCTCGGCTCTTCTTCCCACCTTCCATGGGAATGCCAATTAAGAACCATATATTCATCTTCAATAGTTTGCTCGCATCTATGGAACAACACATTACCCTAACATACTGTTAGGCATAGTCAAGATGACGACATTTCCATTTAGCCTTTAGGACACGTTGGATCAATCATTTCGGGAAAGTCGTCACAACCTGGGAGGATCTCAAGTCCACCTTTCTACACAAATTCTACCCTCTCGGTTGGCTAAATCAGATGCGAGCCTGCATTGCCAACTTCTCCCAAGCCACCCACGAGTCTATTCATGAGGATTGTGAGCAATTCAGATATCTACATGAGAAATGTCCACATCATGACATTTTGAGAGCCAGAGGCTCATAGATGCCACTTGTGGCAGGTCAGATTTCAATAAGGATGAGGACATCATCTGGTAGATCTTTGAGGAAATGGATGAAGGAGAGGCCACTTTGTCATTGTCTCGCACATACTAGCACCAACCATAGAATCTTCAAAAGCCAGTGCATATGATGACATCACATGATCCGGACAGGGACAAGAGCTCCAACTTGAGCATCATAGGGATTCACCTGTCCAAAGTGAACATAATCGAGAAACGATCACAAGACCTCGAGAAACTTGCTATGATTGAACAAAGGATACATAACCTGGACAAATTAGATCAAATTCCAAGCAACTGGATCTGCTGGTGAGCACAATCATCTCTTGCTAGTCGGTATCTGCATCAATGTCGATTTCTATGAGACGAGGAGACTTCATCGCCTCAAACCCCTCAGTAGAGTCCAGCACAATCAGTGGTCCAACATGTGTACTACGTGCAAGTCCCTGAGCCCATATCGCCCAGCAACCGCAGTAGCAACTGGTTGTCTACCCGCTCGAGCTCCAGATCCTTCCCGATCCATGTTCTCCACCTATACCTCTTATTTAAGAGGTGAATGGCGTATGGTCGAATGGTGCACAACTGGCCTGTCTAGGTGGACATTAATAGGGTCAGCCTTCAAGCAACCATCCATTCCCTCAACATCAAGGAGGGAGATTTGTCCATAACCAACAACCTTAAACCATCAGTCTCTATCGTACCAACACAATTGGAGACATAGTCAGTACCAACAACCACAGTACCGCCAGCATCAACCGTATCAGCAGTACGTGATTGTTTCATATCAACATCAACCTCCTCAACACCATCACTATCGTTCTTCTCCTCAATACAATAATCAGTATTTCTATCAGCAACCTCCACACCATTCCCTGTCTCAGCTTGGACAACATGCTGAACCATCTGAGGCTGCTCCTGCAAATCCCTCCTCGGACTGTTTGGCCCAACTAGTGAAGAGCCTTGCAGAAATGATTCTGAAGATTGATGACCTCACCGCATCCAAAACTCCAATTCCGGCACAGGTGGAGGCCAACCCCAATAACTTTGGAAAGAGAGAGCAAGTAGTTTGTGATGTTCCATCTGGTCTAACAGAGTCAAATGCACATGATTTTTTATCTAATGATGTTGCTCTCAGGAGCAGTAGGACCATACAACCTTCTACCACAATGAAGGGGAAGAATAAAGCTTCACATGGTGAATCATCATCTTCTACATCAGCTGATCCAGCATCCAGATGGGTGAGGAAGAAGAAGACATAGGAGAAGCACCAAAGCCAAAAAGTCAAAAAAATCAGAATAATAAAAAATACCAAAAAGACAACAACAATCAAGTAATATCGTGCCAACAATGGTGAGGACCACATCAACAACCGATCCAGTGCTAGCTTATGGAACCCCCCTTTACATTTGGATGACCACATTCCAATTAGTGGTCCATTTGTACAGTTAGATTTGGATATTGGTTTTGATGTAAATAAAAACACTGCTTTTAATTATGTAAATATTCCTTTTCCTGAAGCTATCAAACATCTAAGAAATTAGAAATTTGAAAACTGCTTTGTCTGACCCTGATGTGGTCAAAATTATTCAGAATATTATTCTTGAGATGCCTCTACTTAAGGCCATTTCGTACATGCCAAATATCAAAGAAAGGATTGAAGGAATCATGCACTTCAAAGAGACAACCACGTCGAGCTAGACAAAGAAATGTGAAGTACATTCTGACCGTGCTACAATCAACGCAATCATCAATCTCCAAGTCAAAAAGAAAGATATGAGAGCCCCTCTTCTCAGATGCCAGATTTTCGACCAAGAGTTCAATCGAACACTTCTTGATAGCGGATCGTCAATCATCTTGATGCCTATTTTATTGCTCAAAGAATTCCAGTTGGGACCGCTCAAGTTTACGAGAATGATTTTATAGTTTGTAGACACATCTATCAAGCGACCCACGGCATTTTGGAGGCTGTCATAGTCACGATTTAAGGGATACAATTCCCTATGGATTTTATTGTATTGGACACTGACACCTCAATGCCTTTACTGCATACCCCAATTATACTTGGAAGACCGTTCCTTCGAACAACTGAATCAGTGGTGGACTATGGCAAGGGGTAAATCACCTTTCATTCTAGCAACGACAAAGTGCTCGTCGAGATGATCCAAGTGTTGAAACCATTAGATTCTACTCAAATGAGAGCGAGCCTACAGAGTAGTTAACAGAGGATTGTGACTTTCTGGCTGAGATCAGAGATACCAACCTTTTCATGGATGACATTGAGACTCACGAATTCGTCTCCACGGAGGAAGGAGTAGATAGCATAATCAAAATCCCCGCTGTCTCTGAAGATGAGATTTTTGCTGATGTGTCTGAAGAATTCATTTTTGGCCACCTGTCCTTAGAAAAGAGGGAGGAAATTATTGGAAACTTTTGTGAACATGATTCTATCATCGAAGATTTCTGTGCATCTCTGAATGCAGAGCTTGAATTGTCTATGGTGGACACTTTACAATTGAATGATCTGATGCCACCACCCTGCATAGTTGCAGAAGTCGCTACATAATTGATTCAGACCCCACCCGAGCTCAAACCACTTCCAGCAAACATGAACTACTCCTTCCTTGCAGGTGTGCAGAATATGTTCTTCGTCCTTATCAATTCCCAGTTGACCAAGGAACAAGAATCTCATCTTCTCGAGGTTCTAGAAAGAAATCGCAAGGCCATAGGCTGGAAAATTTCAAATCTTCATGGGGTTAATCCTTCAATGTATTCCCATCACATCTACCTGGAAGAAGATAGCAAGCCGTCCCGAGAATTTCAGCGCAGATTGAATCCAAATCTCTGGGAGATTGTGGTGAATGAAATAACAAAATGGTGTGATGTGGGATTCATATATCCCATCTCCAACTCAAAATGGGTGAGTCCCTTGCATGTTGTGCCAAAGAAATCATGGATCACCATTGTAAATAATGATAAAGGAGAGGAGATCCCAATCAGATTTCAACATCTTGGTGCATCTTTGCGGATTATAGTTGCTTAAACCTAGTGACCAAGAAGGTACATTTTTCTCTCCCCATCATTGACTAAATAGCCGAAAGACTGGCCGCAAAGGAATACTCTTGTTTCTTGGATGAATATTCTGGATATAACCAAGTTGCCATTGCTCCTTAGGACCAAGAGAAAACCACCTTCACCTGTCCATTTGGGACATATGCCTTTCGCAGAATGCTTTTCGTTTTGTGCAACGCTCCATCGACATTCTAGCGATGCATGTTGGTAGTATTCATAGATATGATTGACAGTTTTCTCGAGGTTTTCATGGATGATATCTCAGTCTATGGAGATAACATTGATCAGTGCCTTTCTTATCTAGACCGAATGCTGAAAAGATGATGTGAAGTGAATCTGGTGCTCGTGGGAAAAGAGTCACTTCATGGTTACTGAAGGGATTGTTCTAGGCCATGTCATCTCAAAACATGGCATGGAGGTTGATCCTACGAAGGTGGACATCTTTCTAAACTCGAGGCACCTACAAATTTGAAGCAAGTCTGATCATTCCTTGGGCATGTAAGATTTTATCAAAGATTCATAAAAGACCGGCAAAATTGCCCGACCATTGACTGAACTTCTAGGCAGGGAGGCAGATTTCATTGTAGACGTAGGAGTCCTCCAAGCCCTCAATCAGCTAAAAAGAATTGATTACTCATGCCCCTATCCTTCAACTGCCAAATTAGTATCTACCATTGAGATCATGACATATGCTTTTGATTGTGCCATTGGATCAGTCTTGGGACAGAGAAGAGATAACTTACCATCTGCTATTCACTATGCTAGTTGAACACTTGACGAAGCTCAAAAGAATTACACAGTCACTGAGAAAGGGTTGCTAGTAGTTGTTTTCTCTCTAGAGAAGTTCAGATCTCACTTGCTCGGATCTAAAGTCATAGTTTATACAAACCATTCTACTATCAAGTTCCTTCAAAGCAAGAAGGACGCCAAATCGAGACTCATCAGATGGATCCTTCTACTTCAAGAGTTTGATCTCGAGATCTGAGACAAGTATAGAATTCAAAAGGTGGTGGCATATCATCTTTTACGATTGCCAGAACCATACACTCTTGAGAAGAGCTTGCTTCCAATTACAGAATCTTCTCTAGATGAAGCCATTCTGTCAGTCACCTCGCTCCCCTGGTTCGCCAATATTGTGAACTATCTTGTTTCCAAGAGAACTCTACAAGATTGGCCAAAGCTGAAAGTTAACATTTTTTTGTCGAACATTTTTTGGTCAGATGTTAATTTTTATCAGTGTGAGGATCCATATCTATTTCGTGAGGGAGAAGATTGCAGCTGGTGAAGGTGCATTCCTCAGGAGGAAGTTCACACTGTCCTCGAACATTGCCATGCTCGAGAATAAGAAAGACATTACTCTGGCAAAAGCACGTCAATAAAAGTTCTCCAATGTGGCCTTTGGTGGCTGGCTCTATTCAAAGATGCAGAAGACTTTGTGAAGCGATGCACCGATTGTCAGAAGATGGGAAGAACTACTAGAATGCGAGATATAATGCCCCTGAAGTACATTTAGATTTCAGACATATTTGATGCATGGAGCATTGAATTCATAGGTCCATTTCCCAACAGCCAGGGTTTTGAGTATATTCTGCTCGTTGCCGACTATGTAGGTCGTCGGACGAAGGCTATCCAAACCTGAGCTGCCGACAGTCGCACTGTCTATCGATTTTTGAAAGAATACATCATTGCAAGGTTTGGAATTCCAAAAATTCTTATATCAGATGGTGGTAGCCATTTCGTAAATAGAGAAGTGAAGAAGCTAACTGAGGAATATTGCATTGAATATCGAGTCCCTTCTCTATACCACCCACAATCTAATGGCATGACAGAATGTTCAAACAGGGAGATCAAGACAATTCTTCAAAAGCTCGTACGTCCCGATAGGAACTGGTCCCACAGATTGAGATAATGCTTCAGATGAGGAATGGTTTGCTGGTGCAACTTTTTCCAAGACCCCAAAAAATGGACGGACAAAAAAGATGGTATATTCACTGGAGCACAAACAAGAATGCATAAGCTATGCAAAATCAAAGAAATATCAAAAATAAGCCTAAATCAAAAATTCCACCAAAAATTTGAGCTTCAGAAAAAGCCTGCTTCTTGGTGAAGACTCGGTTACACTGACCGATCTTCACAAGGGAATGAAGATTACATTGGTCCATTCCCAATTCTTTTCCCTTTCTTCTAGCTTCTTCCCCCATCGATTGTAAAGATCATCGGCACCTAACCTTAGAAGGAAATATCTGTCTCTACGAGGACGAGTTACGAGAAGAGCATACTCCTTTTTGGTTCAATGGTTTTTCTGGGAAAAGCTGAACAATTCACATACACTGTTCTATCATTTCAAGGTTGTGAGAGTATGCGTCTGGGAGGATGGGTCTGATCAGGATATGAAGAGAACTAGTAATAGGATTATGGTACCTAAGGGCTATTATGTCACACTTCCTAACCTTATTGCAGTTCTGAACAACAGATAATCCAAAAGTCTACTTTGAGCTCCAAACTTTGACTTTATTAAGACAAGTTTAAAAGTCTAAAATTATTCCAAGTCTTTTCCTTTTCTTTTCTTTATTTTCTTTTTGCACTTATAGGCATAAGTGTTTGGGGTTAAGGTTTAGGGGAGCACCTCCGGTTGGTTCTGCCTTATGGTTCTACGATCTGGTTGTGGCCATTTCTTCCGTTGTTCTTGGTAATATTAGGTTGTAGGTTTCATTTCCCGTATTTAGTTTTATATTTAATTTTTAATCTAGGAGTAATTAGAAGCCCTAATTTGACCTTGAGCGCAAGCTCCATGCCAAATTCGCCCTCACCCGACCATTAATCACCCCCATTTTCATCCCATATCACTCCTCGACGCTCTCTCCACTTTTCCCCTCAATCATCCAACCCAGATCCTTCATGGATATGGGAATCGAGCTCCTCCCATCATCCATCATTGGAGCTCTTCTACCTTTCTGCTTTGCTTCCATCTTCAACATCCGGTTGAGGAAGACACCCTCGAGCTGACGAATCCTTTTGTGCAGATCTGGAGACATTTGAAGCCAAAGAGACCTCCTGGAGCTGGTGACCTTGAGCGGAACGAGCCCTCATAGCCCACATGGACCCGATGGAGCTCATCTGAGCTCACCTGTAATTGCTGAAGGCTGCTGGTGACACGTAGCCACTGTCAGCCCACAAGAAGGAGGCTGCCATCACCGGGAATCATCAAATGAAGGAGTTCCTGCTCCGTGTTCTTGAGAGTTCTTCCAAGGGCCTCATCAACCGTTGGATCTTGAAAGCCTCTTAGGTTCTTTTCACACCATCTGGTCGAAGTCAAAACATCACCCCTTCCAGTCATCGGATCTACTTAAGTGATGCAACATGGCACGATCTCCGCCACCCAACCAAGCGCACGTGTCGGGGTAATTTGCTCATACCCCTCCTCCTTTTTGTATTTTATAATTAATCTTGTAAATATTTTATTACGTGTAAAAGTTGGTGGAAAAATTACACTGAAGCCCCTAAATATTTTGTAATTTGCAAGCGATTCTAGTGTCAGCTTAGCTTATGTGCCCCCATGTTGAGTTGGGTAAATTGCTTGTATACCCCTCTGGATTTGTATATTGTAATTTAGTATTAAAAAAATCAAAGGACAATTCAAAAATTCTGGTATTTTTGCACGTACCCCCTTGCATTTAATTTTTATTACATAAATACTCCTTCCAACTTAATTATCTATTTTATGATTTTTTATTTTCCATAAATATTTCTCATACTCCAAAAATCATGAAAACTAGATGTAAATGCTTGATTAATTTCTCATTCACTCTGCATTTTTTTTATCATTTTCATGCATTTTATATTTATTAAAAATCAAAAGAGCACATTTTATTGCCTGTTTGACTTAAAAATAATAAATTATAAAACCTTTCTGAAAACTTTAAAAGAATACCTATTTTTTCTTATTGTATTTTATCACTACAGACCACAAATCACAAA
Organism: Ottelia alismoides; assembly: GCA_037367405.1. Classification (NCBI taxonomy): domain Eukaryota; kingdom Viridiplantae; phylum Streptophyta; class Magnoliopsida; order Alismatales; family Hydrocharitaceae; genus Ottelia; species Ottelia alismoides. The sequence continues at coordinate 267,718 of JAZKJV010003746.1, read as the reverse complement.
AAAATATCAAAAGAAAACTCTAAAAAATACAAACCCTTACTAACCCTAAAAAATTACAAATTATTTTCAAAAATGTTAAAAAAATAGTTTTTAGACCTATATTATTGTATATACGTATTACTATATATTAAACATAATCTTGAGAAATTTTAGACCTATTTGATATTTTTAAATCTCAAAACAATTCGACATATTCATTAAGATCCTGATTTTGTATATTTTGGAATTTAAAAATACAAAATTTTTAAAAATCACTAAAAAATCACCAAAAATAGAAGTATATTTAAAAATCACGAAAATTGTTTATTTTATAATTTTTGACTATATATAACTATATCTATAAATATATATCTTATATTGTATTATATACATATATATAGTTTATACTATTATTAGTTATTATAAATACATTATAAATATTTATATCCTTTAAAAAATAAAAAGGATTGTTCTTATTTGTTTTTTCTGATTTATATATTTATATTATATTATATATATATATATATCTTACATTATACTTAGTGTTATATATAGTGATATATACACACACCTTTATTATATATTAAAAAGAAAAATAAAATTAAAATCAAAAAATATTAAAAGAAAATAAAAATAGTAAAATTTAAAATTAATTTATATATAATAAATACATATATAAAAATATTAGTTAATTAAAAAACTCATAAAAACATTGAGTGAGTGAGTATTGTGCAGCTTTGTATATATATATACATTATTATTTATTTATAAATAATAATCCCTGCTATACCAAGTTTGTTCCTTGTGTTTGACACCCTACATCTACTTGTATACTATACACATTTATTTGGAGGGTTTATAATAATATTTGATTCCACATCCACTTGATTTTATTGCTCTATTATTTGCTATGGGTTAATTGTTGATTTAATCAACCAGCTCTCAGGGTCGGTCGCTTCAGTGATTGAGGTCCGCCTTGTGTGACCTCACCACTGCCTCTCGGTGTTCTTTCCGGTTACTCAGAAGGCATACTTCATTGTTGATGGTAATGGTTTTGACTTTGGAGGGGTTCTAATCGACTTTGGTGTGGCTTCAACAACTATGGTCGATGTTAGCTCTATCGACAGTATGCTGTCCACCTAGGTTGTTTCTGGATCAGAGCACAAGATGTTCAAAAGATCTACAATGAATTCGTCTTTCTTTGATAGGAGTGGATTATTCTCAATCAGCTCATTAATTTCATCATCAAGGACCTCATCTTCAAGGACATGGGAAAATTCGACAATGCTTTCCAGGGATTCCTCCTTGGAAAGGAATTCCTGGGTTTCATTATCATTCAAGAACAATGCTGTGTCTCTAATTTCTACTAGAAAATCACAATCTTCTGTTTCATTCTGAATCTTCTCACTCTCATATGACCCGAACTCTGCAAGCTTCGATACCTGGATCATTTCAATCAGTATCTTGTTGCTAGTAGAGAGAAAGTTGATACTTCCGATGCCATAGTCAACCACTACTTCAACTGTTTAAAGGAATGGTCGTCCCAATATGATTGGGGTATGAAAAAGGGGTGACGAGGTGTCCATATCAAGTACATTGAAATCCATGGGAAATTGCATCCCCTAGATTGTAACAATGACATCCTCCAAATTCCCCTTGGCTGCTTCACTGATGTGTCAGCTAACTGTAGAATCATTCTTGTAAATTCAAGCGATCCTAACCCAAATTCTTTAAGTAGTTACGTATGCAACAGATTGATAGATGATCCGTTGTCATGGAGTGTTCTTTCAAACTCTATGTTAAAACATCTCACATCTGATGAGAGGTGCTCCTGTGTCCTTCTTTCTCGGGAGGTTACAGATAACATTAACAGTTGCCATGGTCAGTATATGCTTCACAAGTTTCTCGCGTCCATGCTTGCGACACTTTGTTGTACAAGCCTCCTTCAATCATTTCTTAATCACAAGCATGCGCTCCATGGCTAACAACATCTTCAATATAATGTTTTCTAACAACTCCACAATGCTAGGATAAGACATGGGTGTTTCTAATTTTTTTACAGTTTTTGATTTCATAGCATCAAGAAATGGAATGTGAATGCCATCAAAACCTCATTTTCATGTAAAAAAGTGTTTTTATGTACATACAGATAATTAAGCATAATACAATCATCTAAAACAGAAGGCACATCAAAAGCAAGAAATTCAGCCGTGTCAGCTTGCACGGGATCGACTACCAGTGCTAGCATTGCCTTGGCTGCATTACCATGACCTTGGTTGTTATTGCTTGGTTCTTTTTGGTTTTCTTTATTTTTTTGTCTTTTTTGGGGTTGTGTCGCTCCTCCTTCTCGTCAGATCCAGAACTATGTGTGGGCTCAACTATTTGTGATGAAGACTCACCCACAAAAACTTGAACTTTCCCTTTAGCTAAAGTAGTCGGCTGTAATGTTCTACCGCTCCTGAGATTAACAACATTAGATAACATAAAAGAATTTATACTTAACCCGGGAGGTGGTATTGCACTACGATCTACCTGCTCCTTTCTTCAGACGTTGTTGGGATTTTCCTCAACCTATGCCAGAATGACTATCTTGGTGGCAATGAGGTCTTCTAGCTTCTAGCTCATATCGTTCATGTTTTTGATCAACTGAGCCAGCCAACCCCAGGTAGGGTTCACCAAGGTGGTCTCTGAAGACTCTACAATTAGTGGGAGCTGAGGCCCGTGGTACTGCATCGGCTGCTGGTATTAGGGCTGCAGGTGATGAGGAGGGTATTGCTGGTATTGGTATCAAAGGGGGAATTGATTCTGAAATTAAGCAGTCGACTGCTGCTGGTGATAAGGTTGGCGATATGCCAATTGTTGGTTTTGGTATTGCTATATCTAGTTATTTTCTTGGTGCGAAGACTGGTGGGATTGGTGCGACAGGAAATTCCATCCACCCTACTAAGGGATGAATGGCTGGGTAGCTGTACTATGACACTGAGGTTGTCCTCCAAGATGGGTCGGAGTTTGTTCATTGCCCCACATGACGTTCACCTCTTGAATATGCGGCAGGGATGGATAGAATGGCTCGGTATAAGCCTAGGGCTCTGGATGGTACACTACCATCTACTATTGTGGAGATGATGATCCCCGGTTGGGTATATGCACATAGTACATATGTTGAACTGACTAGGATGGTCCTTGATTCTAGTGATGTGGCTATTCCTTCAATTCAGCAGAATGCTCGGCTGGTTCCTTCATAAAATGGTAGGAGTTGATTGTGCTAACCAGAAGCTCAAGCTGCTTGAAAATTTGATTGAGCTTGTCCAACGACTTGGTTCTCTATTCAATAACCTATAATTTATCACGGTCTTGTGATCGTTTTTCTATGATATCAACTTTAGAGAGATGGTTCCCAATGATGCTGAGATTGGAACTCATGTCTCTCTCTTCTTCATGATAGGATGTCACATTCACAGGCTTGTGTGGGATCAATGATGTTTTTTTGGAACACACAAGATGAAGTTAAGGCATCAGAGCCTTCGACCATCTCCTCGAATATATGCCATACAACATATTCATTCTTGTTAAAGTACGATCCTCTGCACACATCATCCACGAGCCGTTGTCTTTCTTGGTACAAGATCCCGAAGAAGTTTTGGACCAAGCTGGTCTTTAGAAACTCATGATGGGGGCACTTCTCCATAAGATTTTTGAATCTTTCCCATGCCTCGTGAAACAGTCCGTGGGACATTTGGGAGAAGTTAGAGATCAAGGCTCGCATCTGATTCAGATGACCCAGGGGATAATATTTGTGCAAGAAAGGCTGTTTTAAGTTCTTCCTAGGTCATCACCTCCTTCCCCAAGTGATTGATCTAGTATAGAGTCTTTCTTTGTGGTCTGAAAGGAAAGACATTCATCTTTACTACCTCCAACGAGATGTTTGGGTAGTGCATGGTACTGCAAATTCTATTGAAATACTGCAGGTGAATGTAGGGCTCCTCATTAGTGTTTCCATGGAAGATCGACAAGAGAGGAAGCAATGACGGTTTTAACTTAAAATGTCTATGGATCATGGGTATTCTGATCCACTTAGTTACCTTGCCAACAACAGGGGTGTATGTCTCTTTCAAAGTAGGTTTGGGCTACCCACCTCTCTCCTCTTCTCCTCCATGGTTTCCTGCAGGCTGTTCATCCTCATTCCACCATGATGTTCCTCATCCTCTCCTCCTTGAGTTTCTCTGTCCCTTCTCAGCTCATTAAGTATTTCCCTGAATGCTACTTGGGCAAGAGGTTGATCTGTCAACAGTTGCTGGATGGCTTGAATTGATGTTGGCAGTTGAGTGTTGACTTCACTCTGATCAAAGGTCTCATCTTAACTTAACCCCTTTGTCACATCTCCGAGGAGCCATCTCAAAATCCAACTATAATTCAGGCTCCTAATCGGGTATGGAATTTGCATTGGGAAATAGAACTTGATCAATCCTCAGAAAAGAAGGAGCACGTTCGAGAAGAGAGTCAGTCTCCGACAAGGGATTTATTTGTGAAAGAAAAGTGGTGAAGGGAGAAAGATTAAGGCAAGAGTTGTCTTGACCTTTGAATTAGGCAAAAATTGAGGAGTCCAAAGAGAAGTCTGCAAAGTCCGAACTCAATTCTTGGAGGTCACCCCGTATTATTGGAGATGTCAGCATCCAAGAATCGATGTTGGTATTCACAAAATTCGAACAAAACCATCCTGGATTCCACATCATGGGAGACAAAAGAAGCCACGATGTGGGAGTAGATGAATTATAAGAAAAATTCAAGAGGGTTTGAGAAGAGAAGTTTCAAAATTGAGCGAGGAAGAAAAGGAAGTGAGAAGAGAAGTGTGAGATACGAAGGCACATATGCATGATATTTTTGATCTTGATCCGATTTACACTAATCAATTACACCACAAAACAAGGGTTGATTCACTAACTCAACACAATGAGCCACAAGAGTTTGGCAATTATCTTGTCAAATTTATGTGTTGTATCAGACAGTCTTACCAATTTAGTCCTTAGCGGCTAATCCTATAGGCGAGTGAGTACTACCTGACAATTGTCGGTACTTTCCCCTTCCTTTGTAACCACTAGTATGTACCTTTTAAAGGTATTTGTTTTCGGATTTGGATCGTACTTAGCAAAAGAAGTAGAGGGGGAAGCTGATAGGTGAAACCGATACTTTAGAGCCAAGTCTGAAAGCATACACGACACTCGAATGTGGAATGATGAGACGGACAACCCCATGAAGGGATGGCCTAAGCTCAATACTTAAGATTAAGTCTGCAAGCAGATGAAGCCCTACTTGCCCACATATGATAGAAGCGCCAATTCTCCATGCATCCAGGCGATAGACAAGGTAGTACCCTGACTGGGATTTTGGCTCTATTCCTTAAGAATCGTGCCTCACTCTGTTTGAAAGGCACCTGAACACAATGAGGGTGTTGTGAACCCAATACAATATTATTCAATTAATCGATTTTAATTAGGTCAAGGTTGTCCTAGCAGTCCCTTTTTAATTTTTTTGGTTTTCACTTTTTTTTTGATATTTTTCATGCAAGAGGCCTAACGATTTGATCAATTCTTTGCTTGACCTATGTGAGTCAAAATCAGAGGGTGTAGACGAAAAATCAATGCAAGTCAGAAAACAGTGATGTGATGCTCAGTAAGAAGACTTACAATGCTTCCCAACTCTCTCCACGTGGGATGAAAGGCATAAATTTTTAAACCTAATCTATATGTAGTTCAATGAGGAAATCATCCTAAGACATTGAAAAGAGCCTCTAACCTAGCGGTTAAAAATGTTAGTAGCAGATCTCGCTAAAGAGAGAGGATGTTTCCAAACAAAAGACAACAACTAGGAGAGAGAGAGAGAGAGAAATAGAGAGAAATAGAGAGAAAATGAAGAAATACCGGGCTCTCTCCTAAAATGGTTATTTCACTATTTTATTTCACCATACAAGTGTTCTTGAGTCGAACTCGAGGAGGTAGAAAATCACGCTCGGATTTTTTGAGTGAAGAAAATATTTTTGTGATTTTTACTGCTTTTCTTCTGCAAGAAAACTCTTTTTGGTTGATTTTAATTTCTATTATTTTTGTTTTTCAATTTTTATTTTATTTTTTCAAAGGGATATTTTTCAACAATTGATCTACAATATATTATGTAAACATAATACAGAGTAAGATGATACAATATAGTAGATGAATCGCTCGAGCAACGTGCTCGAGAAAAAACTCGAAAAAGAACCAAAACGGATCGAAGATCGAAGAACAAATACCAACAAAATGCGATAAAATATCTTCGAAATCCGATTCAATATAAAATGTAAAAAAAATATGCTAGAAAATGTCCAAAGGTTCAAAAGTGTCCAAGGAGTTCAATGTTCATTATGTAAAAAAATACAATAAAAAGAATGAGCCTTTCTTTGAATTAGGTCCCTGGACAGGGACCTAATTATAAGAAAAATATATGAGTCCTTACACTTAGGTCCCTTATTAGGGACCTAAATGTAATACATCAAACTTTTCGAGGTACGGTTGAAATCTGGATAGCTGCGGGGGGTATCTCTGCAAATATTCCACCGTTTCACCGATCAACAGTCACGATTAGTTGCTCGTCAACCGATCTGGGTCATCCAAAGGAGACACGTGGAGGCCACCTATAAAGTGGTTGTTCTAGGCTTGTTCTTCCCCAATTTCCCACAAACAGTAGTGATTTGGCTATTCTATTTGATCTCCGACGAGACTAGCGGCTCTTGACGACGTTTGGTGACTCTTGTAGGGCTAGAAGGGGGCTCCTCCCTCTTCGAGCTCGTTGACGACGGGGATGGATGAAGATGAAGGTGAAATCAAAAGAGATTGAGCTCAGCTAGGATTTAGAGTCTGGAGATGGATACTGCTTGTTTGATTCAATCAACTAAGAAGGAAAGAAGCTCTAGATGTTGAGAACGATAGTAGTTGTGCTCCATAAGCAATGCTGACCTACAAACAAATTTGTGATGCTCTATTTGCAAAGAAATCAGACAAAGGATTAAGACAACTACAAGTTCAGATATGGTTCCAGATAGTGACCATTTCAGAACAAAATTAGATCGAATTGAGATGGAATTGAAACGAGATTTGAGATATGAATCACTGAATGATGGTTAGGAAACAATAATGAGGCGTTAATCAACTAATATATGCACAATGATCGAGAAAATCAAAGAAGAAATGGATGTTCACATGGGAGTTGTAGAGTATATAACCCTACAGGTCATAGCTCGACGACCGGTGATGCCAGAGTTGTATGCGGCATCGATGTTGCAATTCAAGGTGACCAAACACCTTGGAATGCTCCTTCGACTATCAGCATTCCACGTGGGACGACGACCGGGCCCTGTCATGGTCGGAGAAGGGTGGTGCATGGTGGTGGAAGTCGGGTGTCAGTCAGGTTGTTTTCTGGTAAGGGAGAATTAAGTTTGAGTGGTCAAGCTTTGGATCATTAAATAAGAAGATCAAAGAGTGATTTGGGATGATCTGATGGTTGGCGTGAATTATGGTGGGCTTTGATTGAGGAATGGGTGAAGAATGGCACATGGAGAAATGGTTGAAATCGACCAGTCAGAACAGAACACCCAATAATTCTTAATGGGAAAGATGGCTATGGTGCTGACATATGTCAGCACCATAATGGTCAAGAAATAAATAACTTATAAATTAAGTAATAAATATTAAATAAACTCAATTGAATTAGGTGTAAAAATAAAAAATGTAAATAATATGTATTTTATTTTAAATAATATGTATTTTATGAAATATAAATGTGATATTAATAAATAGATATATAATATATTTAATAAATAACTCTTGTATTTTTAATTCGATAATTGATGGATAATTTATTATTTTTATATTTATTAATTAATAGAGTAATAAAAGGAGTAGTATAATTTTTTAGAGATTTCAATAAATTAGTTTATAAATATTAATAAATACATGTATATGATACATAATTCAAATTAATCTATAAATCAATGTTTATGAATTATTTAAAATATAAAACAAGGGTTTTAAATTATGAAATAATTTATAGATAAATTAAAATGTCAATAAAATATTTAAAAATTATAAACTCAATTATACTAAAAATATTATGTTCAGGAAATAAATGGCCCGGAAACCCAGTTGTCATTCGGTCCCAAAACCGACTTTTTGCAAATGGACTCTGATTTTAGTGAAATCACCTTTATTAATTAGAGAATATTATTTTATAAACGAATTGAAGTTCGTATGAAGAAGTTATGAGTTCAGAATTTGAGAAATTGACAATTTAAAATACATAGAAGAAGAGTTTGGTGGAAAATATATGCAAATGAATTAACTAAAAATAATTGAAGTTTTGATAAATAATGAATAAAAAGGAATTAATGTTCTGTGTACAATGTTAGTTATTTTTGTTCTTTTCTTCCTTATCTCCCCATACTTCATTGTTTTTCGACCAATCCATGCTGACTTGGTCTTGGAGGTTAGGTTATATAAATATATCTTTCAATTATAAATATATTTATTTTGTCATACTGTACATATATACATATTTACCATCTACCTCTCTTTTTATTTTTATTTATTTTTATTCTTTTATTTATTTACATGATTTTGATGCATAAAATTGCATTTTTATTAATGAATGATGTTTTTATATGGAATGATATTTAATGAATATTTACATGTATTTGTTAAGGGTTTAAGATAAAATGCATAAGAAAAGTTAATAATTCATCAGACATGAGCTTCTATTATCATGAATAACTTGTTCAATTTGACTAGATCCAGGCGTGAGACTACAGGTACATGAATTCTATTGGGGCCTTGGACCTAATTTAATCGAACAACCACTCGTAGAATCTAAGGGCTCATTCCACAATATGTAAAATAAAAATAAGGTGGAAAACACAAATCACGAAAGTCAAAGGGAAAATAGGGAGAAATAAAAGTAGAATACAATGAAAAAAAGTAAAACTAATCAAGTCCGCTAGGTGAACTATGACATGATGAAATGGACTTGTGAGAGTTTGAGTGTTCAAGAGTTCAGGTCGTGTATTATTACAAATTAAAATGAATAAATCTCTTCTCTCTCTCTCTCTCAAAATTAAACTAAATTTATGCTAAGGTGATTCTGCTTGGCTTTTTGTATCCTCTGCTACTCTCTCCTACCTGTGGGAAAACAACCATCGATCTCCGCATCTCTTAGGTGCATTGAATCCCCAAGGAAATTCTCCTCAATAAGCGAGCCCTCACATCAAATTCAAACAAGAAGATTGATAGAATATTCTCAGATGAAAACAGAATAAAGAGAGAAATAAACACTGAATTAAGTAATGTAAAAAACTGTGTCTACTCTATTCTCTACAAACCGATGCTCCCCAGAAACAACACCATTTTATGAGTCACTAGTCACTCAGGACGAGGTTCCTATCGTCCGGTCTTGGAAGGCCTATGGTGTCCGACAAGCCGGGTCCGATAATAGTTGTATCGACGCCTCACTCAGCTCTCGAAACTCAACTCAAGCGAATCAATCAACAATTAACCTACAATAATGATTAAGAAATATAAATAAGTGAGCTAAAATTTATTATACCCCACAAAATGTGTATAGATGACAAGTAGTAGGGGTTGAACCACAAAGAAGCACACGAGGTAGAGCAATAAAATGAATAAACAACTTAGGACTTTTTTTGTATTTTTAAATTTTAAATATTTTTGTGGGATTTTAATTTATGCTATATATTGTTTTTAATTTTGTAATTTTTTAATTTTACTTTTAAAATAAAATATAGGGTAATATATATAAATAGATGTTGATATATTATATAGATAAGAGTAATGTAAAAGAGATGATTATGGATTTTTAGAATATAGTAAATAATCTCAAAAATTAAAGAACAAAATATTTTTGAGTTTATATATTTTCCTCTATTTTGGTGATTTTCGGATAATTTTTGAGAATTTTTAGGGATTTTTAAACAAGAAATACACAAATAAAGAAAACATAAATACATGAACCTGAAACGTGTTTAATAAATATCTATCAAATCAGATTAAGCCCAATTTCATTTTTCCTAAATATTAGATATGATAAAGGAAATTCAGAAACTTAAAACATATTTTTGTGATTTTTATATCAATATTTATAAGTTTTATGAGATTTTCTGTGTTTGTGATTTTTCGACATTTTCTAAGATTTTGCAAAAATATTTGGTAAGAAAATAGAATATAGCTAAATAAATAGATGGGAATTTTTTGGATTTTTTCAAAATAATTTGTAATTTTTATGGATTTTTAAATGCTAAACAGGAGAAAATGCAATGTTTTTGATTTTTTATAAATAAGAAACTAATTTTAATTAAGCTATAAAAATATATGCGAAATAATATGGTTCCAAGCACTTAAGATAATTTTCATGTAATTTTTAGATGTAAAATGCATTTTTTAATAATGAAAATATAAGCCCAAAATTAAATCTACAACATAGGGACCTAGTTGTAATTTCAACAAAGTTTCAGAGCATTTAATAACCTTATAACAAAATCCATAGATATACATGAATTTTTTCACGTATTTAAAATATACTCCACGCTATTAGGGATATAAATGCAAATAACCAGAATAATGGGGCAAATCTTGCAAATTTACCAAAAATATTTCAACTAATATTCGAAGTTTCTGGACCAAATAAAAACACCAAACCCAAAGGAGGTCCTCACTCACACAAGCACGTGAGGTGACATGGAATGGTCAAAGGTGCAAATACAAATGAGCACAAGGTCCTTAGTGCAAATATTATAAATATTTTACAATGATAGACATAAGCTTATAGACTAAATAATAAATACAAAAATCAAAGGGTAAAGGTTGCAAAATACCTCTCGTAGCATGCTGGCGGACGATGGAGATCAATCCACTTATCCATGTGTAGCAGCAGGACGGTGGATGACGGTTTGCTAAGGTGCGATTGAGATTAGATCTCAGTGCTTGATCTGACGGTCCTGGCTTGATCAATCCAATGATGGATGTACACCTGGGCTCTTGTTCTTCATCCAACAGTTGAGAGAGGGTCTGGAAGAACGTGAAGTAAGACCCAGATGGACGAGCTTCAATCCAAGAGAACTTCTGATTCCTTGGGTGTCCCTGGCTGCTGACATGCTCAAAATTATCGGTGGCTGAATCCGTGGTGGCCTGAGGTCTCAATGGGGTCCAAACCTCATCGATGGAGGTATGAAGGCTTGGTGAAGCTTAGGGACCTAGAGCTCTTGTTTTGGGATCATCAAGCCCCACAATGGGTTCTCTTCGGTCCTATCCTGTACAGGAAGACTCCTTGATCGAGGGCGATGCTCGTCTATCTGTTAGCTGCCCAAAAAGAAAGGGAAATGGGTATGTCAGAGGTGCTATGATGAAGGGTGAAGAATAAGCATTGGATCCTGATTTTGTGCAAGATCTGGGTTGAAGGATGCGTCGGGGCGACATATAATGACAAGGCAAAGATGTGGAGGTTATCAGTCAGGAATAGTGGGAACAAAGGCCGGATCTCGGAGCTCCAACAGACTGCAAAATTGATTTTTATGCCAAAATGAACCAAATAAAATGAAATAAAATATGAATCTAAGATACTTCTAAGAATCGAAAAGGCAAAGAAATAATAAGCTTCTCGACCTAGGAAAGCTGGGAACAGAACCACTCGAAGATAGCTCTGGCGATGGCTGAATCACCTCCTCCGCCCTTCCTTTGCGGCACCAATCAGGAGACTCCTCTTCATGTCACGAAGGGAAAGCTCCAGAAATAAATTTTGGGGAGAAAAGCTGGATTGGAAGGATTGAATTTTCAAAATGGTAGAAGAGATACTTTATTAACCTGCCCGAGAGGCTCTCTTCGCCTAGGTTTTTTGATCGCATAGAGGCGTTACTGGCACCAACTCTTGATCCACATGAAAGATCAGAGGTATGTGAAGAAAACACAAGAAGGAATTGAGGGTAGAAGGTATCTACATCGAGTTGGGAAATTTGGCAAAAATGGGGATAACACATGGAACGGACTGGTCCAAGAGGGGGGTGGAGAGTTGACTGGGGTCAACCAAGGCCGACTCCCTATTGGTCCACGTCAGCCCAAAGAAGACAAAATATAAATAAAATAGAAATAAAGGAAAATAAAATAGCAAATTATTTTATTTATTTGTTCTCAAAACATGAAAGTTGTTTCTTATTTTATGTGTTATTTTATGTGAGTTTTATTTATTTATATCGACCTATTTATTGTATGTTAATTTTTACAAGCATAAATATACACATTTATACCTATATTATGTATTTAATATTTATTTTGTATTTTATATTTTATTAATTTATGCACATAATTTATATGATTATAATATATTTAAGCAAAAAATGAGGCTGCCCCTTGGGGGAGATAACTTGGATTCCCCTGCTGCATTTTCCCCAATTTTTAATATTTTTTTGAAAATGATTCCGTCAAAATTCATAACTATATTCCTATATTATGTCATTCACGTTTCGTGCGAAACAGAGACACATATGACGTCCATCCAGACGAGGTTGACTTCAGCAATTCTGTGACCATTAAAAATGTTTGTATGGATGGAGGACGTAGGAGTCTCTGTTTCACATGAAACTTGAATGCCATAATATAGAGATATAATGATGAATTTCCACGAATTTATTTTTTAAAAAACAAAAATGGTAAAAATGCGACGGGGGGAGTCAAGTTATCTCCCCAAGGGTGTAACCCCATCCCCCTATGTTTAAATATATATATTTGCATATTTTTATTTTATTTTTCTAATTTTATTTATACAGTTAAATAAATATTGGCATATATAACATATGTATAGTATACCTATATATTTTAGGGAAAAAAGGACCCTACACCGGCGGGTGCAGGAAATTCCCTACACCCGGCCTAATTTTTCATTATTTTTTGATTTTTTTAAAATGAAACCTTGGGGAATTTAGATCACCATGTATCACCATGTTGTCATTCTAAATTCAACTTAATTCGACACTTCTATCATCTCCATCAAGACTACCAAATTTTAACGGTCTCAGAATTGCTGAAATCGACCCCTTTTAGATGAAAATGTTAGTAATATTTATTTTACATGAAATTTGAAACACTTATTCCCCTCGACATATTAAGTAAATCCCCCCAACTTTTAATTCAAAATAAGTAAAAAAATAATGCGAAAATGGGGTGGGTGCAGGGAGTTTCCTACACCACTGGGTGCAGGCTCCCTACCCTATATATATTTTACTCCATTATTTATTTTAGTGAAAATTTAATAGTTATATTCTATGTTTATATTTTAAATATGTTTTATATAATGTTTACAAGTATTCAAAAATATAAAAGAGTAAGAATATAAAGAATAAATATAATGGGTAAAATGTATAGGAATATAGTACATTGGGACACAAAAGCCAAGTTTTGTATCTTAACTCCGTTTTGATGAAACCATCTTCATTAAATAGATAATTTAATTTAGAGTATAATAAAGGCGAGTTTGGTCAATTTTGAGTTCATAGGGAGAAGATATGGGTTTGTGAAGTCTTGTTTGTGGCTTTTTCATCTGTGACCCAATCATACTATACATTATTTTTATATGCAATTATTTTTGTATTTTTCTATGTATTTTTGTGTACATGTTTTGTGTTGAAAACATCTTTATTTGAGGCATGTAAGAGTGTGTATAAATTAGTGTATTGGGCACCTAGGTTTTTTAGATGTCTGTGTTATTTTGTCTGTCTTAATTGGCCCTTATCTCCCCCTACTTTTTTCCTTGTCGATCAAGTCAATATTTACTTAGTATTTGGGTTTAGTATCAGTCAATATTTACAATACTTCCTTTATTTTTCTTTTCTTTTCTTTATTCATTTATTTTGTGGTTAAATAGATGTATTTATGTACTATTTATAGACAATGGTTAGTGTGTTAGTTTGTACAAGTTAGCTATATTTACATGCATTTATATAGGGATTTAAAGATAAAATAAAGTAATAAAGGTGCATGAATTGGTATTCATCATCTGCCCATCTTCACCCCTGCTCCCATCTGTGCACTACATTCAGGAGCAACCCGTACAGGGACTCACAACACGTGGCTCATGGTCACCCTGAGCTCCATGAGATCCTGTTCATGGAGTCCATCATAGAGACAATCACCGAGGAACCTCCACAGCTGTGGAAGGTGAATGGGATCTGGTACACCAATGATCCCAACTCCACCCAGCGACAACCACGACACCGCCCTCAATACCCATAACGGAGCCAATACCCAACTCATACCCAGTACTACTAGTTTTCCTCCCGTCAGAAGCAGTAGTCCGGCCATCAGGCCCCCCTTCAGTACCAACAGTATCCCCTCAACAGAACCAGTACCAACAACAGATCCATCATAGACCTAATAGTTCTCACCAGGTTCAGTAGCAACCTCCTTAGAGGCAGGATCTTGGGGCATCATCTTCTGGACCAATTAACCTTCAGAAGGTCTTACAAGAATTGAAACCCATCAGCAATGTGCAGAAGGACCAGGGAGACGATATCAACCGGTTTTCACATTGGCGAGGTGAGTGCACTGTTTCTAGGACCTCCATCCTAGCACGTGTTCAGGTTAACCCCAACAACCTGAGAGGAGCATCACCAACAACATGACCACCTTCAAGGTCACCAGGGGTTTGAATTCTCATAAATCCAAAAAAAATAAAAAAATCTAGAAAATCCAAAAAGAAGAATAAAAAGACATCGAGCATGATTGCCATCAACGAGTCTTCGAGAGATGAGGAGACTTCCTTGGATGCAACACAGACACATGTTTTTCCAACAGTTTCATTTCCTTTTTCTGCATGTCAGTCGAATCTTGTACAAATTCCAAGTCATAGACAAGTCATATACAATCACATTTAAATTTCAATAGAAACTTTGATGATGACGTTTCTGGTTTACATCCTGAGCCCTCAATAATTATTTTCCACAGGCCTTGTCGAAGGGAAAGAAGAAAATTTTTGAAAAAAATGATAAAGATGTCATGGAGATGGAATGGATGTGTCGTGAAAATGTCAAAGTTGATATCCCATTCCTTCAATTAGTGGATATAGTTCCTACATTTAAGTACCTAAAGCTGAGATGCATACCTATTAGGACTAGCAGAAAGAAGAACACGAGAACCGTAAAACATGTGTTATCCATAGCCACTAACTGTGTGATCAGAAATGAGATTCCAAGGAAGAAGAGAGACTTTGGTGCCCACTTCTTTACTAGTTAGATGTCCGACACATCTTTGCCCGCACTTTAATCAATAACGGACCATCTATTAATTTTTTATCGTATTCCCCCTAGATTATCTATGTTTAGGTCTTCTTAGGAGATTGAGAGCACTTCTACAGTTTGTAGACCAATCTATTAAGGGACCTAAGGGAATGCTAAGGGATGTTATCCTTGACATCGAGGGGAAGAGATAAACGGTGGACTTCATGGTCCTAGACATGGAGGGTCCCTATAGATGGTAAGATTCCTAGATCATCTCGTCTTTTTCTGAGGACAACTGGAGCTATATTTGATTATACTCTAGGAAAGATACACTTTTTCATGCACAGGATGAAAGTGTAGATCTAGAGATGTATCAATCAAAATGGCAGATACCTGATTAGAAGAGCAGTACAAAGTATCTCTCATTGGAAGCCGAGTGCTGTAGAGTTGCCACAGTTGATCACTTGCAGTAGCAGTTAGCGTAGGTTGATGAGTCCCTCTCACTAGGAGAGGATAATGTAGATGAGATAGTTTGAGAGATTTTGCAGGATTAGACCTTACTCACAGGAGACCTTTTTGATGCATCTCCTTACGTCCTCAATGACTTAGAAGACGCCTTCAACTTGTCAGACCTTTTCCCTCCAGGACAATCAGAGGATGAGGATGATGAGTCAAATGTGGCTTTTGTCGATTGCTTTGACACGTTTAGTAATCTGACTCCTGAGATGAATCGATTGATGGCTACTACTATAGCAGATCCAACCACGTTCATCACAAAGTTAGATTCAGAGGTAGTTAAGGCATGCATTCCAGATGATCATACCATTCCTGAGATAAAACCTCTTCCCCCTACATTGAAGTATGCCTTCCTTACAGGCCCACCTCAGAAGTTCTTGATCATTATCAGTGACAGTCTAACATGAGAACATGAAGCTCACTTTCTGGAGATTCTTGAAAAGAATTGCAAGATGATAGGATGGAGCTTGTCTGATCTCTACAGTATTAACCCTGCCTTGTGCTCACACCATATTTACCTTGAGAAGGTGTTAGACCCTCCTGTGAGTTCCAACATAGGCTAAATCCAAACTTATATGATGTGATTAAGAAATAAATAGAGAAATAGTGTGATACAAGGTTCTTCTATCCCATCTCCGATACCAAGTGGTTGGCACCACTTCATGTAGTCCCTAAGAAGGCGGGGCTTCAGACAGTCACCGACTCAGAAGGAGAGGAGATTGCTACAAGAGTACCCATGTTGTGGCGCATCTGTGTGAATTACAGATGCTTGAATGCCATGACCAAAAAGGGTCATTTCCCCTTACCATTCATTGATCACATCTTAGAGAGACTTGTGGGGAAAAAATATTTTATTTTTTAGATGGGTACTCAGGCTAGAATCAAGATTGCTCCTGAGGACCAAGAGAAGACCACCTTTACATGTTCATTCAGTACTTATGCATTCAAGCGCATGCACTTTGAGTTATGCAACACATCGGGGCCTTTCCAACAGTATATGATTGCAGTATTTGTCAAGATGGTGGACGTCTACTTAGAAGTCTTCATGGATGACTTCTCGGTCCACGACGAATCGTTTGACTCTTGTTTATCTCATATAGACCGAGTTCTCAAGAAGTGTAGTAATGTGAATCTAGTGCTCTATTGGGAGAAGAGTCATTTCATGGTCGAAGAGGGCATTGTGTTGGGGCATGCCATCCCCAAGAGAGGAATGGAGGTTTGCCCTGCTAAGGTGGATGTGATCAAGAATCTTCAACCACCAACCACCATCAAGAAAGTGTGGTCGTTCCTCGAGCATGCCGATTTTTTTACTAAAGATTCATAAGGGACTTTTCAATGATTGCCCAACTGCTAACAAAGCTCTTAGGAAAAAACATGGAGTTCCTTGTAGATCACATGTGTCTTAAGTCATTCGAGCTCCTTAAGAGGAAGATCATGGATGCTTCCATCCTACATGCCCTAGATTGGTCTCTACTCTTTGATATCATGACAAACACTTCTGACTTTACAGTTGGGACCATGTTAGGATATATGAGAGAAGGGATACTATATGTTGTCCACTACGCAAGCAAGGTCCTATATCATGATCAAAAGAATCATACTGTCACATAGAAGGAAACACTTGCCATAGTTTTTGCCTTGGATAAATTCATGTAACATCTTTTAGGATCCAAGTTCACCATGTTCATAGATCACACGACCATCAAGTACCTCATGGAAAAGGACAATAAGGTGCATCTTCTTAGGTGGATTCTAATACTCTAAGAATTTGATTTGCAGATCAAGATAAGCCTAGAGTAAAGAATGTGGTGGCTGATCACCTCTCCCGCATTGAACCACATAGTTCCCCCGAGACCGACCCTATTAAGGACTCCTTCCCCGATGAGTCGATTTGTTCTATTGACTCTCTCCTATGGTATGCCAACGTGGTGAACTTATTGGTATCTAGGATAATTCCCCATGATTGACTCAAGATAAGAATTGATCGACTTAAGTTGGAATCCAGGAAATACCATTGGGAGGATCCATTCCTATTCTTTGAAGGTCCGGATTGTGTCTAGCAGAGGTGTATTTTTCAGGAGGAATACATGAGTGTTCTCACATACTGCCATTCCTTGGAGTCAAGAGGACATCACTACGGTAAGAGCACCGCCTGGAAAGTGCTCTAGTGTGGCTTGTACTGCTCGACCTTGTTCCATGATGGCTATGCATTTGTTTAGAGTGTCCAATATGTTAGCGAAGGGGAGGGACCGATGTCCCAAAGATGAAATGCTCATGCAACCTGTGATTATGGTTGAGGTTTTCAATGCATGGGGCAAATATTTCATGGGCCCATTTATTAACAGCCATGGTTTCGTGTACATTCTATTGATAGTGGACTATCTATATAGGTGGGTGGAGGCTATTCCTACCCGAGCCGCAGACCGCAAAACTGTCTGCAAGTTTGTGAAAGATCATTTCACAATTCGGGGTTCCCAAACTCATCATATTTGATGGGGTAGACATTTTGTTAACACGGAAGTGAAGAATTTAACAAAGTACTACAACATTGAGCAACGTGTCACTAGTCCGTACCACCCACAATCGAATGGCAGGGTATATGTGTTGAATAGAGAGGTGAAGGGCATTTGCAGAAGCTAGTCCACCATGATAGGAAGAACTGATCCCAACTCTTGGCACAAGTTCTATGGGCATACCAGACTGCTTACAAGACCAAGCTCACAACCTCCCCATTCAGGTTTATACATGGAAATCCATGTCATCTACCCATTAAGTTGATTCACAAATCCGAATGGACATTGAAGAAAGTGAACTGGAACACACATGAAGGATAGTGGAATAGACTGATGGACTTGAATGAGCTTCTAGAAATCCGAAACAAGGCATATGATAACAACGTGATCTATAAGGACATAATCAAATGTTGGCATGATCATCATATCGGGCGCAAGAATTTTGTCCTAGGAAAATAGTATGGATATTCAATGATAAGTTGAATATTTTCTAGGGAAAGTTGAAGTCCAAATGGATGGGATCCTTCATTGTTAGAGAAGTGCACAAGAATGACATCACAGAGATTTCAGATCTTATAGATGGTGAACGATCATTCCCCATGAATGAGCAACTACTTAAGCACTTCATGGGATCAGATGAGCAACTGGACCATAGAAGAGATCTCCTCCATGCATATCCCATAATCTCATGATCCACTCGTAGGGAACACACGAATCCTCACTACTCTCAACAACTCCAAGCATCTTCTTCTCAGTCCCATTTCTCTGTATATTCCCCGATTCATCGGTTGTCACACTTACTCTTCTTTTCTATACTTAGGATGACCGGAGCCTAAGTATAGGGGTGACCGATGCCCACCCTGTATATTCATTCATTCATTCTCCTCTTAACCTCGACTGCCTTTATTTTTCTATTCTTCTACACTTTGGCTGACTAGATCCTAAGTACATGGGACAGATCGACTTATATACTTCTATTTTTTTCACTCTTTTATGCTTCGAACGAGCTATGTCTCTTCATTGCCTTTTGTGATCTAAGGACATAACACATGCTAGGTATAGGGGTGTGTGTATATTACATATATACTTTACCCATGGCTCGTACTTTCACGTATTTTGTATGTATATATTCAATAAATACGGGATGGGTAACCACTTTGTAAAATTTATCAAAATTGTAAAACATGTGTAATATGTAAAAATATATGTCAATTTGTATACTTCTTGTAAATTTTCTATAAAATAATAATAAGTAAATTTGTGTAATGTGTATATCGTATACATGATGTATTATTTGAATAATCTTGTGTAAATAATACTCTTTTTATAAAATTGTTATAAAATTATTGTAAGCAATATTTATGTTGTATATTATTGTAAAACATGTATTATAATAAAAAATAAATAAAAATAAAAAATCAATTAAACATGTGCATTTCATGCATCTACATTTCATTAGCATATCATGTATATGCAAAGGTGGAAAGTCATCGAGTTCCGAACCGAGTCATGAGTAAAATCAAGCGTGGACTTGACCTGACCTTAATTCACTTAATTTTTTAGAGGAACTTCATTGAGAAGTAGGATTTTAGAAACTTTAGGTCATAGACTTAATTCTCAGAGTTCCTACAAGATAATGTCCAGACTTTGACTCTTAGAGTCCAACCTGATCGCCTCATTCTGAGTAGACTCTTGGATATGTAACTAATCTGTACTCTACGTCGCACACTTAGCTCAACTCAGATGAGGTGTTGCAAGATTGTTCATCTTTTTCTTTGGCAACGTGGACATCTAAAGACCAGAGTAACTGGTTGAAATAAATCTTCAGATGAGGAATGGACTACTGGCACATTTTTTCTATGACCCCAAAACATGGACGAAAAAAGATTCTATATCCATCGAGGCATAAAAAGATCAATGTAGTTATATAAAAAAGAAGCCAATTCTTAAAGTACATCATCGACCAGAATGGTCCAAGCTTCAAATAGCGTGCAGATCTTGGTGGATACTTGGGTACACCAGCCAAGCTTCATAGGAGATGTGACTACACTGGTCACACTCAAGTTCTTTTCCCTTCTTCTAGACTTCTCCCCCATATTTGTTGTGAACTAGCACATAACTGAACTTAGAAAGAAATACCTGACTCCCCGAGGACGAGTTACTGGAGGAGGAGATTGTAAAGTAGTTTAGCATCTTGGATGAGAAGAGCTAAAACCCCTCACACACAAGAGACAATTATTCAATGTTCATGTGGGATGCTTTAGGAGGAGGTTGATCTAAGATGACTTCTGAGTCAGATTTGGATGATGACTTGCAAAACTTAGAGACTGTTGTTTTTTAAAACCCTAATTCTCATGAGGAGTTCCACCACATTATTAATCCAAAGGTCGAATCGAGCTCCATTTTCACCTTTTGTTCATGACCTTGGTATGGAACCCACTCTCATTTCACTTATGCATTTATTTTAATTGCTCGGGGATGAGTCATGAATCTAAGATTCAACACTCTAAAAGTTGAAAATAGAGCTTCGTTCCCGAGTAATTAGCTGCATATCTTCATTTATTCTGCATTTTTATCATTCATGCACTTTTAATTAATATCGACATTTTAGCATCCATATTTTGCATTAAATAAGAAGCCAAATTCACTTGTAAATATCACATGTATATTTACCATATTTTATCTATTTTTATTAACTCAAAATTGAATAGAATCAACTTTGTGGTGTATAAAGTACTAACACTAATAAAGGAAAAATATTAAAAATATACTAACTTATAAAATTGACCAATAAAACCCAAACCCTAGTTTGAGACTAAGAACCTTAAAACGTGAATATCTCTCTCTTACAGTCTCATATGGACCCCTACTCATTTTTGAATTAATACACGTTCAATTACCTTCAAAAAAAGTCCAAATTCAAAAGAATCGGAGTTCATATATGAAACTTGGGTTCTGGGCCTCCTTTGTATATTGTACATATGTTCTTTTTATTTATTTATTTAATATTAAAAATTAAAAAAATTGATTAAATTCTAAATAATGTTATATATTTTATCTAATTTTATTTGATTTTCAGCTTATTTTTAAAATGCTAAAAAGTCCGTAAAAGATAAAAAATGCGGTATTTTATTGCTATAAGGTACCAAAAAAAATACTTTTTGTACATATGACTTCTTTTGATTTTCGGTCCTTCACGAAAGTTGTAGTCTCGTCAAGATGAGCAAATTTCGTTTTGACCACTTTTTGATTTTGACCCCTTTTGTTATTTCTTTTTTATTTTTCTTTTGATTTAATTTTCGATTTTTCTGTGAGCGACATGTGGCAGATCTTGGAGCCGCTACATGTCACCCCTATTTTATTTATTTATTTATTTTCACATTTTATTTTATTTCTTTTTTATTTCTTATTTTATTTTATTTTAAGTATTTTATTTTAATTTAATTATTTTAATTACTAATTATTAATTATAATTTTAATTTAATTCATTTTCTTCATCGCCACATGGCAGCGTCAGGCGTGCCACGTAGTCAACCTCCTTCCCCACGCTCCTCCCCCTCTGCGCGCACCATCCGCGCCCGTCGCTCCACCCCTCACGGTGGGGATGCATCCGCCCCTCACGTCCTCTCTCTCTCTCTCTCCTCCTATCCCCGTGTCCTGCGCAAGTGCACACCCACTTCTCTCTCCCTTAGCAACCGCCAGCCACTTCCTCCCCATGATCTATGACAATTCCAATGTGCTTGCCCACGACCTCCATTTCTCTCTGCAACAATCGACGCTGCATGACTTGTGCCCTCGCACTCCACTTACGCACGACCATGTCTCGCCCAACCACCTTCAAATAGATTACTGCCACCCTTGCTGATGATCATCCACCATCTATGAGAGAGGATCTCCTGCTCCTTTTTGTGTCTTTAGTGATAGAGGAGGCACGAGGAAGTCGAATCATGTTGGGACCCCTCCTCATTCGGCAAGATCCGATGAATATATTCTTCATCATCACAACTCCTCCTCCAATGAGTTTCAAAGCTTTAGAGCCTCCCTCGATGTGCTCCTCGAGCCACCCTCAAGCGTGAAAACCTTCATCTTCAAATATACACCCATCTTAATCACACCGCCCCCACTCCTCTGTTCTTCCACCCTCTCCTCGATTGCCTTCCACTCACACCACAACTATCATCTTTGTTAGTGCCTCCATCATCGACAACCATCATCGTTTCCCCAACCTCACTTTGTCTTCTTTAACAGGCACAACAACCGGTCGCGTCACTGTTCTTGCCTCCATCGTTCACTCTACGAACGTGCTGCGCCACCAGAGCTCCGCCAGTAGGCTGATGCCTCTCAATTATCGGGGCTCCACTGCCTTCGGGTCAGGAACCCTCATGCTACCAGGACAACAACCTCGGACCCACTGTGAATCCACCCTCGATGGTCTACAGCACCAGTTATCCAAAGTGAGCCCATCCTTCACCTCTCCCTCGTGCCTTCCTGTGCGTCAATACTGTCGACCACCTCCATCTGGAGAAGCTCGACCCACGCCTCACCATCCGCTCGCTCCATTGCTCGGTCGTGTGTCGGCCGAGCCTTCGACGCCAGTCGCCCCCCCTTTCAATCGCAGTCCAAGGCTCTGCCTCTTCCGCAACCATGAAGCCTCGGGTGGAGATCCCCTTCGACCGCCTATTCCCACTGCACGTGCAAGTCACGTGGGTGGGGGAAATATTGCAAACATCCCCCCGAGTTCCATTGTTTTGCGTTGAAGTCACGTCAACTGGAAGTCATGATCTTTGCATGTGACTTCTGGAAAATTTGCAAGTGAGTCCTCGCATATTCCAATATTAACGCAAATGTCCCTGCCACTTGGAGTCACATACGACGCACGCACGCGCCTAAAAAATTTGCATAAATGCCCTCTGACGTATTGGTAATTGCATCTCAGTCCCTGTGCATCTTTATTAATTCATTTTATTTCTGTAATATATCATTTAGGCCCCTCTCTTTGGGCATCATTTTGAACCTTCATTTAGCATCATTTTATCATTTTAAAAATTGCTCATTGTAGAACTACTTATACTGATCATGGTGGATGTTTGATTGAATTTTTGTGGGTGAGATTTATTTAATATAATTATTTGTGTGGAAAATAGCATATTTTACCCACTGCATGAACTTTAATTTGCTATAAATCATCTGCTGGTCCAAAAATTCTAAAAAATTCACAATAAGAAGATTTTAGAATGTTTTACATTGTGCCCAAAAATCATCTCATTTATACGGATATCGAGGTTTCAATAAAATAATAAGTGATTTGACTATATAATTTTTAGTTAATTCCACACTTAGTATTTTAAGGAATAAAAAATTGTTGTGGATACCTCTCATATAGACCTTTCTAAGGTAATTTAATCTCTGAATAATATTGGTGTTCGATATTTATTAAAAGTAATTTTCTTGAAATCACCTAGTTTGCATATTTAATTCATAATTAATTCATCTTGCATCCAAAAATTCCAAAAAATTACAGTAGCTTCATTTTGCATTTATACACTTTCTGGTCATGTTTCATTGGGTTTGGAGTTCATTTGTTCGAAATTTATAGTTTTGACCCTGTAATTTGCCAAAATTGCATTACATTTTTTATTGCATAAAAAATGTTTCCTTTGACAACCTAAGATTTATATCGCTTAATAATTAACCTAAGGAGTCAGTTAACTCCCTGAGTTCGACCTCGGGCTTTCCCAAGTAAAAAAATTGACCGCTCGCTTTAATTGGATAATCAATTAATTTAGCGATTTTTGATTAATCCGAATTGAATGCCTACAACGCGCACATTAAACGTTAATTTCACCAAATTAACTAGGGCATATGCGGGTTCATCAAATGGCGATGTTGCTGGGGAGTCAAATGACTTAGGATAATTTTAGAAAATTAGATTTAGGTTTTCCATTCACTTGGGCTGTCTGACCCCCGAACCACCTTGTAATTATTTTATTTTTTTCAATTATTTCTCTATTTATTTATTGTAATTATTTTGATATCTCTCTATGACATAAATATTATCTTTTTGTGCTAGCAGCCAATGGACTTGGGGCGACTTTCTTGAATTTAATGCATCTTGAAGTGCATTGGAGGCCGGCGATTCATGGAGCGAGCCGACTGTTGAGATGCCAAGAAGTTTTTTGAGGAGAGATTCTAGTTTTCATTTTTGAAAAAAATTAATAATTGCTTGATTTCTAGCGGATTTCGTTTGGAATCTCACACGTGTATCAGGACTGGACATTGAACCCTTCGTGGTCGTGGGGTTGGTTGACGTAGTCTCGGACCTGCACTTGCGGCTCTTAGAGCATTTTTTCATATTATTGTATTTCTTGTGCTCGTACTCTATATTACCACACATCACACTTAATGAGACACACTTAGAACACAGATCTATTAGTCCAAATTAAATTGTTCATTACCTGCTATTAGAACTGCCTGTCTAGGAACAATTATCTCGTTTACATTTCATATAGTGTAAAAATTCAATTCTGCATGATGCACGTAGAGCGCGAGGATCACTGTAAGTCCTCTAAATTGGGAATGCATCATTGATTTTCCGATTACATCAGCTTTTCTCGACTCCATTTCCCTTTGTTTTACACCTCAGGATTAAACAGAAATCAGGACTGGTCGTTATGCGTGCTGTGTTTGGTGGATTAGTTAACTAAATCAAACTTAAAATTGGGAATGCTAATCAGAGTTGACAAAAAAATGACTAAAATTAGCCCATGTTTGAGGGAGAGCAACCCCATATTTGTTTGAATTTACTTGCAAGTGAGAGACATAGGGACACTAGGATAGAGCCAAGCCAGGATTTTCATATTGACTACTGATTCTATAAAAATGATTAGCTACTTCTCAGTAAGGAAATACGGGTAGCCGGTAAACGGTTCAGATTTACTTAGCAGAGTGGATGGTTTAGAGGACACTGTATAAGGCTCCGTCCTTAAGTAACTGATAGCCATATTGTTACGGTCCCTACTTACATCCATACTGGCTAAAAGTGGGTGCAACTAGTCGTAAAAGTCAGGCTAGTCTTTAGAGAAATACAGACACCTAACAGTTCGTTAACTCTTTCAAAATTTGCATTTATCATCAACTAAAACATACAAGATAATTTGGCCGAACCTTTACGGCCTTCACAACGTTCAATTGGTGAATTTAGTGTTTGCTCTTGTGTTTGTTTTTGTGTCTATCAATGTGCGTTATCCCTCTGTGTATCTACATGTTTTTCACTTCAATCCTCTTCACTTCTTGACAAAGATGTTGGCGTATCGGTATTAGTATTCAAATTCTTCACATCATTTCTCTTCTACTGATTACCGAACATCTTCAACATTTCCCTCTTCCATCTCCCACCCCATCCCGAGTATGAAGTCATCGCATTTCTCATCTACTCCACCTTCTTACACCCCTGATCCACTTCCACCATGGGTTGGTTCACCTTATAGTTAGACACTTGCTAGAATTAATGAATCATTTGAAGAGAAGGCCACTATCGAGACAGAGAAATGGCAGAATTATTTACCCCCACATATCTCATTCTCACCTCAAGTTGGGACCAGACAACAATTCACATATACACATCCTGACTTGACCTAAGGGTATAATATGGTTGACCGATCGAGCTGAATGGAGAGGCCTGCACCACATGATCTTCCTGACTTGATTGACCTTAGTGATCAAGCCCACATTGATCAGCCTTCATACCACCCATTCGGAGAGCCTACATATACAAGGGATTGGACTCATGAGATTGATCTACAGACCCCCTGTCTATTGACTCCACCACATGAGGCTTCGACTAATATCTGCCATATAGATGAGACATACTCAACCCAACATTAAATGCCCGAGTCAAGGCTTGTTGAGCATGAGATCCCACATTCTCAACAGTATCCTCCAACTGAGCAGACTTCTCTCATGATGTCTCATGAGAACTTTTTGGAGGATGACATTTCTAGACTTGTCGGGAACCCAGGTATGAAAGTGGATCATGGATTTTGCGGATTGGATTTTAAAAACCTGGAAGACACTGGATTGATCACACGTCATACAGTTGGAGTCACTTCTGCCTCCCTCTTCTACTAACCACTTTCTCTCACAACTAGAGTTTGTACATTCTCCTTCACCTATCAAAAAGACCAAAAAAAAATTAAAAATATGAAAAACATAAAAATTGAAAATGAAAAGATATAAAAAACTGGATCCTTCCCTAAGGGAAGCACTTGACGAGGAAATGATTTTTAAGCTTCCATTAATAAAGGCCATAGATCACTTCCCCGACCTCAAATGATTTGTGAGAAGTAAATTGATGCTTAAGAGGTCGGGCAATAAGAGGACAAGGAGTGAGAGACACATAGTGTCCATGGCCACCTCCTTGGTGATGGGGAGAAATATCAAGAGCCGTAGGGTGAAGCGGTTGCCTAGGGTTTACTGAGAAATCAAAGACACTATCTTCACAGATGCCAAAATTGATGATGACTCATCGATAAATATCCTCCCGACCTCTGTGTTTATCAAGCTCAAACTCGTGTCAAGCAGGAAGATGAGAGCGATCATTCAGCTAGCTGATCGATCCATCAAATGGTCGAGAGGAAGCATTTCAGTCATCATTGCTTTTTGAGGTGCTCCACTCAGAGTGGACTTCACAGTCATTGATATTGAGCACCTCAGAGAGTTCACCGAATCTCCCATTATTTTCAGGAAGCCATTCTTACACTTGGCTAAGGCAACGATAAATTGCGAGACTCGGAGATTGATTTCTCTGCATTGGGTACATACTGGTCATACGTGACCTTTGAGGACATAATCCAACCTGAAGCAACCCACAAAGCCGCTGGAAGTCATAATCATCGACAGCTAGATAAGTCCCACCTCTCTGCTACACCTGAGGTAATGACTGTCGAGCTGATCATTGGATCAGAGACTCCCAACACATCCATGACTTCCCGCTGCTTGTATCACCACCACTGTGTCAGCTTCAATAAAAGACTCGCAACCCGAAGCTGTCATTGAGTCAGCCACGACTTTTGCCGATTGTCTTGACCTTCAATGATCCGACATCCGTGACTACTAATGCCAAGCCAACTGAGCTCACTAGCACCTTCCCGAGACGTGCGTTGACCCTTCAGGAATATTATAATCTACATGGAGACTCATCTGATAAGGAGCCCATGGTCAGCACTGCACTACATTCCATACCTGCAACAAAGGAGACAACCAAGACCAAATTGACCCCACCTAAAAACATGATTGCTCCGTCCTCTAATCGTGAAAGGAAGTTGAGAATTGATTCCTTGAGGCGTTCCCCCAAACCCCTCAAGGCGTGTCACTCTCCTCTCCCTCTCAATGCTTCGGGTTCTAGAAATCCGACAAAGAAAGTTTCCTTCAACATGCTAGAGAAGGAACTTTCTTAGGAGTCCTCATCAGGTCTGAATAAGTTATTTTTATGAGTGAGCTTAGTTCGGCTATTCTTAAACTGTATCTGAGTAAGCAGCCATGTGTCGACCCTCGTTGGATGATCCCTTCACCTCACTATTATTTATCCTAAGACGATTCCGACAGTGACACACTTGTATATTCCCCACCTTCTCGTTCATGCGAGAAGGTTCGTTACAAACCTTCTTGACCCTTGTACATTCCCTAATCCCATCGGTTCTCACACTTACTCCTGTTATACTTAGACTGACTAAAGCATAAGTATAGGAGGGGACCGATGCCTACCCTGTATATTTATTCATACATTTCTCCTCCTGACCCTGATCGCCCCATTTTTGTTCTTCTTCTACACTTAGGCTGACCAGAGCCTAAGTATAGAGGTCCGGGTCAACTTATCTACTTTTTGTTATTTTGACTCTCCTACGCTTAGCACGAGCTATGTCTTTTCCTCGCTTCTTGTGATCTGAGGACATAACACATGCTAAGTATAGGGGGTATGTATATATTTACATATGTACTTTACCCATAGATCGTACTTTCATGTAGTTTTTTATATACTATGCAATAATTACGGGGTGGGTAAAATTGGTAATTTTTTTTTGTAAAATGCATGTATATTTGTATAATATGTATAATGTGTATACTTTTGTAAAATTCTTGTAAATAATACTTTTGTAAAAATTGTTGTAATATAGGAGGTATACCCAAAAAAACTCTAAAAAAAGAGGCTTCTTATTTACTCTACATATCATCCTTTCATTCATAAAAAAGAGACTTGCACTACATTCATCTACATTGCATTTCATCTACATTTCATTTGCATATCTTGCATATGCGAAGTGGAAAGTTAGTGGGTTCTGAACCAAAAGACGAATAGAAGTCGAGGATGGATTTGATTTGGCCTCAATCTACCTAATTTCATAGGAACCTTATAGGAACCGGAGTTAAGATTTTCAGGTCGAGCGACTTAATTCTTTGAGTCCACAGAGTTATGTTCACATGTCATCTTGATTGGTCTAAGTAGAATATTTCATACAAACAATGACCTAAATTAGACAAGAACCATGCACTTAGCTCTTTATTGATGAGGTGATGAGGAGGTAGAATACTTTGGCTTGGAGTAGCACATGGGTGGAAACATATGTCCTCCTCTAGGGAGGGTAGCGCATCTCAACCTAGTCTAGTGGCATCGATGTCTAACGACGGGATGCTGTGGGTTGCAATAAAGCTTCAAAAGTGGGGTAGTCTACTGACTCAAGAAGAAAAACTCCTTATGTACATGTTGCACATTGTATATAGTTCAAAAAAGAAAAAAGAAAAAGAAAAAGAAAGAATGCCAAAAAAGGGGACAAGCATGATTGAAAATAAAATGCCTACCAGAGTGTGTATATTTGTATAGTTAATTAAGCAAGGCATATGCTTCAAACTCTCATACCAAGGAAGCCTGCAGCTGGACACTTAGCTACACTAGTCAAGCTCCATGGATATGTGACTACACTGGTCACAGTCCATTCTACCCCTCTCCTTGAGCTGGTTGCACTTGAACTTAGAAGGGAATACCCCGCTCCTCGAGGAAAGATTTGCTAGATCGAGGAATTAGAGTTACCTTGTTAGAGGAGGCTGAATCTTTATCATCTCTGATGTGGAAAGTTATATTTCACTTACATAATACAAGATTCATGGTCATCAGAAATTTGCATATAAGGATCTATTTTGACATGACTGTTGAGGCGACTAGAATAGAGACTTGTGGAACTCAAAGGCTGTTAGGTCTTAAATTCAATTCCCAATAAAGTTCCTCCACATTATTAATCCAAAGATCGAGTTGAGCTCCATTTTCACCTTTTGTCCATGACCTTGGTATGGAACCAAAAATCATTTCACTTTTGCATTTCATTTTAGTTGCTCGGGCACGAGCAAGGTTTAAGTATAGGGGATTGATGAATCTATGATTCATCACTCTAAAAGTTGAAAATAGAGCTTCGTTCCTGAGTAATTAGCTACACATCTCTATTTATTCTGCATTTTTATCATTCATGCACTTGTAATTAATATATACATTTTAATATCCATATTTGCAATAAATAAGAAGCCCAATTCACTTGTAAATATCACATGTATATTTACCGTATTTCCCCTATTTTTATCTATTTTTATTAACTTAGATTTGAACAAAATCAACTCTATATTGTATATATATTACTAACACTAATAAAGGAAAAATATCAAAAAATACTAACTTGTAAAATTAACCAATAAAACCCAAACCCTAGTTTGAGACTAAGAACCTTAAAACATGAATCTATCACTCTCTCTCTCTCTCGCACTCTCCTATGGGCCCAACTTACTTTTGAATTAATACACGTTCAATTACCTTCAAAACAAGACCAAATTCAAAAGAATCGAAGTTTGTATGTGAAACTTGGGTATTGGGCCCCTTTGTATATTATACATATGTTCTTTTTATTTATTTATTTATTTTATTTCTTTATTATTAAAAATAAAAAATAGATTAAGTTTTAAATATTTGTTTTATATTTTCTCTAATTTTATTTATTTTTTATCTTATTTTAAAACATTAAAAAATCTGCAAAAGATAAAAATGCGGTATTTTATACCTATATGGTGCCCCCAAAAATACTTTTTGTACAAATGACCTTTTTTTTTTATTTTTGGTCCTTCACAAAATTGGTATATCTCGTCGAGACGAGCAACTTTCGTGTTGACCGCTTTTTGATTTGACCTTTTTTGTTATTTCTTTTTTATTTTTCTTTTGATTTAATTTTCAATTTTTCTGGAGCGACACGTGGTAGCTCCTGAAGCAACCACCACTCTCAACCATTTTTATTTTTTTAATTTTTTAATTTATTTTAGTTTAGTTATTTCAAATTATTTTTAGTTATTATTTTATTTTATTTTAATTATTTTAATTTTTCTTATTTAGTTTTACTTTTAATTTAATTCATTTTCTTTGTCGCCATGTGGCAGCCTTAGGGCATGCACGTAGACCCCCTCCTTCCCTGCACACATCCCCGTCTGTGCGCACCATCCGCACCCACTGCTCTGCCCCTCACGGTGGGGCTGCAACCACCCATCACATCTTCTCTCTCTCTCTCTCTCCCCTATCCCCGCGTCTTGTGCAACCACCTGCGTCCCACGCAACTGCATGCCCACTTCTCTCTCTCCCTTAGCATCCACCATCCACTTCCTCCCCACAACTTGTGGAGATTCCAACATGCTTGCCCATGACCTCCATCTCTCTCTGCAACAATCGACACTGCAGGACCTGTGCCCTCGCACTCCACTCACGAATGACCCGCTCTTGCCTAACCACCTTCAAATAGATGACCACCACCCTCATCGATGATCATCTGCCATCTATGAGAGAGGATCTCCAACTCCTTTCCGTGTCTTCAGTGATAGAGGAGGCACGAGGAAGTCGAGTCACGATGGGACCCCTCCTCATTCGGCGAGATCCGACGAATATATTCTTCGTCATCGTAGCTCCTCCTCTAATGAGTTGCAGAGCTTCGGAGTCTCCCTCACTGAGCTCCTCGAGGTGAAAATCGACCAGAATCCAGTAGGAATAACTACCCTCAAGCGAGAAAACCTCCATCTTCATATCTACACCCATCTTAACCACATTGCCCCCGTTCCTCTGTTCTTCTTCCCTCTCCTCGACCACCTTCCACTCGCAACACAACTATCATCTTCACCGATGCCTCCGCCATCGACAACCACCATCGCCACCCCAACCCTCATTTTGTCTTCTCTAACAGGCACAACAACAAGTCGCGTCACCGTTCTCGCCTCCATCGGTTTCTCGACGAACGTGCCACGCCAATAGAGCTCCTATCGTAAGCTGAAGCCTCTCCACTGTCGTGGCTTCGTCGCCTTCAGGGTTGGAACTCTCACTTCCTGGACAACATCCTTGGACCCGCTGCGTCTCCGCTCTCGACGGTCTACAACACCAGTTATCCTAAGCGAGCCCATCCTTTGCCTCGCCCTCACACCTTCCCATGTGTCATCACCATCAGCCGTCTCCGTCTGGAGAAGCTAGACCCATGCCTCGCCATCCGCCCACTCCATTGCTTGACCGTGTAGGCCGAGCCTTCGATGCCTACCGCCCTGCCTTCAATCATAGCCCAAGTATCTTCCTCCTCTGCATCTCTGATGCTCGGGTGGAGAGCCCCATCGACCGCCTATTCCCACTGCACATGTAAGGCACGTGGGTGGGAGGATATTGTAGACAATCCCCCAATTTCCATTGTTTTGTGCTGAAGTCATGACAGTTGGAAGTCACGTGCGTTGCATGTGACTTTTGGAAAATTTTCAAGCTACTCCCCGTATATTCCAATATTAACGCAAAGGTCCCCGTCGCTTGGAGTCACGTGACATACGAGCGTGCCTAAAACATTTGCATAACCACCCTCCGACGTATTGGTAATTGCATCTCAGTCCCTATACATGTTTATTAATTCATTTTATCTTTGTAATATTGCATTTTGGCCCCTGTCTTTGGGCTCGAACTGGTCCTCCCTCGGGCTTATGGGTGGGCCAACCTTTGGCTTCAAGTTCAGGCCTAAAAGCACCTAAACCCCGCCTGGATATTTAAATGTGCTTGAAATAATGCCCAGGACCGCCCATTGGAAGGTCAGGCTTAGGCACGGGCCTGGACCGAGCTTCAATGGGCCAAGCAATGGGGTTGGGTCGGGCCGTCCCTACTCAATGCTCATCCCTACATCCAATCCTATCCATCTACATCCATCAGCTTGATGATAACCTTCTTTGTATCTTAATACATATCCATAATCTTTTATCCCCCTCTTTTATTTTTTTTCTTTTTGGAAATGAGGGTTTGCCATCTATTTGATGGATGGGCGAAAAAGTGAACAATCATTCAAGATGGTTGCATTGACCTCCAACTTGACCGAACAAATAAGTGCTATTAGCCTATCCTTCATCCGAAGCTTTGTTTCAACCCACTACGCTAGTGCTCTAGTCTTTAGACGTCCATGCTACTAGAGGAAGTTGTAGTGCACTGTTGTTGCAATTCCCATAGCCTGGTTGAGTACCATGCATGATAAAGCAACCATATATGTACCAAACGGAAATTGAGTTGGTCTTTCAAGTCCATATTTAGGTCCATCTAAGTGATGATGATTGTTTAGAGCATCTCATTATTCAAGTGATGTATTTGTGATTTGAGGTGATCTATTTAGACACTAAGAATGAAAGTCTGTACACTGTCTAGTTGAATTATGAGAATTAAGTTATACACCCGAAGCTTCTAAAATACATTTCTTATTGACGTTCCTTTGAGATTAAGTAGATTAAGATCATAGTCAAGCTCATTTTCGGTTCTATTAATGATTCAGTTTGCTTACCGATCTCTTTTCATAAAATGCAAGTGCAAAATGAAAATGCTAGATGAGTTGCAATTCTTTTTATTAGTAGATTTTTCATTTTGAAAACTTTCATACAATATTTTTGAAAATATATTTCAAAACTTCATGGCTTTTTGGAAAACATGCAATATTTTTGAAAATGCGCATTTTTAAAAACATGCAATTTTGAAAACCATTGAAAACATGCAATTTTGCAAACATGCAAATTTTTAAACATGTAATTTGATAATATGATTTTTTTAAGTTTTTTTGAGAATTTGCACCTTTTAATTTTTTTGAAAGTATATGCTTTTTTTATAAATATGCAAAATTTTGAGTTTTTAAAAGCTACAATTTAATATGAAAATTAATTATTAGGATTTTATTACGATGTTAATACATATAGAAAGTTAAGAAAGTATGATTTATGGCTAAAGTATATACATAGCATATATGGCATCCCTTTATATGTAGTCCGCACTACATCTTCATAAACTGAAGAGCAAGAAGACATAAATTGTAGTGAGCGTAAACATGGTGAATGGATAAGAAATGGGGTTAACACTCCCTTCCCCATACTTAGGCTCTGGCCAATCTAAGTACAAGGGAGGTCAGTCAAAAGAAATACTAAATCAAAGAGTCATAATTGGGGAGGTCATCGACCACCCTTAGAGTCGGAATACCCTAATTGTAAGAATGGAAATATGTGAGATATCAACTAAAACAATGACCAACTCATGTCGACTTCCCACTATACTTAAGATCAAGTCATCATAGGTATAACAACACACATGGGGAACATGGAAAATCAATAATGTAATTAGAAGAAAAAAATTGAATAAATGAATGGGATTTACAAGAAAAATCAAAAGTTAAAAATACGTACAAGATCCATCTAAAAGTGAATGGGTGCCAAGGCTCTACACGTATTAAGGGGATTCAATGAAAAGTAGGAACTCATAAAGCTGGCTAGGTAATACATCTCAATATATGGTTCTTTTGGCTCATCAGTTAGCTCAGGCTCACAAAACACCTAGCAGAAGACATCTTTGACCAACTAGATTCCTCACTCCATGTTAGATCGACACAATTCATATGTGTCTAACTAACACACATACGATTCCTAGACTTTGAATCTGAACTGATGCATCAAAATCCTGATCCTCCATGTGTTGTATGGATATGTCCATAAAAGATGAATGTAGAGATCTTCCTACCATCCTTCCCATATTGGAGAAAACTCTGCCTCTCTATGTCTTCTTCTCTAGATGAGAAGAAGATTTTGTACTATGGAACGAGAAAGGCTCTGGAGGAATGCACATCATTCATAATTCCACCGATCATTATCAACTAAAATTTTTAAAATCTAAGCCCTATCCTATGTTAATGACTTGATGTTCTCACTTATGACAATATAAAGTTGTATGTTTTTTCTCTAAGTAAGAAGGCACATGGTCCCGAATTCATAATCTAACATGTCTCGAGCCATGTGAAGGACGTGCCTCTTAAGAATGATCAGGGTGTGCAGGAAATTGTGGTAGGCAATCCATGTCTGACAACAAAGTCCAAAGGGAATTTCCATCCCTTTATAATCATGACAACATCTTTGAGGATGCCCCTTTACCTCTTCACAGATTGATAAAAAATGGAATCATGTGGGATTTCTGAAGCGACCCCAGCTCAAGAGTGTTGAGTAGAGAGGACGGCATGAGATTGATAGACGATCCATTGTCTTACAAGGTGATGAATATGCATTTCATCATATCTATTAATTTATTTTAGATTAAAATCCCTTATAAAACACCTATATATATATATCAATAAATTCATATTCTTACTAGCCTGCGTATTTGTGTAAATTTTGTATATTTATTACTATTTTAAGCAAAAATAGATAAGTAATGAAATAAAGGGAAAATAAAGAAAATAAAAGACTGTATATATGTAATAGATACATGATAAATCAAACCCCAAGAGAAGGACAAGACTTGACCTGATCGATAAGGAGTAAGGTTGGGGGAGATAAGGCTAAAAACACCAAAAACATACTTGATACCTGTATATATTCCTCACTTGTATAACATTGTCTATAATACACAATTCTTTAATTATTTTATTTCATCACCTAACCCTTTGTAAATAATCATTATTTCTTCTTGAAATTTGTGAATAAAATCCTCTTGTAAGTAAAAAAAATAATTGCAATTAAAAAATATATATATATTGTGTAAATGATATCACTCTCCAAAAGCATAAAGTACATACTTTCTAGATAAATATCTTCTCAACCTTAACTCCAAAATCATCAAACTCATTTTCATTGTACTCCAAATTAAAACTCTTTAAAATGGAGGTATTTTCATAAAATCCAAATTTAAGGTGTGAAATGGGGTAAATTGGGGGTATTATGGTATATTGTACCTATGAATATTATGTGTATTATTTGATTCACTGCTTTCTTATGCATATTTGTGAATATTGTGTTACTTATAAATATTGCATTTAACTCATATGAAATATAAATAAAAATTACAAAATCAAAAAGTAATAAAAATAAAATCTTGTATTTATTGTATATGTATCACCAGGTATATAATCTACATATGTCTATATAGTTAACCTAATAAATTAACTCTTAAAAATAAAAAAACATTAAAATCCTTGTAAAATACTATAAATAAATAAAATATTAAATTATGTATATATATGAAATTAATTAAAAATCAAAATATTGTGTATATAGTTATACATACCTGTAAATAACACCTTGTATTCATTTTGACCCTTGTAATTATATTATTTAATTAATTAAAAATAACTAAAATTAACTTTACTTTATTCTTAACATTTCTATTTATATTACTCAATTAAAGTAATTTATTTTCAATTTTTTTATTGGTTTATTTAACATTTTCACACTGATTTGTCGTGTAGCCTATTTTGGCCGTATTCAAGGCACGCTCTAATTGTCCAACTTGGGTCTGTTGACCCGGGTCAACTCTCCATTCTGCGCATGCCCTCCGCTAACTTCGTCTCTACCCGTGTATTCTTGTATTTTTCCCATGTACACCACTTCATAATACCTCCCACTTCCTTCTACATTATTGTCGCTCAATTATTCATCTCACACGCCACCACCTCTGATCCAAGCATCGCTCCGCGGATAGCTCCCATTTTGATTTTCAAAACCTGCTAGAGCCACACCTATAAACAGAAACCCTTTATCTCCGGCAAGTCTTCAATCCATCTCTAGACCATTTCCTTGCCCGCGATCGGTTCCTAGAGGTAGTTGTTGTGACAGATCAACTGCTCCTTGGTTTGGAGTGCGAGATTTTAAGCATAGTACGAGCTTCACCTATGTCGCTGGCGAGCTCTATCGTACGTCTCCACCTCTCCTCCATATCGCAGATCGAGTAGATTCCCATCGTATTTCTTATCTATAGGTAACATAGCTTAGCTCTTCTTTGATTTAACCTTCCTTTTTCTCTTTAATTCATCTTATAGCCACATAAATCAAATCCGTTTTGTCATCCTCCGATTTGCATGATCGGATGTAATCCCATAATTGTTAAGCCTTTCCGACCTCACCAACATCTTCATCAGAGTTCTCTCAACCTTCTCCACCCATCCATTCACCTCGTGTCTCCTAGGAACGAGTCACCGAGCCTCATCTCTTCCGCCTCGCCGGAGACCCACACAAGCCCCACTCTTCCCCATTTAGCAAGCTTTAGACCTAAATTTTGAGTTGGAGAGTTCCTCCGAGCTTCAACTATAACTTGCAGGTCTCAAGAGCTCCAAAAGCAAAAGAATAAACGAAGATCAAGTCTGGAGCAGGTTCCTAGAGCATCAGACTTCATCCCTTCTAGATCCTCAGTCTGGTGTTCTTTCATCGATCTAAGGTATACATTGAATGCGGAACATCTCAAGCTACCTCCTGAGCATGATTTGAAGCTGATCGGCTAAGAGATCCAGCCTGGTCAAGTTCGCCAGAGTTCACATTCATTACAGTTCATCCAAATCACCTCAGGACCGTCATATCAAGAACGGGGCTCCAGATTCAATCTCCACCGTCGATTTAGCCCTAATTCTCCATCGTTGATTAAAGATCAAGATCTGATCGTAACCTTCCAAGCACGAATCATTTACAGCCATCCGATCAGAGCAGAATCGCATCAAGGCCGTTCGGCCTCCATGTCACATTAAGGGTACAATTGCACCATAGCCCTCTGTATTTATTTTATTTTCAAATAAGTCCTATAAGGACACGTGTCGTTTTACCTTTATTTGAACAATTGCACTTTAATTCCTAACATATTTTTTATTTGCATTTTCATCCTATTTGAACAGCATGCGTGCATTGCACGTGCTTTGTTGGGTATTTTGCAATAAAGTTCTGACATTTTGAGTTATTGGTTGACCCCTGTATTTATTTTAATTTCATTTTGGTCCAATCCAACGGGGCACACGTGCATGCACACATGATATTTTCAGAAATTTACATCTTTCATCCCGCCATTTTCTCATTTGTTAATATTTAGTCTACAAATATTAATTAATTGCATATTAGTCCCTATCAGTCTGCATATTGTTTTGCATTTAAATAAAAAAATATCAAAAGCTTTCATAAATTCTGCAAAAATTCATGTAGGCTCCTATAGCATTCATCTTGCATCCATAATTTCCATATCTCATTTTCATAATTTTTATTATTTCTTAAAATTCAAAAATAACATAAAAACACCCTATTTGCATTTAAAAATAATTAAAAACATAAAAACTCTTCCAAAAATTATAAAAAACTCTTGCTTGCTTGTTTTGATTTGTTCTAATTACGATATCATTTTCGCATGTTTAGCATTTATAAAAACCATAAAAATTGTAAAATAATCAACAAAATAAAAAATTCATATAAAATCAATAAAAATCCAAAAAATCATAAAACTGCTATCTAGAAAAATATAAAAACTTATCTTTCATAATGTATAATAATTTTGACAATATTTGATATTTTCAAAATCAAAAAATATTCACATTATTTTCTGTTTAATTTATTTGTTGTTTGTGGTTTATTTTAAAGGCCTTAAAAATTCTGGAAAATTCATAAAATATAAGAAAATTTTGAAAATTCAAAAGTAATTTTTGCCAACTTTTCTTTATATATTTTCAATTATTGAAAAAAATTCAATGCTTTGTCTTAAAATTTTCATTTCTTTTTCTTTAATCATTTTATTGTTTCTAAAGAATAAAAAACAAATAAAAAATTAATAAAATAAAACCTATAAAAAATACAAAAAATCTAAAAAACAAAGCATAATGTACGAAGAATTTCCTTTATTCATTGCATTGATTTATTTCAATTATTACAATAACCCTCAGGATTTGTGTAGCCTCCCTGAGTTCGATCCTTTTAGCTATACAAGTAAGTTAAACAACAATTTCTCATGCTACATTTTGTGTTTATTTTTTCTTGAGAATAATTAGTTTTTATTTGACACTTATTTGGGTTGTGACGACACCTATGAATGATTCATCAATAAAAACCTAGAGATTTACGCTTCAACAAAATGGAGCCGTTGCCGGGGAGGCACAGTGAGGGCAGTTAGGATTTTCTTTTGACCTACTATTCTTAGGTTGTATATACTTATTTCTCTTCTTTTATTATTTTCTATATTTTTATTCATTAATTCATTGCATATATTATTTTTTGGCTCATATTCAAACATTTGTGTCTCTTACACATTCTTTATTTCCTCTTTCTTGCAAGGGATCGACGAGCGAGGGCGACATTCTTAGGAGCACCAGTGCACCCAAGCAAAGCAAAAGCGACTTGATTCTCAAACGAGCCGCATGAGAGCGTAGAAGGAGGAAAAGAATTCAAGGAGACCAATACTTGGAGCATAGATAGTTGTACATAGATTTTAGCATTTGTATTCATTCAAAAACTCTTATAAAAGGGCATTATATACATTGTGTGCGGGGTATCTTTCATCAAGTGCTGATGCACTCGATGGACCTCATCGGTTTTGTGTTTCATCGCTTTATTTTTATTTGTTTCACGAAGTTTTTTGCACTGAGCCACTAATGATTGCTTTAGTTAACTTGCTTGAGGTGGGTAATTAATTAGGTACAAAACCTTAAACAAGAATTTCTATACCTATAGGGTAGAGTGTATTTGCACTTATTTGAGATTAACCAGTTATTGCCCGCTCATTGAAGTTATTGCTAGGACAATTCACGTGCATCATTTAGGTTAGTTTATTTTCTGTATTTCAATTTTGCGCGGATCATCCTATATGTAGAGTGCTGGAGTCAAGGTATGCATCTCTAAACTCTTGCATGCATCATTGTATTTAATCACACATTGACTTTTCTGATTTCCTCCCTTGTTTTCAATCACATAATTCAAAAAGGAAATTGGACACTCGATAGACGATTCATTGAAAATAATCCAAAGGAGTGATAATTTTATAAAACCATGACAACTAAAGAAAACTTGACCCTAAAGTTAAACGTAAGGAAAAAATCATTATTTTGGGGAGAGTAACTGATGAATCCACGTTTCATCATCTTTATTCTATCATTTTGGCCTTAAAAACCCTAGTAAATGCGTGTAAATAGGCTTAATATAGGCATTTTAGCATTCATGCATATGTGTATAAATATTGTATAAAATGCGGTTTTAAAGCCAAAATAATAGAATAAAGAAAAGAAAAGAAAAAGAATAAAATATTGTAAATATTTTATGACCCGAAACCCCGAGACCTAGGCATCTTGATGAATAGGTCGACAAGGAATAAAGTAGGGGGAGATAAGGTCAGAAATACAGTCCAAACACCTATACATTTTATTCATTCTTTATTCATTTTGGGGACCTATTTTTGGTTCCACTTTTTATACATCAAATAAAGAAACTTTGTACATGAAAGTTGTAGATAAATTAATAAAGAAAAATACAAAATTGATTTCACAGAAAAATAATATACAGATAAAAAGTTATGGTCTGAATAAAAATCTAGAATGCCAACTTCCCAGACCCGTATCTCACAAATAAAAACTCCGAATGCAGCGTACTCACCTTTAATTGTATATAGAAGAAAATAATCTAATTAATGGTGGTGGTTTCGCATTTGGCGGAGCTACGGTTTAAAAGTTGACTTTTGGACCCACATTGTATACTTGTACATATTAAAATATTCAATTTATTATTTATTTATTATTTTTGTAATTTTATATTTTTATAATGTTGTAAATAATACTTATAATAATTATGTATATTAAAATCAGAATAAAAACATAAATAAAATACAAATAAAAATACTTGTATATATTATAATACATAGGTATAATACATGTAGCTATACCTATACAAATAACACTTTCATTTTACTAAGTGTATAAAACATATCAGAAAATTAAAATAAAAATATATTTGTGTATATAAAAGTATTTTATAATTTTAGAAAATAAAAACCAAAATAAAATAAGATAAAAATACCTAAATAAAAATAAAATACTTAAATATATAGATATAGATACCTATAAGGGTATAACTGCAAACTTGTAAAAATATACCTCATAAAAATAATTAAAAATAAGAATAAAATACTACACAAAATTATAAATACTTTTTATTTAATAACCTAAATCTAATAAAATAATTTACTATTTTAAAACTATTTTTTAAGGTATTTTTGCAGGCTTTTTCCTGGTTGGTCCACGTGGACCAACCAGGGGGGTTGGAAAGTTGACCCGCGGTCAACTCTCTGACCCCAGCCTGCTGGGTGTCAGAACAAGTTTTGTCGTTTTTTCTCCCATTTTTCCAAGCCTTTCCTTTCACCAATAGGCTTAGGTTTCTTGACAACTTTTGATCCCCTATGATCCATGAATCACGCCCATGGGTTTTTTCGAGGTTTGGACCGCGGATACGTTCGGTCCACCTCGTTCTTTGGAGCCTCTCCACCATTATTTCAAAAACCTCCAAACCCCTCCATTCGAATTTGAACCCTCTTTGACCTAGCA
The DNA here is from genome assembly GCA_037367405.1 of Ottelia alismoides. Lineage (NCBI taxonomy): Eukaryota > Viridiplantae > Streptophyta > Magnoliopsida > Alismatales > Hydrocharitaceae > Ottelia > Ottelia alismoides. Next base: position 226,529 of record JAZKJV010003746.1, on the reverse strand, counting down.
AACCCCTTCTCCTTGGATGCTCTGGACTGAAGACGGTGACAGGGTCTCCTCCAGCTACTTGGGAGGGTCGCGCGCGGTCGAGGAGCGGCTCCACCACCTTCGCCGGTCCCCGGCGTTGAGGTCACATCTCATTGGCTTTGTCGGCCAATTTGAGGTTGTTTTTAGTGTGTTTTCCTATCGCGTAGTTAGCTGGCAGTAGCAGGGTTTGTTTCACGCTTTCATTTTGCGGTTCCCTCGATTAATCAATCCCCATTCCGCGATCAAATATCTCACCGGAGTTCTTCGAACTCCGACAACCATTCACCATACACCACCATTCACCCATCGTTTCCCCTGAGACCCCGCTACTGTCGACTTGTTCTTCTTCCTTTGCAGGTACCCCGCGTCATCTGGAGAACGCCTCGCCTTCGCCGGAGACGAAGCCGCGCCGCCGCCGTTGCCGCGAGAGCGCCACCCCACCAGTGCGCGCCTGGGAAAGAAACGAAACAAGGGGGAGGGGGGCACGCTACAGCTGCCATCCATCCCGCCCCCCTCCTTTTAATCGTGGCCGTCCACACCCAGGGAGACCGCCAGCCGTCCATCCTTCCTCCTGTCCATCCGGGCTGCCACGTGGATTAGTGGGGGGTTTTGCATCCAAACCCCCCACGTTTTTGTGTAATGCTCAGAACACCCTAACCTTTCCTCTGCTGTGTTTTATTTTTGGTAACATTTGCGAATTTGCCCTCTACGTTTTGTGATATTGCGACTATAGCCCCGCCAGGCACGTGCGGTGCACGTGGTGCTTGGCGTTTTTGCGGGACAACCGTTTGGGCATTGTGTTATTACTTTTTAGTCCAGATAATATTTTGTTCAGTATATATTTTGTGGGAAAATTGCAATCTTGCCCTTGAACCTTTTTGGATATTACAAAAACGCCCCTGCAGTCTAGGTTTTTCTTTTTGTTACTTGTAATTTTTGCATGCGTCCACAAAATACCAAAAAATCCCCAAAAATCACTGTAGCTTCCTGTTGCATAGTAGTTTATTACCATATTTTTATTTTTTATAAATATTGCATTTTATTATTTATAAAAATTCAAAAATAGCCATTTTCAGCACTGTTTGCATCATAAAATACTAAAAAAATATAAAACCACCCCAGAAAAATCCCAAAAAAATATATTTTGTGTATTTTAGTTTGTTTTAACTCCCAGCCAAAAATCATTAAAAAATATAAAACCAAACTCCAAAAAATTGCAAAACTCTAAAAACCTTCATAAAAATTTATAAAATTCATAAAAATCCAAAAATAGTGTTTTCTTTTCCTGAATTTTCTTTGTTTTATTATCTTTCAGTGAAAATTAATTTGGAGAAGTTTTGTTACTGTTTGATATTTTATTTCTCCATTTTAAGTTTCAGCCTTACTTTTTACTACTGTTTTCTCTATTTTGCTAATTAAAAATACCAAAAACATTCTAAAAATTACCCAAAAATCACAAAAACAGTAAAAAGTATAAAAAGACCAAAAAGACTTTATTTCCTTATTTTTGAGTATTTTTATCTATTTTTATAAATACTTTAGTTTCACTTTTATTACATTGTCTTTATTTTCCAATATTGAAAAAGAAAATATAAAAATATAAAATACGAAAAGAAAAAAATATATAATCAGAAAATTGAAAATCAAAATACAAAAATACAAAATTAAAAATTAAACAAAAAAATATAAAATTAAAAACCCACAAAAAAATTAGCATTAATAGACACTTGATCACTTTCACACACAGTTTTGTGCACTTGTGCCCCGTTCTACCTGTCTGCTCCCTGTGTTCGACCTCTACACATACTTGCACCTATACACATCTTGTTGTAGAGTTATAATAAATTTTAACTCCGCACATTTACTTTCATTGCTTGATTTACTTGTTGTGGGTTAATTGTTGTTTGAATTACGGTTTTCGTTGGAGGTCAAATCAGCGACTGTTGATTCGCCTTGTGAGTCAACACGACCTCTGCGATTTCCGTGTTCAACAAATGGCGCCGTTGCCGGGGATGCAACAACACTTAGTTCGGGTCTTGTTTGTGATTGTGATTGATTGTCTATTTTTGCTATTTTTCTTTCTTTATTTTTGATATATCTATTGAGCTGTCTAACCCCCTCTCCTGTTTGACTTTGTGCGAGGTACCGCGGATCGAGGGAGGCGCTCCACCCTAGGCGCCTACGCACCCACGTGAAGCCGGCATCTGCCAGCCGAGCATCGAGGAGACGAAGAGGAATTTTGAAGACCGTGCTCTACTTAGTTGCATTTTCTTTTTGTAGTATTTATTTTTGTAATTTTTGTGAGAGAGAGGCCACTATTATTGTAATAATACAGGTACCCCCGAACTTGGACATTCGAGCCTAATTTCCAAGTGATTGTTCACTTGGGGGCTCTCGTGGTTTTTACGGCTTTTCATCGCATTTTTTTTATTTTGTTTTGTTTTTTCGATTTTATTTATTTTGTGTGATTGAGCCCTTAGCTTTTAGGATTGCTTGCGATAGACTAAGGCCAAACACCTAATACCTTGCATGCTCCTATAGTTTCGTTTGGACTTAGTCAAATTTTAAACAGTTGATCATCACCTTCAATCCGTCGCGCCGCGAGCTCTCCCCGCAAAGCGCTTTCTCCTACCCTCAATTTGTTGAGCAGAGGAGGGGTGAGCCTAGACCGGACTCTAGGGTTGAGGATTAACGGTCAACTTGTGGTTCTTCCCGCTAATAGCAATTTTTGAACTTAGGGCGATTTCATCGGCTTTGCATTTGCATATAAATAGGTTTCAATTCTACTGAGCATCCTTGCATGTAGAGTGCTGGAGGCAAGGTGAGCATTTACGCTTTAGCATCCATCATTATTTGCCGCTTGCATTTCTTTTCTGACTCTACCTCTGATTTTGCCAACCTAGGATCTTAAAGGAATTGAATCCCCGATAGGCTCGTGCATTTTTTATTAAAAATCCAAAAAAAGTGATAACCAAATAAAATTGGGACTGCTAACATTACTTGACCCTAAAATTCACCAAAAAGAAAAATTTTGTATTGGGGCGAGTAATCCCCTCATTGTCTTCGCTTTTACTTGCTCGCGCACACACTAAGGTTAGAGCCCAAATCCCATATTCAGCCCCCTAAGTGTTTGCGCAATATTTTGACTTCTCACCTAACTCTAAAACAGACAAGATAAAAAGACCGCTCTTTGCGGTCTCTACCGAGTTGAGTAGGTGAATTGAGGGTTTGATTTATTTCATTTTTGTCTGCGATTGTTTGTGTGTCCTAGATCGCCGCTGTGCACTTGCGCCTTCTTTTCTACTCTCTTGACTTGACCATCGTGCTCTCCCGATCATTTTCCTTTTGTTTTCGAGATGGCCGACTGGAGCGTATTCTATCCGGACTTTGCGGATCATTTGCATGCTCCAGCCGGTCCACCTCCCTTTTTCCAGGAGGACTTTGCTCCTGACTTTTGTACATATCCGCCTCAGCCACAGTATCAGGAATCGGATTTCTACCCACACCCACCTCTATCTCCACCTGTGTATTCTCCGCCTCCACCTTCACATCCACCCGAGACTGAGCTGATGGAGTCACCTTTCATGGAGTCCACCCTTGAGCACTTGACCCAGATGATGGATCATATGAGACAGAGGATTGACCACCTCACTAGTACCAATAAGAGAGACCATGATATTCCACCATTTGATGATATGGGTTCATTCGAGGATTTCCATGAGAGCTTGCAATCGCCCAAAATACAAAAAAATGAGAAAAATTTAAAAACCCAAAAAGATTTCGGGAGACACATGATCGAGTCGGACTGTGAGGAGAGCACCCACTTGCCAGACTTTTTGACCACACATACATTCATACCCGGTCCCACCTTTGACCCCGAGGATGCCGCTGTACAGACTGCTCTTGGCATGCCTCGTGTATATGCTGATTCCGACTTCCTCCCTTGTATGGAGGAGGTCCAAAAATTCAAAAAAATGCTGACTGAACCCGAAGTGGTGGCCACCATACATGAGATTATCCGTGCCCCACTTCAGCAGGCCATGACCCATATGTCTGCTCCTCTTCCCAAGAAGAGAAAGCGGAGGAGCAGATCTGAGCGTCATATTTTGACCATGGCCACTGCCCACGCCATCACACACCGTCCCATTCCTCGGAAGAAGAACACTGCCACACTTTTCATTAGCTGCACAATCTCTGACCACACATGTGATCACACTCTCCTAGACGGTGGTGCTTCGATTAGCATCATACCCTTCTCACTGGTACAGTCTCTTCACTTAGGGCCTCTCAAGAAAACCAGGATGATCGTACAGTTTGCTGATGGATCAATAAAGAGGCCGAAGGGTATCCTTGAAAACGCCGTCATCTCGATTCAGGGCACGAGCCACAATGTTGATTTTGTCGTGTTGCCCATGGAGAACTCCACAGGGGAGCATTCTCCAATCATCCTGGGACGACCATTCCTTGCCTCTGCGAGGGTCGTTATTGACTACGGATCAGGAGAGATTCGCTACCGTCCTGCTGACGAGGGCGAAGCAGTGATCACCGCACCCACTGCTGACCAGAGACCGCACCTGATGTGACTTCACCTATCTTGGCTGACCCGAGGACTATGATCTATATGAGGATATCAGAGAGACCTTCTTCATGACCGATGATGAGACCCGAGAATTCCTCTCTAAGGAGGAAAGCTCGGAAATCATAGACCTTGGTGTTTCCGCTTCCTGTGATTGGCGATGTGTTGATGACATCCGCGGGATTTACACGATTGACACCATTGAGCGGAGGGCAGATTTAGAGACTATACAGGACGGACATGCTTTGACTACTTCCACTGATGAGTCCGCTCCTGTCCATGTAGATGCTGATGAGCCAAAGGCCGAATTTGATTTTGTTGCTTTTCTTCAGAAATTCGGACCTTTTGATGAAAAAGATGATCCAGTTGAGATTATAGAGGACGAACAGAGTTCAACTACTTCCACCGATGAGTTCGTGCCTTTTGGTTTTGACCTGGATGACTCCTCGCAGGATGACTCTGAGTACACTACTTCCGATGATGATGAGTTCGTCCCATTTCACTTTGATATCAGCGAGACTCCTAAGGCCGGACCTAGTCGCACTTCTTCCACTACCCCGTCTGTGCCTTTATACCCTAGGGGCACTGAGGATCTTCACTCTGTCGACCCTGATCGGACTCCGTCCACTGTGGACCCCGATGTCGACCTGCACCACACTAGATCTATTCCTCCGCGGTCCCGCAAGAAGGTTCGCTTTCTACCTTCTTGATCATGTGTACATCCGTCTCTGTTGTATATTCTTCTTATGTGTACTTCGGTTCTCTCTACCGTATTGCTTGTCCACCCATTCTCGTGTTGCCTTGCTTAGGACGTACTTTGTCCTAAGTATAGGGGGGTGGACGAGCCGGGTGCTCTTTCTTCGTTCAGTGTCATCACTCCTGTTGTTGCCTATACTTAGGGCTTCTTTTACCCTAAGTATAGGGGGGAGTGTGTTGTACATCCGCTGATCTCATTTCTAGTCTCATCTCTTTTTCTTCTTTCTTCTTTTCTTCTTTTCCTATTCTGTCTTCTTTATCTATCAAAAATGTGCCGCCCCTTGTAGACAGTCTTCTATACTTAGGACGTACTTTGTCCTGAGTATAGGGGGGTGTGCACCCCGGTTTCTTCTATTCTTTTCGATCCTCTCCATTGTCTCCTCTTCTTGTCTATACTTAGGGATATCGTACCCTAAGTATAAGGGGAGACAACCCGAGTACGATCTGTTCATTCCCACCCTTGACCCTCCCTGCTTTGTGTACAGTCTGCTATACTTAGGATTATTTGATCCTAAGTATAGGGGGGACGGTCAACTTCTCATTGATTCATTCATTTATTCTTTAGGCTTTCCTATACTCAGTACGAGTTATGTCTTCTCTTTTCTCTCTGATCTATGAGGACATAGCTCAAGCTAAGTATAGGGGGGGTCGTATATACTATGTATATACTTTAGCCATAACTCGTACTTTAGTATTTTCTTAATTATATGGCTAATAATTCTTTAAAATTCATTAAAATTCTTAATAAAAAGATGTGATTATTCCTCAAATTCTTTTTGTATTTACTGATTAATAAATCAGGTGAAAATGTTTTTTGCAAAATGTTTGAAAAATAGTTTGAAAATCTTTGTGAACATCTATTGAAAACTATTTTGAAAATATTTTGTTTCGTGTTTTCAACCTGTGTAAAAATTGTGTGGTTTGTAAAATTTCTTTTCTTTGTGTGAAAAAAAAATGTTTAAAAAATGATTTGCAAATGGTTTGAAAGATGGTTGCAAAAATGATTTGAAAAACCTATATATATACTGTTTTGAAAACCTTTGCAAAATGTTTTCAAATGTGTGTAAAATGTTTGTAAAAATTATTTTGGACTATAGTTTTCAAAAATTGTGTGAAAAGCTTGTTTTCAATTAAGTTTGAGGAATACTTACATCTCACCAAAATCCACTATATATATGTATAAAATTGACCACTTACCCTGTAAATTCTTAAAATCCATTTCTTGTAAATATAAGAAGCACTCCCGTGTACATATTTTCACCTAGTTTTCGGCCAAAACTTTTTATTTTCAAAAATTCCCAAAAACATTTGCAAAATTAAAATCCAAAAACATTTGAAAAATCTTTTTGAAAAATACAAAAAAATTGCATCTGCACATGCATGCATCATATTTTCAAAAACCCATAAAAAGTTCAAAATCTTGAAAATTGCATCACAAAAATATTTTCTGCATTGCATTGCATAGCATTCGCATTTTTCGGATTGAGTTTGATAGTTGAACAAGTCTAAGGAAAATCCGAAGATTGGAGCTTGATTGGACCTTATAATCTACTTAATAACAGGAACCTTATAGGAACCAGGTTTGAGGTACTTCAGGTCTAGTTGACTTAATTCTTTGAGGATCACGGGACTTGGTTCAATGGATTCTTGACTGCCTAAGTAGAGTATTTCGGAGCACACGCACGATTCTTGTTGATAATGACCTAACTTGGACACCTGCACCTTTCACATGGCTCAACTCAGTTGGAGTGGTGAGGGGATTGGATTTGCCGGTATGAGACGCACACAAGTGGAAACATTTGTCCTCCTCTAGGGAGGGAAGTGCACCCCAACCCGTCCAGTGATTAGGAAGTCTAAAGACAGGAGGCTGTGGGTTGCGATAAAGCTTCAAAAGAGGGATAGTCTACTGGCTCAAGAGGAAAAACTCCTTATGTAAATGCTGCTGTATATAGTATTCAAAAAAAAAAAAGTTCAGGCATGTACAAAAATAAAAAGCCTGCAAAGTATGTACATATGTTGTAAAGTCAATAAGCAAGCTTGAGTTCCAAAGTCATATCAAGTGAGCCTGCAGCAGGATGACTTGACTACACTGGTCTTGCATCCAAGGATAGGTAGCTACACTGGCTACCGTCCATTCTTCTCTTCACCCCCTCCTCTTGAGCTGGTTGCCACTTGAACTTAGAAGGGAATACCCCGCTCCTCGAGGATGGAGTTGCTGGATTGGGGAATCATTGGGTTGTCATATTGGAGAAGTCAGTTTCTTTGTCATTCTAGTTGGGGAGAGCCACCATCACTTACACTGTACAAGTCAGATTCATAGTCATAAGAGTTTGCGTATGAGTTGAAGTATTTCTGACCTGGCTATTGAGGAGACTTGGACAGAGTTTTGGGATTCTCAGGGACTGTTGGATGTCAAATTCGGTTCTCAATAAGGTTCCGCCCGCACTAAAATTCCAAAGGTCCGACTTAAGCTCCAAACTTTGATTTTGCGAAGACAAGTTTGATAGTTAAACTTCATCCATCTTTCTTCTTTTTCTTTTCTTTATTTTTCTTTTTCTGCACTTATTGCATAAGTGTTTGCTAGGGACTAGCAAAGGCAAGTATAGGGGGATGATGAATCCACGTTTCATCATCTTTATTCTATCATTTTGGCCTTAAAAACCCTAGTAAATGCGTGTAAGTAGGCTTAATATAGGCATTTTAGCATTCATGCATATGTGTATAAATATTGTATAAAATGCGGTTTTTAAAGCCAAAATAATAGAATAAAGAAAAGAAAAGAAAAAGAATAAAATATTGTAAATATTTTATGACCCGAAACCCCGAGACCTAGGCATCTTGATGAATAGGTCGACAAGGAATAAAGTAGGGGGAGATAAGGTCAGAAATACAGTCCAAACACCTATACATTTTATTCATTCTTTATTCATTTTGGGGACCTATTTTTGGTTCCACTTTTTATACATCAAATAAAGAAACTTTGTACATGAAAGTTGTAGATAAATTAATAAAGAAAAATACAAAATTGATTTCACAGAAAAATAATATACAGATAAAAAGTTATGGTCTGAATAAAAATCCAGAATGCCAACTTCCCAGACCCGTATCTCACAAATAAAAACTCCAAATGCAGCGTACTCACCTTTAATTGTATATAGAAGAAAATAATCTAATTAATGGTGGTGGTTTCGCATTTGGCGGAGCTACGGCTTAAAAGTTGACTTTTGGACCCACATTGTATACTTGTACATATTAAAATATTCAATTTATTATTTTTATAATTTTATATTTTTATAATGTTGTAAATAATACTTATAATAATTATGTATATTAAAATCAGAATAAAAACATAAATAAAATACAAATAAAAATACTTGTATATATTATAATACATAGGTATAATACATGTAGCTATACCTATACAAATAACACTTTCATTTTACTAAGTGTATAAAACATATCAGAAAATTAAAATAAAAATATATTTGTGTATATAAAAGTATTTTATAATTTTAGAAAATAAAAACCAAAATAAAATAAGATAAAAATACCTAAATAAAAATAAAATACTTAAATATATAGATATAGATACCTATAAGGGTATAACTGCAAACTTGTAAAAATATACCTCATAAAAATAATTAAAAATAAGAATAAAATACTACATAAAATTATAAATACTTTTTATTTAATAACCTAAATCTAATAAAATAATTTACTATTTTAAAACTATTTTTTAAGGTATTTTTGCAGGCTTTTTCCTGGTTGGTCCACGTGGACCAACCAGGGGGGTTGGAAAGTTGACCCGCGGTCAACTCTCTGACCCCAGCCTGCTGGGTGTCAGAGCAAGTTTTGTCGTTTTTTCTCCCATTTTTCCAAGCCTTTCCTTTCACCAATAGGCTTAGGTTTCTTCACAACTTTTGATCCCCTATGATCCATGAATCACGCCCATGGGTTTTTTCGAGGTTTGGACCGCGGATACGCTCGGTCCACCTCGTTCTTTGGAGCCTCTCCACCATTATTTCAAAAACCTCCAAACCCCTCCATTCGAATTTGAACCCTCTTTGACCTAGCAAACCCCTTCTCCTTGGATGCTCTGGACTGGAGACGGTGACAGGGTCTCCTCCAGCTACTTGGGAGGGTCGCGCGCGGCCGAGGAGCGGCTCCACCACCTTCGCCGGTCCCCGGCGTTGAGGTCACATCTCATTGGCTTTGTCGGCCAATTTGAGGTTGTTTTTAGTGTGTTTTCCTATCGCGTAGTTAGCTGGCAGTAGCAGGGTTTGTTTCACGCTTTCATTTTGCGGTTCCCTCGATTAATCAATCCCCATTCCGCGATCAAATATCTCACCGGAGTTCTTCGAACTCCGGCAACCATTCACCATACACCACCATTCACCCATCGTTTCCCCTGAGACCCCGCTACTGTCGACTTGTTCTTCTTCCTTTGCAGGTACCCCGCGTCATCTGGAGAACGCCTCGCCTTCGCCGGAGACGAAGCCGCGCCGCCGCCGTTGCCGCGAGTGCGCCACCCCACCAGTGCGCGCCTGGGAAAGAAACGAAACAAGGGGGAGGGGGGCACGCTACAGCTGCCGTCCATCCCGCCCCCTCCTTTTAATCGTGGCCGTCAACACCTAGGGAGACCGCCAGCCGTCCATCCTTCCTCCTGTCCATCCGGGCTGCCACGTGGATTAGTGGGGGGTTTTGCATCCAAACCCCCCACGTTTTTGTGTAATGCTCAGAACACCCTAACCTTTCCTCTGCTGTGTTTTATTTTTGGTAACATTTGCGAATTTGCCCTCTACGTTTTGTGATATTGCGACTATAGCCCCGCCAGGCACGTGCGGTGCACGTGGTGCTTGGCGTTTTTGCGGGACAGCCGTTTGGGCATTGTGTTATTACTTTTTAGTCCAGATAATATTTTGTTCAGTATATATTTTGTGGGAAAATTGCAATCTTGCCCTTGAACCTTTTTGGATATTACAAAAACGCCCCTGTAGTCTTGGTTTTTCTTTTTGTTACTTGTAATTTTTGCATGCGTCCACAAAATACCAAAAAATCCCCAAAAATCACTGTAGCTTCCTGTTGCATAGTAGTTTATTACCATATTTTTATTTTTTTATAAATATTGCATTTTATTATTTATAAAAATTCAAAAATAGCCATTTTCAGCACTGTTTGCATCATAAAATACCAAAAAAATATAAAACCACCCCATAAAAATCCCAAAAAAATATATTTTATGTCTTTTAGTTTGTTTTAACTCCCAGCCAAAAATCATTAAAAAATATAAAACCAAACTCCAAAAAATTGCAAAACTCTAAAAACCTTCATAAAAATTTATAAAATTCATAAAAAATCCAAAAATAGTGTTTTCTTTTCCTGAATTTTCTTTGTTTTATTATCTTTCAGTGAAAATTAATTTGGAGAAGTTTTGTTACTGTTTGCTATTTTATTTCTCCATTTTAAGTTTCAGCCTTACTTTTTACTACTGTTTTCTCTATTTTGCTAATTAAAAATACCAAAAACATTCTAAAAATTACCCAAAAATCACAAAAACAGTAAAAAAGTATAAAAAGACCAAAAAGACTTTATTTCCTTATTTTTGAGTATTTTTATCTATTTTTATAAATCTTTTAGTTTCACTTTTATTACATTGTCTTTATTTTCCAATATTGAAAAAGAAAATATAAAAATATAAAATACGAAAAGAAAAAAATATATAATCAGTAAATTGAAAATCAAAATACAAAAATACAAAATTAAAAATTAAACAAAAAAATATAAAATTAAAAACCCACAAAAAAATTAGCATTAATAGACACTTGATCACTTTCACACAGTTTTGTGCACTTGTGCCCCGTTCTACCTGTCTGCTCCCTGTGTTCGACCTCTACACATACTTGCACCTATACACATCTTGTTGTAGAGTTATAATAAATTTTAACTCCGCACATTTACTTTCATTGCTTGATTTACTTGTTGTGGGTTAATTGTTGTTTGAATTACGGTTTTCGTTGGAGGTCAAATCAGCGACTGTTGATTCGCCTTGTGAGTCAACACGACCTCTGCGATTTCCGTGTTCAACAGTAACCCACTCATTGTTTGATTTACTTGCAACGTGGGAGAGAGAGAGACAAACACTAGGATAGAGCCAAGCTCAGATTTTCATATAGACTACTGGTTCTACAAGAATGATTAGCTACTTCTTAGTGAGGAAATGCGGGTAGCCGGTAAATGGTCCGGATTTCCTTAGTAGAGTGGGTGGTTTAGAGGACATTGCATAAGGATTCGTCCTCAAGTATTGGGTAGCTATTTTTATGGTCCGTACTTACTCCCATACTGGCTGAAAGTAGGTGCAACTAGTCATAAGAATTGTATCATTCTTTAGGAAAATACAAGCACCTAACAACTCATTAACTCTTTTAGAGATTGTATTTATCACCAACTAAAATTGAAAAAATAAAAGACCGAACTCTTACAGTCTCCACTTGTGTTGAGTTAGTGAAAAAGGGGGTTTGTATTGTGTTTTGATTGCTAGTGTAGAGATCCTTCTACGCCATTTGCACCTTCAACTCAAATTTTCCTCTTACATTAACCTTCGTGTTCCTGCATCTTGCCTATTGATTTCGAGATGTCGGATCGAAGCATTCCTCACTCGGTTTTTGCAAACTCATTTTACACTCTGATTCGTTCGTCTTCTATTCGGGGAGACTCACTTCTAGAATATTCCTCTTTCTCCACTTCACCCTTAACCTCATCCATCAACCCGCTGTTTGAGATTGGATCTAATCTCGAACTAGTGTATGAGACTCCATCATTCCTGAGGACAAATCGAGTGTCATGCACATTTTTAGAGTCATATTCCTCCATTGATGTTTCTGTGGAATATAGGGAAAAGGATCCATGGCCAAACAGTCCGAGATCAATAATACCATGTTATCCTCCATTCAGTCCACTCAGACGCAACTGACAGAATTGGCTGACTTTCAAACTACATTGAGAGATATGATTCTCGAGCTGAGGCAGGATAGAGAAGATAGAAGAGAGGAGGATAGAAACAATGGAGGAAGCGAGAATGGGGGAGAAGACCCTATAGAGCCAGTGGATAAGCTTTAAAGGATGCCTATAATCTAGGGACAGGACAACCGGATTCATGGATTCAAATCCCTGCGATTCATGAGAATTTTGAGCTTAAGCCCACAATTTTGCCACTTCTCCCTATATTCCACAGAAATATCAATGAAGAACCTTGCGTACACCTCCAACAATTTGATGGCATATGTGGAACAATACACTACCCAAATGTCCCATTAGAGGTAATGAAGAACCTTCCCGTTCAGTCTGATGGACAAGGCATTATATTCGATCAATCATTTAGGAAGGGTTTCACAACATGAGAAGAGTTGAGGTCCACATTTTTAAAAAAATATTATCCTCTCGGATGTCTCAACCAAATGCGATCATTAATTGCTAACTTCTCCTAGATGTCCCTTGAGCCTATTCATGAGGCATGGGAAAGATTTAAAGACTTGACAGAGAAGTGTCCCCGCCATGATATTCCCAAGATGATCTTAGTGCAAAATTTATTTGGGGGGTTAAGAATAGAAAACCAGAAGCTGGTAGATACCGCTTTTGGGGGAAGTTACTTCAACAAGGATGAAGATGTCCTTTATCATATCTTTGAGGAGATGGTGGAGAGTTCAGTAACTCTTTCTTCTTCACATGCTTTTTAGAAGCATCCTGTTACCTCTCCTTCAATACCCTACAAAAATGTCAATATGATGGCATCGTATGAAGCAGATAGGGTGGACAGTTCTGATCTGACCATCCCAATAGATTGTCCCGTACCAACAAGAAGGTCCATACATTCCCGAGCAGCAGGCTCCACCTCCACCTATCATTCAGGAGGTGAACGGTATTTGGTTTGACCGTAAACGGAACCAACCCCATCCGTCGGGGCAAGGCCAGTTGGGTTTACAGCAGGGTCAGAGATCCGCCCACCCGATTCATGGAGGTAGACCTTAGTAATACCAACACCAACAATTCTAGCCTCGATATCAGTCTCCATATCACTTCCAGAACTGGAGATATGGCCAGCAGCAACAGTATGCTTATTTCCCAAGCAGCAGTCTACGTATTTTCCTCCTCCACCTCATTATCAGCACCAGTGTAGATACCAACAACCTCCACACTATCAGTCTCAGCGACCGCCTGTCATTGAGCATCCAGAGGCCCCTTAGGTGAATCCCGCACTTGATCAACTTGCACACTCATGAAGAACATGAATGAACTGACTAATAGGATCGACAACCTGACCACCACAAAGACATTGATTCCTGCACAGGTCGAGGCCACCCCAACAATTTCAGATGCAAGGAGCATGTAGCCCATGACCCATCCACACCCGATACAGGTATGGCCCTTGATTTTACATGTTTATCGAACACCATTCATATCATGAGTGGTAGGAGATTGCAGCCGTCTGCACACCAATTGGGGCTGGGACATCGAGCCACTGGGAGAGCTGCATCTTCCACATCATCTTCGTCACCAGCAATCGAGAGATCTAGTGTAGCGGTACCCGAGTCTAGAGTTTCACCGGCTTCACCACCACCTTCATCTTCACCAGGAAGAGGCAGACCACCATCAGTCAAGAGGGAGAATACACCACTCAAGGATCCTTCTTCTACACAAGCAACAACATCTCGTTCTATTTTAGATTCCGTTTTTCCTTCACCTATTTTGGGCAACACTGTACATACTGATTCTGGTTGTCCTATTGTAAATGAGGATTCCTCTTTGAATAATGGAAATGAGCATTTGAATATTTATTCTTATTACGTGCCATTTCTTTCTGCTCTAAATAAATCCAAAAAGAACCAAAAATTAAAAACAACCCTATCTGATCCTGGAGTAGTTGAGATCTTACAAAACATATTTTTAGAGATGCCACTCCTTAAGGCCATGGAGTACATGCCTGCAGTGAAAAAAGGAATGAAAGAAGCATGTACTCAAAACCATCAAGCATAGAACATACAAAAGGAAACAAAAAAGAACATCTTAACCATGGCCATAGTTCATGCCATCAACAACCTCCTGCCTAAAAAGAAAGATAAGGGAGCACTTCACATCTGTTGTCAAATATTCGATCATGACTTCGATCCCACTCTTCTCGATAGCAGTTCCTCCATTAATCTCATACCATCCTCTCTACTCATTGAGTTCGGGTTACGACCTCTTAAATCGATTGGGATGATCCATTAGTTTGCTGATAGATCGATTAAGAGATCGAGGGGCATTTTAGAGGATGTTATTGTAACGGTGGAGGGAATGAAATTCCCTATTGATTTTGTTGTCATGTATATGGACACACGTGCACCGTTACTCCATACCCTGATCATACTAGGTCAACCGTTCCTCCAAACGATCAAAGCGGTAGTTGATTACGGTACTGGAGAGATCATCTTTCACTCCCGGAATGACAAGGTGAAAATAGCGACGATCCCCGATCCTAGACCATCACAGACACCAGCAACAATAGATAAGAGACATACAGTTACATCAGATCGTGAGGACTACGATTTTCTTGAGGAATTTAAAAAGACATATCTTTTTACTGATTTCGTAGACACCTAGGAGTTCCTCTCTGATGAATCCATGATTCATTAACATTCTGTCTGCATTTTGTCTTAAAACCTTTAATAGATACATGTAAATATTCATTAATTTCCACTTTTTACAAAATCCTATTCATGAATAAAAATGCACTTTTATGCATTAAAATCATGTAAATAAATAAAAGAATAAAAATAAAGAAAATAAAAATAAAGGCAAATTGTAGATATGTATATATATACAATATGACTTGTAAAGATAAATATAGATGAAAGATATATTTATAACCTAATCCCCGAGATCAAGTCAGCATGGATTGGTCGATAAATAAATAAGTAGGGGGAGATAAGGAATAAAACAAATTAAAAAATAATTAATTTCTTACTCCACACATTCTTCATTGTTTATCCAATAAATACCAAAACTTCAATGATTTTTAATTAATTCATATGAAAATATTTTTCACCAAACTCTTTTCCTAATTATTTCTGAAATTATATAGAAAAATTGAAAAATAAGTTAAAAATATTATCTTGTATATATGCTAAGAAATCCAACTTGTAAATTATCAAAATCCCAACTTTCGAACATCATTAACTTTCTTATACGAACTCCAATTTCACTCTAATCACTTTAAAGTTCATAAAATAATATTATCTAATTACTAGAGGTGATTTCACTAAAATCGAAGTCCATTTGCAAAAAGTCGGTTTTGGGACCTAATTACAATTGGGTGGGCTACTTATTTCATCTAGAACACATTATTTATTGTTTTAATGATTTTATAATTTATAATTATTTTCTTGAACTTATACTTTAACCTTAGTTTATTTCATAATTTTTGGAGCTTATTTATTATTTTAAATAAATAAAAATCCTAATTTATAGGTATAAATGAACTGTATACCTGATATTTATATTTATTGATATAGTTAAATTAATTCATTAAAATCTACAAAAATTCGTAGATACTTTATTTATTATCCTAATAATTAATAAAATATAAAAATGTACTATTTATTAATGTATTAAATTAAAAATACAAACCCTATTTATCAAGTATTATTTATATTTCTTTATTAAATAATACTTATATTTCATAAAATATTTATTATTTATCAAAACTAATTATACCATAATTTAGATAATTTAATTATATATATTTCTTATTTTTATACCTATTTAAAATTCCATTAGTTATTATTTATTCCCTATTTATTACTCTATTTATTGAATCTGATCAACCAGGTGTTGACACGTGTCAACACCTGGTTCATCTTCTTCAAGAAGGCCAAGTTGTTGGAGTTGTTCTAACATCCTAACTTCAACTAATTATACCCACCATCGTCCTATTACTAACCCCAATCCTAACCCTCCATCTTCTACCTCTAACAACCACCATTCACGCCCGCCATTGATTTACACCTAACCCTCCTTCAACCTCTCCATAAAAGCTCCCCAAGTCGGCCATTCCAACTAACTCTTCCTGAACCAACTCCAGTACCAGAACTAGTGACCAACCACCCATCTTCCAAGCCTCAATCCGCCTTAATCCGGCTGTGACAGAGCCCAAGGTCATCCTCGCGCGGAAGAAGGTAGATTGGAGGAGAGTTCCAAGGCTGAAGCTCCGCCTTGCACCGTCGTAGCCGCGACGTTCAGCTCCGGGAAGCCGACCCGTCGAGGAGCGACCAATAGGATCATACATCCTGCTACCCTTAGGTATTCCTCCATCTTTTGCATTATTAATTTTCGATACATGTGCCTCAATTAGCGTCATTAATTGCATCATTAGAAACCTTAAGTATCCTTCTTAGATGCCATCGATTAAGCCCTCTACGAGTTCGATTCAATTCGCTCCAAATTGATCTTCCATCCCTTGTATTGCCACTAATACACATTTTCCAGAAAACAAACTGTTTGATTTGCAAATTCTAATCTTTTTGGCCGATTCAATTGCAAATCGAGCATCTAAAAATCACTTGTGGGTCTTTATTATATCTGGAGCATTGATCCATCATCTGGAGTTCATGTTTCTCGAAGAAGATTCAATCCAAGGTTCAAATTCTTCCAGCTTCCAGCCATTGTCGTGCCGCCATTTTCTTTGATGTCCATCTGCAGTGATCGTTCACCTCAAAGCCCGCTCACCCGCAGACGAGCACTGAGGGAGAAGGAGACTCCCTCCTGGTCCTATAGGAGGCTGATGTACATCACCAATCATCGAGGAGAATTCAGAGAAGAAGCCACCATCGTCTGTTGTGCAAGAATGAGAAGAATGCTCAAGAATGCCAGAGAGCACAGTTATGCGCCACGTGGCAGATACGAACGGCTCAGATCACACGCTCACGTCTAATCTCTGCCGTCGATTGCGAAACGGTGTGAAAATTGCAACATAACTCCAATCAAGATCAGATAATTCAAAGCAGCTCTAGAAGTTTTCCAGAATTACATTTAGGTCCCTGCTAGGGACATTAATGTAATAATTTTAGTTTTTTTGCAATTCAGTCCCTGCTAGGGACCCATATGTAACAGAACAAAATTTTTTCTTTTTTCACTTATACCCCTATGCTGTAGGGTTATTTTGGACCTTATTTTTGCTGTATTTTCCTCGAATTTTCTAGGGCAGTTACACAACTACCCTAGCGACGATTTTTGTTATTTTTCGCGATTTTTTGTCGTATATTTTTCTTGATTTGATTTTTGTAAATTCGTGTGAGTTTTGAGTATTTTGTTGAGCTTTGTTGTAATTTCAAGAAGAAGAATAAGAACAAATTCTCGAGATTCTTTCTTTCCTTGAAAACCGTAGTACTGTTATTATGCCTCCTCGAGTTCAACCCAGGGGAACTTACCTGATTAAAAATTAGTCTAAAGGACTAAAATAGCAGAGAAGCTTATTTGTTCATTCTCTCTCTCTCTCTCCTATTTTAATCCTGATTTTTGCTTGATTAATCGAATATCTCTTCGTGGTTTTTCTACACTGACAACTCAATTAACTGCAGGTCAGATTCACGTTCATCAAAATGGTGCCATTGATGGGGAGAATTCGGAGAAGAAGCCACCATCATAGACTGCGCACGAACTAGAAGAATGCTCAAGAATGCCAGAGCGCACAGTTATGCACTACGTGGCATATATGGGCGGCTCTTATCACGCGCTTGCGTCTAATCTCCGCCGTCGATTGCGAAACGGTGTGAAAATTGCAACATAACTCCAGTCTAGTTCAGATGTTTCAAACCAGCTCCAGAAGTTTTCCAGAATTACATTTAGGTCCCCACGTAGGGACCTAAATGTAATAATTTTAGTTTTTTTGCAATTCAGTCTATGTCAGCGACCCATTTGTAACATAACATTTTTTTGCACTTATACCCCTGTGCTGCAGGGTTACTTGGGACCTTATTTTTGTTGTATTTTTTATCGAGTTTTCTAGGGTAGTTACACAACTGCCCTAGCGATGATTCTTGTTATTTTTCATGAATTTTTGTCGTATATTTTTCTCGATTTGATTTTTGTAAATTCGTGCTAGTTTTGAGTATTTTCTTGAGCTTTGTTGTAATTTCAAGAAGAAGAATAAATTCTCGAGATTGTTTCTTTCCTCAAAAACCATAGTATGGTTATTCTACCTCCTCGAGTTCGACCCAGGGGAACTTACCTGGTTAAAAATTAGTTTAAAGGGCTAAAATAGGAGAGAAGCTTATTTGTTCATTTTATCTCTTTCTCTCTCCTATTAGTCCTGATTTTTGTTTGATTAACCGAACATGTCTTCACGGTTTTTCTACACCGACCACTCAATTAACTGCAGGTCGGATTCACATTCATCACTTTCCCAGAAGGACTTCTGGAATGCACAGTCGACATGTGCCCCCTTGTTGATTCTGTTGATGTGTTTGCTGATGGGCAGTTTGAGCTGATTTTTAAGGATCAATTTGAGTTTTTAGAGGTACATTCTGACATTCCTTTGATACATTTTTTGAGATTACTAATAACATGCCTCCTTCTAAGAGTTCTGAGGAACATATATATAAGCCACATGCTGAGTTTCATGAGATATGCACTGATGAGAGACACATTTAGGAGATTATTGACGAGATATCTGAACCCTTTGTTGATGAGATCACAGAACATCCTTATGAGCCCCTCATTTCTGAGCAGAGATTATTCGTTGATGATATATCTGAGATTTTATTTGCTGAGCCGTTAGTAGCCACGGTAGGTAGTTCACATAGTACAGATCACATACCTTCTACAAGCACAGTTATAGAGGTCATCATAGAGCCAATTTAGACTCCACATGCGCTCAATGTTTTACCATCAACATTGAAATACTCCTTCCTTGCAGCCCTCCAGATGTTTTCGATCATACTCAGCTCACGTTTGACCGATGAACAAGAATCTCACGTGCTAGAATTTCTTGAGAGAAACTGCAAGGCCATTGGATGGAATATTTCTAATCTCTGTGGTATTAGTCCAGCTTTGTGCTCACATCATATCAACTTGGAGGATGATTGTAAACCCTCCCGTGAGTGTCAACACCGTCTAAATCCAAATCTAAGAGAGGTTGTCATGAATGAGATCTGAAAATGGTGTGATGCTGGCTTTATATATCCCATTTTAGATTCTAAATGGGCCAACCCTTTACATGTGGTCTCAAAGAAATCCAGGATTACTATCGTGAAGAATGACCATGGTGAGGAGATTCCGACTCGGGTACCTACTTCATGGCGTGCCTGTGTTGATTACCGACCCTTGAATTCAACTACCAAGAAGGATCACTTTCCGCTACCCTTTATTGATCAGATTATTGAGAGGTTGGTAGGGACATAGTTCTTCTATTTCTTGGATGGGTACTCGGGATATAACTAGGTTGCTATCGCTCCTGGGGATCATGAGAAAACTACTTTCACTTGTCTGTTTGGCACCTACACCTTTAGACGGATGCCCTTTGGACTGTGTAACACCCTTGCTACATTCCAAAGGTGTATGTTGGTCATTTTTACTGACATGGTGGGTAGCTTTCTTGAGGTCTTCATGGACGATTTCTCAGTCTACGGGGATAGTTTTGACACATGTCTTGATCATTTAGATCGAGTCCTTCAACGTTGCTGCAAGGTAAACCTAGTGCTCTTGTGGGAGAAGAGTCACTTTATGGTGACCAATGGAATTGTATTGGGCCACGCTATCTCCAAGCATGGTATGGAGGTCGACCTGGCTAAGATCGATGTGATATCCAAGCTTGAGCCACTGCAAAACTTGAAGCAGTTGAGGTTATTTTTGGGACCTGTAGGATTTTATAGGCGATTCATTAAGATATTCAGCAAGATCGCCAAACCTTTGACCGAGCTTCTGTGCAAGGAGAGTGAATTTGTTGTTGATGAGAAAGTCCTCCTTGCATTTCATCAGATGAAAGATATGGTTACTAGTTCTCCTGTCCTACAACCACCTAATTGGTTTCTTCCTTTCGAGATCATGATGGATGCCTCAGATTTCGCAGTTGGAGCTGTTTTAGGGTAGAGAAGATATGGTATACCATTTTCTATATACTATGCTAGCAAGATTCTAGATGAAGCACATCGGAATTATACAGTTACAGAGAAGGAGACATTATCAGTTGTGTTTGTGCTAGAAAACTTCGGATCTTACCTCCTCGGTTCCCATGTTATTGTGTACACGGATCATACTGCCATACGGTATTTACAGCTAAAGAAGGATGCCAAACCACACCTTATCATATGGATCCTTCTTCTCCAAGAGTTTGATTTAGATATTTGAGATAAACCTAGAGTCAAGAATGTTGTGGCAGATCACCTTTCTCGCATTACAGATGCAGATTCTTCTGAGTAGAGCATGATACTATTTCTGAGACCTTTCTAGATGAGACCATTTTGTTTGTGGCCTCACTCCCATGGTATGTTGATATTGTGAACTATCTTGTCTCCAAGAAAGTTCCATGAGATTGGCTGAAGCAAAAAGTAGACAGATTCCTGTCAGAGATTCATTATTACGAATGGGAGGATCCTTGCCTATCTCATGAGGGTGCGGATTGTATCTGGAGAATGTGCATTCCTCAGGAGGAATACACCAGTGTACTTGAGCACTGTCATAAATTAGAAACTGGTGGGCATCATTCGGGGAAGCACATGGTAACTAAGATTTTACAGAGTGGCCTATGGTGGCCAACATCGCTTAAGGATGCTACAG
Source organism: Ottelia alismoides (assembly GCA_037367405.1). Taxonomy (NCBI): domain Eukaryota; kingdom Viridiplantae; phylum Streptophyta; class Magnoliopsida; order Alismatales; family Hydrocharitaceae; genus Ottelia; species Ottelia alismoides. The sequence continues at coordinate 205,372 of JAZKJV010003746.1, read as the reverse complement.
AGTATGTTCGAGGTTGTATTGACTGTAAGAAAATGGGAGGAACCATTGGTTCCGAAGATACTATGCCCCTGAGATATATACAGATTTATGATATTTTTTATTCTTAGGGCATAGACTTCACGGGCCCATTTTCTGCTAGTCAGGGATATTAGTACATCCTGCTTGTCGTGGATTACATTAGTCGTTGGGTGGAGGCTATCCCCACCCGAGACGCAGATAGTCGTACAGTGTGTTCCTTTCTCAAGGACCATATTATTGTGTGGTTCAGGATTCCCTATAATTATTTCATATGGGGGAAGCCATTTCATAAATAGAGAAGTCAAGAAGCTTGTGAAAGAGTACACCATTGAGCACACGATTGTGTCTCCTTACCACCACAGACTAATGGCTTGGCTGAGATTTCAAATAGGGAGATCAAGATTATATTACAAAAACATGTACATCCAAATAGGAGGAATTGGTCCCAAATGCTTGACTCAGTTCTATGGGCTTATCGGACGGAGTACAAGTCACCATTGGGTATGTCTCCTTACATATTGGTGTATGGAAAACCTTACCACCTGCAAGTGGAATTAATTCATAAATTTTTATGGGCACTCCGTGTATGCAATCTTGATTATGAGAAGGCAAGAACGAACAAGAAGTTGGATTTGAATAGATTGCTGGAATTTAGAGACTTTGCATATGATAACTCACTCATGTATAAAGAGAAAGTCAAGCATTGGCATGATAGACACATTCGAAGGAAGACCTTTTCCATTGATCAGAAAGTTTGGTTATTTGATGCTAAGTTGAAGTTGTTTCCAGGAAAGTTGAAAAACAAATGGTCAGGACCATTCATTGTGAGAATTGTGTGTGTGGCAATGTTAGTATTGTCACATCTGGGTTGTCATATGACGCACAACCATTTGTTGTGAATGGACAGTTGCTGAAGCCATATCTAGATCATGATACATTTCTGTCCGTGGTTGATTCTATATCTATGGTATCAGACGATGACTTTTTGACATCTTCTGCGTCTGATACATGAGCTGATTTTCTCTTGTATATATCCTTTCATTTTATTCTTTTTCTTTCGTTTTTATCGTTCACCTCTTTTCCATGTGTGTGCTATACTTAGGATGTACTCTATCCTAAGTATGGGGGGGGGGGGGTGAATGACTTGAGTTGTTCATATTCGTCCTGTTTCATCACTCTTGTTCTTGCTTATACTTAGGGATCTCATACCTTAAGTATAGGGGGCGTGATGTTGTTTATACCATTTTTTGTTTTTTTATTTTCTTTCTTCATATCTCTCGCTTGTCTTTTGACTTGTTGATATTCTTTTTCTATACTTAGGGATTTTTTTACCCTAAGTATAGGGGAGGACAAGCTGAGTCGTTGAGTTGTTCATTCTTTTCCTCGATTTTCCCTATTTGTACAGTCTTCTATACTTAGGATTAGTTGATCCTAAGTAGAGGGGATCCCCGACTTTTATTCACTTATTATTCTTTGATTCATTGTTGTATAGTATTTTTTTAACTTTTCTATACTTAACATGAGTTATGTCTTCCTTTGTAGCTCTTTGATCACTATGAGGACATAGTTCAAGCTAAGTATAGGGGGCGTCGTATATATTATATATATAGTTTAGCTATAACTCGTACTTTTATTAATTAAAATGACTATAAAAATGTGATTGAAAAATTATTTTTTGTATATCATTTTTGTCACGTGGGATATATGGGATGTATATAAATACGTAAAATCCATGTGTGTATATAAACTTTGATCATCGTCCATTATGTAAATAAAATTCTTTTATAAAACTTATATCTAAAACTTGTATATAATACCTTCTTGTAAAATATTGTGTATAATTCCCTTGTATAATCTTTGTATATATTTTAGTAACCCTTTTTCTTTCTTTAAAAAATGGTTTGTATATATTTCTTGCATTTGCATGCGCATTTTTCAGAATAGTACTGACATTCAAACTAAGTCTGGAATAAAATTGAAGAATGGAGCTTAGTTGGACCTTAATCCACTTAATTTTAGAGGAACCTTATAAGAAATGGAGTTAAGACTTCTCAGGTCCTAGGGAATTAATTCTTCAAGTCCACAAGACCATGTTCGCATGTCATCTCAATGAGTCTAAGTAGAATATTTAACAACACACACATGATTCTTCTAGACCATGGCTTATCTTGGACAAACACTCTACACATAGCTCTTCATGGATGAAGTGGTGAGGGGGCGGAATTCTTGGCTTGGGGTAGTACAAGGGTGTGTAACAACTAGTGGGAACATCTGCCTTCCTCTAGGGAGGGTAGTGCACCTCAACCTGGTTTAGTGGCATTGAGGTCTAAAGACAGGATGCTGTGGGTTTGCAATAATGCTTCAAACAAGGGATAGTCTATTGAATCAAGAGGAAAAACTCCTTATGTACATGTTGAACTCTTGTATTTATTCAAAAAATGCAAAATCTCCAAAAGTGGATATACCAGAATTGAAAAGTAAATGGCCTACTGGAGTTGCAAATAAGATGAGCTTCAAAAATAAATGTTTGTGAGTTTGCAGCTGGATAACTTGGCTACACCGGTCATGCATCCAAGGATAGGTAGATACATTGTCTACCGTCCATTATTTTCTTCATCTCCTCTTCTTGAGCTGGTTGCACTTAAACTTAGAAGGGAATATCCCCGCTCCTCGAGGAAAGAGTTGCTAGATCGAGGGACTAGAGTTACCTTGTTGAGGGAGGCAGTTTCTTTGCTACTTTTGAGAAGGGGAGCTATATTTCACTTATATCGTACAAGTAAAGACTCATAGTCATAAGAATTTGTGTATATAGCTTTGTTTTGACCTGACTATTGAGGCGACTTGAATAGGAGTCTTGTGGCTATTGAGGACTGCTAGGTTTTAAATCCATTTCCCATTAAGGTTTCGCCACGCTAATAATCCTAAGGTCTGACCAAGCTCCATACTAGAATTTTATGAATGAAAGTTTAATATTCAATATTATCCTAAGGTCTTTTTATCCTTTATTCTTTTCTTTTCTTTTTTTCACTTATTCATTCAAATAAGTGTTTGCTAAGGGGCTAGCAAAGGTTAAGCATAGAGTGATGATGAATTTACATTTCATCATCTTTATTCATTTATTTTAGCTTAAAATCCCTTAGAAAACACCTATATATATATCACTAAATCCATATTCTTACTAACCTTCATCTTTGTGTAAATATTGTATATTTATTATTATTTTAACCTAAAACAAATAAATAAAGAAATAAAGGAAATAAACGACTGTATATATGTAATAGATACATGATAAATCAAACCTCAAGAGAATGTCAAGACTTGACCTGATCGACAAGGAATAAATTAGGGGGAGATAAGGCCAAAAACACCAAAACGTACTTGATACATGTATATATTCCTCACTTGTATATCATTGTCTATAATGCACAATTCTTTAATTATTTTATTTCATCACCTAACCCTTTGTAAAATAATCATTATTTCTTCTTGAAATTTGTGAATAAAATCCTCTTGTAAGTAACATAAATAATTGCAATTAAAATCTATATATATTGTGTAAATGACGCTACTCTCCAAAAGCCACAAAGTACAAACTACCTAGATCAATATCTTCTCAACCTTAATTTCAAAATCATCAAACTACTTAAATCAACAAAAATAAAATAATGTATTATTGTATATGTATCACCATGTATATAATGTGCATATACCTATTTAATTAACCTAATAAATTAATGCTTGAAAATCAAATAAAAAGTCATTAAAATCCATGTAAAATACTATAAATAAATAAAATATTAAATTATATATATAAATAAAAATCAAAATACTCTGTATATAGATATACACACATGTAAATAACACCTTGTATTTATTTTGACCTATGTAATTATATTATTTATTTAATTAAAAATCACTAAAAATAACTTTAATTTATTCTTAACATTTTTATTTACATTACTTAATTGAATTAATTCATTTTTGATTTTTATTGATTTATTTAACATTTTCACACTATTTTCTCGTGTAGCTGTTGACATGGAAAACTCGAGGATCAGTTATTAATGATAAGAAGTCGTCGTTATCCCCAAAATTCCTGGCTCAAACAAACACTTTTTTTCTTCTCTCACTGCAAAATAATGACAAAGAATAGGCAAGAGAAATGTTTTTCCTATATATTTACCTGTATAGCGAACATGATCGAACTCAGGGAGGCTGCAATTCCCGAAGGTTATTCAATTAATCGAAAATCAATTAAAAGAAAAAGGGAATCTCAAATGCAAACAATTTTGGTTTTTTGTGAACTTTTATCTTTTTTAATATATATATATATATAATTTTTTTATTTTTTATTTTCAATATTTTAGTGATTTTAATTTTTCAATTTTTTTATTTTTTTAAATAAGGAACGATATGCACAAGGTAAGAAATATGCGCACCACAATCTTTTTGTATTTTTCAAAATAGTTAGAAATGCTCAGAAAAATCCAAAGATTTTTTTTGGGTTTTAAAGGATTTGAAATGTTTTTGGGAATTTTTGTAGGATTTTCAGATATTTTTGTGTTTTTCTAAAAATCAAATAGTGGCAAAACTGATAAACAATGCACAACCTGGAGTAATTTGTAAATAAAAATATTTTAAGGTGCCCTAAAACTCTGCAAATTATTTTTATGTTAAACTATAGACAAATATCTACAAATAGGAAGTAAAATGATAATTTTTAAATTTTTGTAGAGTTTTCTGTTATTTTTCAAAGATTTTTGGTATTTTTCCAAATTTTTAGGTTTTGAACAGAGTTAATGCACAAAATTTGCGTAGAAATTAAAAGACAATGAAAGTAAATTAATCTATTTTTTTGGAATTTTTAGAACAATATTCAAATTTTTATGAAATTTTGAATTTTAGGAAGAGAAAATGACACTGCTTTTGATTTTTTAATAATAACAAATGAAAATAAAATGCAATGAAAAATTTATACTAGAAAGATACACAAATCAGTAGCATAATATGATTTCTGCAAAATTTAGTGACCAACAAAAACATTTATTTCACTGAAACGAGCATGCAAATGAAGGTCTTGAATTCATGGACTGAAATGCAAATGTTAAAAGTTTTTGAATCATATAATAACAAAAATAAATAAGAGGAAAAAGAATGCAAATTACCCACTAACACGTGCCACACACGTGATTGGCTTTGACTGCGGGGCTCTTCTTGCAATTTTTGAAATCATCGGGGGGAGGGGGGGACTTATAATTTTGCCAACTTTTTTTAAATATCCTTTAGGGTTACTGTGCTCCCTTCGTTCTTTTAAACAAAAAGGGGGGCACAAGGGGCCAGCCGCCGCCAAAGCTACTTTCTCTCCATGCGAGCACGACACGCGGCGGGCGGCACGGTGGTGCTTGCTGGTCGGTGGTGGTCGTGCGCGTGGGCTTGCGCGGGCAGAGCAGCTGCTGTACGGGCATCGGACGGGGCTGAAGTTTGGCGTACAGGAGGCGGTCCAGGCGGTGAGGCGGAGGCCGCATGAGGTGGTTGGTGGGACGTAGGCACGTCGGTCAGGCGGATGCTGCGGGCGGTCTTTTTTCGGTGTAGGATTTTGCTGCAGGTGCGCACGGAGCTGGCCTCGCGGCGTCCGACGGAGGCGTAGCGAGATCCTGGCGTTGAAGATGGCTGGCAAGGCTAGTGGAGACAGGCGGCAGGGGCTGCGATGGGCGGCGATAAATCTACGTCCAAATGGGGGGCGACGCTGGCTCGAGGCCGCACGGGGATCGCAGCCAGCGGGCGAAGGTGCTGGCTCTCAAGCGACGGATGCGCACATTTTTTTATTTTTATTTTTTTTATTTTTTGTAAAATAGAATTTAAATTTAAAAGCCTTTTTTTATAACAGAATCTGTAAATAACTTTTTTTTCAATTTTTTGTTATATTTTTTGTGTTTTTATTTATCATGCAAAACAAATGTTAGAAAAAAAGAAGACATATTTTTTTATTTTTTATTTATAAACATATTAGGACGCAAGCATGATGACTCGATCCCAAAATCAAAACAGACGACATGAATGAGTGCGGTGCTCAGGAAAATGACGGATGGAACCATATCTCCGACCATCGTGCATGGTCGGAGGTGAGAGATCGTGCGAGGTAGAAAAGAACGCGTAGAGATTGAGAAAGTGAGATAAAAAATCAAGTTGGTGGCAGATCAAATTGTGATGGATTCTAAGATCTAGATAAAAAATTGACGACAGGATAAAAATACGAGAAATAAAATGACGATTAACCAAGGACAAAAATAAGAGAAGAAACGATGGATCTCACCTTAGGAGCAGGAAAGACCATGATCGCCTCGATGAAGGCTGACTCATTGTCACCGAACAGCTCGGAGGCTAGGCACCTCTCTGCGACAAGATAGCTCTCGGAGAAAAGGCTCCTCTCACCAAGAAATTGATCAAGTTGGAATGAGGGTGAAGGAGCCACATAAATAAAAAAGATAAGAATTCAAAATTCAAAAATTTGAAATGAGATAAAGAGATAAGGAAAAAAATTGAAATGAGATAGAGATAAGAAATAGATTAATGTTAGAATTATTTACAAAAATAATTTTTTTGTTTCTTCGTCACTTAATTAAATTGAACAAAATATGTTAATTTTTTATTTTTTGTGGCGGTTATTTAAGTATAGCAACTATATACATATACTATATACATATGGTACATTATATACATGGTTAAATAAGGAAAGTAGTTTTTTTGTTTTAAAATTTTTATTTTTTTTATTTTTGTTTTAAATAATTAGTAAAAATATTTACAAATATAATATGTACAAATACATGATAAAATTGCACAAACCACCCTAGAAGATGGACTTTTCAACCGTAACTGCAAAAATTATGAAATCATAGCCATTTTAAAGATAATTTTATTTAGAATACAATGGAAGTGAGTTTGTTCAATTTGAATTCATATGGAGCTGGAATTGGTCTTTCAATTATCGTTTAATGGCTTTTTCCAAATATGGTTGCTTTTATTATGTACATGATTTGATTGTGCAATTATTTTTATTAATTAGGAAACATTTTTATTTACAACTTTTGATTTGAAAATTATTTGATTTGAGGTCAATTTATGTACAAATAAAATAGTGTAGTATACAAATATACACATCACACATTTTTTTGGATTTTTTTAATTAAAGACCCTATCTCCCCCTACTTTATTCTTGGTCGATTATGTCAAGTCTTGACCTTCTCTCGGGGTTCGGGTCAGCCTATATCCACTACATATATACAGTCTTCTTCTTTTTTTCTTTTCTTTATTTTTCTTTTCTTTATTTATTTTAGGTTAAAATGGTAATAAGTGTATAATATTTACACACATATACAAGTTAGTAAGGATATGGAGTTAGTATTATATACATGTGTTTTATAAGGGATTTTAAGCTAAAATAAATGAATAAATATGATGAAATGCAGATTCATCATTAGCCTATTTTGGCCGTATTCCAAGCACACTCTAACTGGCCAACCCAGGTCTGTTGACCTGGGTAAACTCTCCAATCTGCGCCTTCCCTTCGCTAACTTCGCCTCCACCCATCTCTTCTCTTATTTTTCCCACGTGCACCACTTCATAACGCCTCCCACTTCCTTCTCCATTATTGTTGCTCGATCATTCATCTCACTCGCCACCACCTCTGATCCAACCATCGCTCCACGGATAGCTCCCATTTTGAATTTCAAAACCTACCAGAGCCACACCAATAAATAGAAACCCTTCATCTCCGACGAGTCTTCAATCCGTCTCTAACCCATTTCCTTGCCCATGATCAGTTCCTAGAGGTACCTATTGTGACAGAGCAGCTGCTCCTAGGTTGGGAGTGCGAGATTTTGAGCATAGTACGGGATTCACCTACATTGCCGACGAGCTCTGCCGCACGCCTCCACCTCTCCACCACATTGGAGATCGAGGCGATTCCCACCGCATTTCTTATCTGTAGGTAACACACAGTAGCTCATCTTTGATTTAACCTTCCTTTTTTACTTTAAATTCACCTTAGTCACATAAATCAAATCCGTTCCGTCATCCTCCGATCTGCACGATCAGAGGTAATCCCATCACTGTTAAGCCTTTCTGATCTCGCCAACATCTTCACCATACTTCTCTCCACCTTCTCCACCCATCCATTCACCTCGTGTCACCCAGGAACGAATCACCGGGCCTTATCTCTTCTACCTCACCGGAAACCCACACAACAACCCCCACTCATCCCCATTTAGCAAGCTTTAGACCTAACTTTTGAACCGGAGAGTTTCTCCGAGCTTCAACTATAACTTGCAGGTCTTAGGATCTCTAAATGCAAAGAAAGAAATGAAGATCAAGTCTGAAGCAGGTTCTTAGGGCATGAGACTTCATCACCTTCCAGATCCTCAGTCTGGTGTTCTTTCACTAATCTAAGGTGTATACCAGATGCAGAACATCTCAAGCTACCTCCTGAGCGTGATTTGAAGCTGATCGGTTAAGAGATGACAGAGATCCAACATGATCAAGTTCCCCAGAGTTCGCATTCATCCCAGCTCATCTAGATCACCTCAGGACCGTCAGATCAAGAACAGGGCTCCGGATTCAATCTCAACCGTCGATTTAGCCTTAATTCTTGACCACTGATTGAAGATTAAGATCTGATCGTGACCTTCCAAGCACGACTCATTCACGACCATCCGATCAGAGCAGAAGCACATCAAGGCCATTCAGCCCTCCATGTCACATTAAGGGTACAAATGCACCATTCCCTATATATTTATTTTATTTTCAAATAAGTCCTATAAGGACACATGTCATAATATCTTTATTTGAATAATTGCACTTTGATTCCTAGAATATATTTTATTTGCATTTTCGTCCCGTTTCAACTGCACGCATGCATTGCACGTGCTTTGTTGGGTATTCTACAATAAAAGTTCTAACATTTTGAGTTATGATTGGCCCATGTATTTATTTTAATTTCATTTTGGTCCAATCCAGAGAGGCACATGTGCCTGCGCGCGCGATATTTTTGGAAATTTACATCTTTTGTCCTGCCATTTTCTCATTTGTTAATATTTAGTCTATAAACAATAATTAATTGCAAATTAGTCCCTACCAATCTGCATATTTGTTTTGCATCTTTGAAATTAAATAAAAAATATCAAAGGCATTCAGAAATTCTACAAAAATTCATGCAGGCTCCTATAGCATTCATCTTGCATCCATAATTTCCATATCTCATCTTCATATTTTTTACTATTTCTTAAAATTCAAAAATAACGTAAAAACTCCCTGTTTGCATTTTAAAATCATTAAAAAATATAAAAACTCTTCTAAAAATTCTAAAAAAATATGGCATGCTTGTTTTAATTTATTCTAATTACAATATAATTTTTCATATTTATCATTTATAAAACCATAAAAATTGCAAAAAAAATCAATAACATTGAATAAAATCAATTAAAAATCTAAAAAAAATCATAAAACTACTTTCTGGAAAATATAAGATTCATCTTTCATTATGTATAATTTTTGTCAATTTTTGGCATTCTTTGATATTTTAAAAATCCAAAAATATTGCATTATTTTCTATTTACTTTATTCATTGTTTTTGATTTATTTAAAGGCTTTAAAAATTACTAAAAACTCTGGAAAATTTAAAATATACAAGAAAAGTTGAAAAATCCAAAAATAAAATTTCCCAATTATCTGTATATATTCCTGTTATTGAAAAAAATCAAAAAGAGTGCTTTGTCTTAAATTGTTCATTTCTTTTTCTTTAATCGTTTTATTGTTTATAAAAAAATAAAAATAGAAAACCAAATGAAAAGTGATAAAATAAAAACCCATAAAAACAAAATTCTAAAAAAACCAATCATAGTGTACAAAGAATTTCCTTTATTCTTTGCATTGATTTATTTCAATTATTAGAATAACCCCCAAGATTTTCGTATCCTCCCTGAGTTCGATCGTGTTAGCTATACATGTAAATTAAATAGCAATTTCTCTTGCTACATTTTTGTATTTATTTTGCTTGAGAATAATTAGTTCTGTTTGATGCTTCTTTGGGTTGCGACACAAATGTGAATGATTCATACAAATAAAAACCCAGAGATTTACGCTTCAACACAAGGCACGACCAAATGTGTTCTCGACAAGATGGCATTTGATGAAGTGGGCATATGTTTCTTTCTTCTTGAACTGAGATATAATGCAAATATCATACAAGGTCTCCTTGATCAGTACATGTTTCACAATTACTGTCCTTTTCTTCCAATGTTGCATGCATCATGCTTTTTGATTCTTATTGAGTTTAGTGTAGTGATCCAAGGCATAACGTAAAATATTTTTAGAAAATCATTCTTTTTGCACATATTTTCAATTGTTAGATCATGTACATAATTCTCTTGATCTCTTTTGATACCATTTTTCCTCAAGCAATAGTTCGAGGGAAGGAATGAGTTTTGCTAGAAAATTGAGGTCTTTTATTGAATTTGAATAAGAGATATCTATATTATACTGTATGATGGAATTAATGTATACATTGGTAGTCCTAGAAGTATCTACACGATTACCAGTAGACAAGGTAGGTGAGACATCTGCTCTATTTGTATAGGTAGATCTTGTCTATGCATTCGATCTTCATCCATCTCTCATGTCCCAATTGTGCTCCAGGTGGGCAGTGTATGCTGTTAGTCCTCCTCCATATGTTATGGATCTGAAGCTATGGGGGACCAATTTGTGGCTCTGCTCTTCGATCTTGGCGGCGTAATCATCTTCCTTCCACTTCAGAGAGAGACCATGTGAGATGGTCAGTGCAACATGCATCTCTCATTTAGAATGGTCGATTGAGAACTACGACTCGATGTTAGGGCATGGAGTGAAAACAACTCATCAATGTGACGTGCATCGAATCCATATGGGCTTGGTGATCTCCCTGCATTCTACTTAGGAGGTTGAAGATCTGATCCAATTTGACATTGTCAGGGTCATATGGTGTATTATATCGAATGTACTCAGTTCTAGTGCAAACCATCTTGGGCTATGGTTTCGAGGGTGCATATGGGGAAACATGAACTTAGAGGTGATGGTCTTCCTTAAAGTGAGGAATGAATGACGAAATGACCTGGGTTTGTTCATCACAAAATATGGAATTCAAATTTAGGAAGAGGATAATCATGAACCCATGAAGATATAACGACTGACGATGTGAAATAGAAGCTTGCAAAGTTCAAGCAAAAGATATATTGGTCACTCATCTTCAATGGCAAAGGGGGCAAGAAGTATGAGTAAGATATCAGAACCAAGGTTCAAGATAGAGGCTAAAGCCACGAAGACTTGCACACACAATACAAACACAAAACATGATTGCTTTGACCACTCCATACAAGTGATGTCATAAGAGTTGTACTTTTATCCTTTTAGTTTTAACCTTATTCCAAATCTATCTTCTTAATCAAGTACATAATGATACACATATATTGAGATACGGCCGGAGCATACTCAGATCTACGTGAGGATTCTGTGTTTTGTACATTGTACAATTTTGGGTTGTACTCAACTATAGTGACAACAAGTAGTTCTTCCTATGCAAGTACCATCCTCAATCACTATGCAACCCGAGGATCTGGTAAGAATCTCAAGAAATGGGGATGTGCCACATGGCATGAGTGATTGAGTCAACCATGCCATGTGGCACAACATGAAAATTCACAGATCAATTTTGTTGTTGTAGGAACATTTCATTAAAAAGGACATGACACCCACTCACCATTTACAATTTCCCCACCACTCTCCAGTTCATGGATTCCTCTATTGCTGATTTTGGCTTCCTTTAGCATGGCACCTTGAGAGGCGTGGGGTCGTTGAGATTCTTCAAAACTTTGACCTACATCTTGTATGTGAACCACCGTATTCAATGGTAAAGCTCACCTCAAATAGGTTCTTCACCAATTGAGCCAAACAGTCGAGAGCATGGTTCACGTACACGACCTCAAAGGATTAAGCTTGCTGACCACACTGAGACTGATAGTGAAGCTCAATTTTTTTGGAATTTTTGGTATAGGCTTTTTTGGGTATTTTGTATGATTGGCATTGCTCTGCTTAACCTTGGATCCAAGCAAATGTGATCTGAACTTTTCCAGCGTAAAATTGACTGCTAGAAACTCCTTTTTTGTGACGGTATAATTCTTCTGAACCTTATCTAATGTCCTGCTAACATAATGAATAGCAAATGGTAGTCCATCCTGTCTATGTCCTATAAACAACCCTAATGGCACAATCAGAAGCGTCTGTCATGATCTCGAATGGAAGAGACCAATCGAATGGCTGTAGGACAGGAGCTTACGTGATCAGATCTTTAAGTTGACTATCGCTCGCTTGATGCCAAGGCTCCAGATGGTTCTCTAATGGTGAGTGGTTTAGTTCTGACCTCTAGAAGTTATGAGAATCTCTCCAGGTGATGCTCGATGCACGATGGCCCATATGGTTCGCTACTCATTCTCAGCTGAAGCAAGCGAATGAGGGAAATCAACCACTGGTGCTTGTTTCTTCACTGATGTTGATAGATCTCTTCGATAGATGAATGCTCCCTCTTGAATGGCCCAAAATGCTCTTGGGGCACCTCCACGTCTGCAAGTAGTCTAAAAAAGGTCCAAGCCTCGCTAGAGAATGTTAGCCATGTGAGCCCAAGGCTAACCATTCCTACAATAAATGTTATTGTAATATTTGATATATCAATAAAAGTTAATGATTATTTTACTCACTATCTGAGATTAAATGAATGAATGCACTATAAGGTCCCTTTGTACAATCAGGATTATGTACCATGGCCATCTCAGTGATCATACAACTGTTGATTCATTAGTTGAATCATAGAGGCTGGTGCTTGGATGAATATCTAAGGAGTTAGATTGAGGACTCATCAAGCACCGTCAAATGATTGTTAAGAGATGAACACCAACCTGAGTAGAAGATGTCGATCCTTTCTCATTAGGCTGATATTTGACCGACCTCTTGATGCATGTCCTCTGCATGGGAATAGAGATTCGGAGGTGTCAGATTAGTTAGGTCAAAGTGTTGACTTAACGAGATCGAGAAAGCCAAGTCCTATGTCGTATACTGTCACGATATAGGCACATATCCTCTGACTGGAGATAGATGTGTTACTATATGTCTAAGTATGTAAATTTGGCATACCAATAGGTTGATGGCCTAATCAAGGTCTATACACCAGCGAGCTGGTGTGCATATGAGGGTACATAAGTAATATGATCTCTCAAAGGTATCATATAGGTTCACTTGTGAATCGGAAGACATGATCTCACTGACGAGTCGCTGAATACGATGATTTAATTCGGTCACGTTGTAGCACGTGTACTTAGCGATTCGGTCAGAACCGAGAGAAGATCTCCGTGAAGAGTGTCTCGGCTTTAATTTATATCCCGGGCAAGTCCGGGGTCGAACTCAGGGAGGCAAAGGAACAACTTGGGTTTAATTTGCAAATTTAAGATCTAGATATCCAAACGGTATTTTTTAGAATTTTTTTAATGCAAGAAGAAATGCCAATACAAGATGCGGTTGAATTAAGATACTACGAAAGCATACAACTTAGCCTAATTTAATTTAATGTGAGATTAATTTAATTGAGCCAAATTATATTTTTCCAGTAAACTTATTCCAATGATGAATGCAAAAAATATTTTTTTTAGAATTCTCAGGATTAAAATGCAATAAATAAAAATGCACACTTTTTATGGGTTTTTTCACAATTTCTCACACAAACAGTAAGCAAAAATTATGAAAAATTTATGAAATGAAAACATGATGCAAGAAGACTATAGTAATTTTTTTGGAATTTTTTGACAAAGTATGATTTTTTTATGAATTTTTTAGTGAAAATAGAGTGACAGTGAGCAAATAATTCCTATTAAATCCACGTTATCAAATTAGTTAGAGAGATAATTATCTCAAATAGATATTTTCATGTGCAATCCAGAAGACTTAAAATTTCGTTAAAATGATATACGTGGATTTAATTAAAAATCAAACACTAAATTCACTCTACAATTTATTTCAGGCACAAGACAACTCCAATGAACGTGAAATTTGGACTGTAACTTTATCACATTTCAAGGCATCATTCCTAATTTTTGTGGATTTTTTGAAGCAACCGTGTGTGAGGTATAATTTTAAGATCACTGTTTGGGTAAAGTATGCAGAGTTTCGGTTTGACAATTTTAATTAACTCACAACAACTCACAAAAATACAAATAAATATCCACAATGTAGAGAATTAGCTGCTCAACACAATAGCATTTTTCATTGAACAAAAAGATGCATAAACGAAGTCCAAATTAAAGTGCGAACATAGGGGTCTTTGTGCAATACAGAAATCAAATAAATCAACACAAATATCTACAAGGACCTGTTTGCAATTATAAAAACATAAAATATATACAATGCAATTTGTACATTAAAAAAAAAGAAACCACCTTCTTCCTCTTTTGGCTCACGATGGGTTTCTTCCTCTTTTGGCTCACGATGGGTATGAACCCAACAGGGACGGTGCGGCGGTCCGGTGGCTCGGCTGATGAAGGCGGTCGACGGCTATGGCGCGGGGGTCGGGCGGCGGCTTCGCGCACGGAGGAGGAAAGCTCCTGCGGCGGAGGGCGCAGGCCGCAGGGGGCAGTGGCGGCGCGGGAGGGAAGAGCCGCGCGCAGGCGCGGGGTGGCGGCGCCGTGCGCGGGAGGACCTGTGGAGGAGGAGTGGGTGGCAAGCCGCGCGCGAGAAGCTCCACCGCTGGGTGCGGAGGAGGCAGCGGCGACGCCGCTTGGAGGGAAGGGGAGGGGCGGCGGGCGTTCCTGCGGCTCCTCCTCTTCTTTTTTTTTATTTTTTTAATTTTTTTATGTTTTGATTTAAAAAAAAACTGCCGTGCTATTTTTTTGTTCTTTTAATTTTTTTTAAATTTTTTTATAAACATGAAACAAATAAAAGATGAGAATGGAGATAGTGGTAAGGGGGAGATAAATGATATGTGGTTAAGTGGTGGTGATAAAAAAAATAGTGATCAAGACAACAAGAAAATAAGGTATTAGATAAAATAAAACAACAAGAAAAATGATGAGGAACACTTACCTGATTCTTCGCCGGATTGGCGGAGCAGCTACGCTGAACTCCTGTTGTCGCCTCGATCCGATTGGCGAATTAAAAATCGGAGAAGCTACGCGAACTCGACGGGGAACTCGTGACGCGGAGTGGAGCTCCGCGGATCTCACCTAAAGGAGGTCATCGCTTGAGGATGATGCTTCGCAGCTGTCACCAACAAAACACTCCAAGCTCTCTCCTTATTCTATAAGAATGGTGGATGGGGAAAAAATGTGGATGTGGAGATGATTATAAAGAGATGAATAATGGGAGTTAGAGAGGTGGTGGTGTTGAATGAGAAGTTAGATTATTGGTGGAGTTGAATGGGAGGTTATATGAAGAATATGGAATGGAATGGAGGTTGAAAGAAGACTTGAGGTTAATGGAGAAAGGGAAGTTATTGTAGAGAATGTGATTAAATAAAAGAAAATAAAAATAGGCTACTTCAAATACAATAAAATAAAAAGAGAAGACCAATGATGGAGAATTTACAAAAGAAGACAAAACACCATGTACAATTTTTGTTTACTTTTCTAATTTGTAATTTTTTTGTCTTTTTAATAGTAGCTATGTACAATAGGAGAATACAATAATAAAAATACAACACAATCATAATTTTTTTGTATTTTTAGTAATTGAGAAAGATAAAATAAAAATTGACTAAAGAATGAATATATACATAATGTACAATGTACATCTAGGTCCCAAAACCCAACTTTTGCAAATGAGCTCCGATATTAATGAAACCACTTCCGTTAGATAGATATTTTTCTAACTTGAACTTTAAAAGTGAGTTTGGTGAATTTGGAGTTCATACGGAGCGGGAATTCAGCTTGGAAGTTGGACTTTACGACTTTTTCTCTTTGAGATCTAGGAGCATTTATTTGAGGTAAAATTTATTTTGTATTTTTATATTTTTATATACATTTTTATAAATAAGTTAGAGAAAGAATTAGGTAAAAAGGAGTTGAAATGAAATTATTAAAAATCCATGAAGTTTTGGGCTATTTACAAGTATAAAACTCTTTTATTTTTGCGGCTTTTTAGTGTTAATTTATTTTGTACAATCTTATATACAATAATTAGTGTGTTTTATTTACAAGAGTTATTTTGTTAATTTATTGATTTTATGGATATTTATTAGGGAATTTTACTTGGGGATTTTGCTAAGATCAAGATATTAAGATGATGAATCGTGGATTCATCACCCCCCTATACTTAAACTTTGCTAGTCCTCGAGCAAATAAAGAATGAATAAGTTGGGTTAACCCCTGATTGTGCATGTGAATACAAGACTTGATCCGTTCAAGAACTCTCGGTTTTAGAGATCCTAAAATTCTAAGCTGAACCAAGCTCTAGTCAAAAGGTACCCAATTTCCCTAATCATCAGACTCTCTTTGTATACATATAAAGTAGGGATATGACTTTAAGTGTTGAACGCAGTTACAAGAGTAGAGTCACAACGTCACCCAAGGTTCCAGTCCAAGAGACTCTCCTATGGACCCGATCCTCAACACTAGGGAATAAATCATTTCTTGCATCCAATCCACCGTCTCTTTAGTTGTCAGACTTGAAAGTGTAGATGGAAGGCCAGTTGATGGAGGGCATGGGATTGTCTCATTTCTTCTCTCCCTCTCATTGGAACAAGGATCCTCTCGAGTGCCTTATTACGCAACGCAATTTTTTTGGTGTTGATCAGTGCGTCCGTCAAGAGAAGTTGGAGCCGTCTGCACTTGTTTTCCTGGGAGTACACCGGGGTGTGCCTTTTTTGAGTACCTATCGTACCTTCTACACCCAGACTTGTAGCATTTACGATGCAGAGCCCTTTTTTGGTGCAAGCCCGACTCCTGGTCCTAATAGCGGTGGTCCAAGTGGACACTTTGAAATGGTTGGGAGCGCTCGCCTTTGGTGGAAGCTCTTTTGATAATTGACTTTGTGGAATGAGAGCTTTTTTTTGACGTTTCATTGCTTTGTAGTATTTGTGGCTAGCTCCACTGCTTTTACCAAGAGTTGGCGCACACTAATCAACATTTTTTTTATTTTATCACACCCTGGCACATAGGTAAATGTCAAGAGATAGTATAAGAACCATGTTCTCATACTGGCTAAAGATGTTGACACTCAGGTTTCATGAAGCCTTCATTGATTTTATCCCATCCTCGAGCATCATCAAATCAAGTCCAAACTCAAATCCCTCATCCTAGTTCCTCAAGTGAAATTTCAACTCATCTCATCATAACTGCAGTCGTGTACATGAGGTGCTGATCATATTCTTTAAGGTAGAGACTAAGCATGCAATATAGCACACAAATCTTTCAAACTAGGGAAATGTGAATAATTAAGTCAAGGACCCTAATGACTAAGGCTGGTTAACTCAAAATCTCCAGAGCTCGTAAACCAAGTGTTCTTGAACATCACTAGTCTTGTGTGAAAGTGAATTGTGTCAGGGATTAAACCAACTTATTAGTTAGTTTTTTTTATGATTGTTTTTTTTGTTTTTTTTAAAGTTTTAGAAAAAGTTTTTTTTACAAACAATAGCAAAGAAGTTTTTTTTTGTTAGAAAAAGTTTTGCTTTTTTTTTCAAGAGTTTTTTTTGAAAAAGATAGGTAAATAAGAAAAGACTTTTTTTTGAAAAGTTTTTTTTATAAAAAAGGTTTTTTTGAAAAGTTTTTTAAGCAAATAAGGAAAAAGAGTTTTTTTAGGAAAAAGTTTTTTTTTGTTTGTTTTTTTTGTTGTTTTTTTACCCATCCCATAATTATTATATAATATATATATAAATACATGAAAGTAAGAGGTATGGGTAAAGTATATATGTAATATATACACGCCCCCCTATACTTAGCTTGTGCTATGTCCTCATGGCACTAGGTGACAAAAATCCATAGCTCGTACTAAGTACAAGTGGGTGAAAAGAAGAGAAGTGAGGAAAAAAATGTGGATAATACACAATGGGCATCAGCCCCCCTATACTTAGGCTCTGGTCAGCTAAATACGATGTATAATTCAGGTACGTTGTAGCACGTGTACTTAGCGATTCGGTCAGAACCGAGAGAAGATCTCCGTGAAGAGTGTCTCGGCTTTAATTTATATCTCGGGCAAGTCCGGGGTCGAACTCAGGGAGGCAAAGGAACAACTTGGGGGTTAATTCGCAAACTTAGGTCTAGATTTGCAATGCGTATTTTTTTAGATTTTTTTTGAAAAAGTTTTGTTTTTTTTTGTTTTTGTTTTTTTAACCCACCCCATAATTATTGTATACTATATACAAAAATACGTGAAAGTACGAGGTATGGGTAAAGTATATATGTAATATATACACGCCCCCCTATACTTAGCTTGTGCTATGTCCTCATGGCACTAGGTGACAAAAAGACATAGCTCGTACTAAGCGTAGGAAAGCTAAAATAATAAAAAGTATAGAAGTCGATCCGCCCCCCCTATACTTAGGCTCTGGATAGCCTAAGTGTAGAAGAAGAGGAAAAATGGGGCGGACGAGGTCAAGAGGAGAAATGATGAGTAAATACACATGGCGGGCATCGGTCCCCCCTATACTTAGGCTTTGGTCAGCCTAAGTATTGGAAAGAACACAAGATTGGAAGACCGATGAGAATGGGAAAGAATATACAAAAAGAAAATAAAAAGAAGAGAAGGAGCAAATCGGGTCACTCATCCCCTATACTTAGGATCTAGTCATCCTAAGTATAGCCACAAAATGAAACGATACGGAACTGGGGCGAGTGATGCGAATCATGAGGGAAGGAGGTGAATAAAGGAAGGAAAATATGTACAAGGAGGAGGGAGAATATACAAGGATCAAGAAGGTTTGTGACGGACCTTCTTGCGGGAGCGATGGGGTGGGAAGTATACACATGTGTCGCTGTCAGAATCGTCCTCCGAAGAATAATAGTGAGGTGTGGGGAACGTCCAACGGGGGCCGACACACGGCTGCTTGCTCAAGTATGGCTTCAGAACAACCGAACTAAGCTCACTCATTTAGATCACCTCATCCGGACCAGATGAGGATTCCTCAGAAAGTTCCTTCTCTGGAGTCTCTAAGGTAACCTTCTTAGTCGGTTTTCTAGAACCTGAAGCATCAAGAGGAAGAGGAGATTGATACGTCTCAAGGAGTTCGGGGGAACACCTCAAGGAATCAACACCCGTCTTCTTCTTACCAGATGACCGACTAGAGGATGGAGCAACCGATTTATCAAGATTGGTCAATTTGGTCCCAGTTGTCTCCTTTGGTGTATGTCCTGGATGTGGTGTGTGCGAGTTTCTGACCAGAGGTTCATCATCAGATGAGTCACCATATGCATTGTAATACTCCTGCAGGGTCAGCACACGTCTTTGATAAGGCACAATGTTCTCAGTTGGCTTGACATTGTTGGGTTCTTGTGTCGGATCATCGAAATGATCAAGACAATCCACAAAGGTCATGTCCGACTCACTGATAGCTTCTGGTCTTGAGTCCTCTCTAGAAGCTATCGTGGTGGTGGTGCAAGCAGTAGGCGGTGTGTGGTTGTAGGAAGTGTCTAAACCAATGGTTGTCTGGACAGTCGGTATCTCAGGTGTAGTAGAGAGATGGGACTCAACTGTCTCTCGAAAGTCGCGACTGTCTGCAACTTTACAAGTTACCTTGGAATATCGTGTGTCCTCAAAGATCGGGTGAGGTCGGAGTGCTCCCAATGCAGAGAAATCGATCTCCCGAGTCTCACAATCTATAGTTGCCTTAGCCAAGGCTAAGAACGGCTTCCCAAGAATGATCGGAGACTGGGTGAACTCTCCTCGGTGCTCAATGTCAATGATCGTGAAGTCTATCTCCAGTAGAGCACCTTGAAAAGTGACGATGACTGAAATGGTTCCTCTCGACCGTTTAATGGTCCGATCTGCCAACTGAATGATCTCTCTTGACTTCTTGGCAGATCCGAGTTTGAGCTTGGCAAACACGGAGGTCGGGAGGATATTAATCGGTAAGTCATCATCGATTCTTGCATGGGTGAATGTGGTATCTTTGATTTCACAATCAAATCTAGGCAACCGCTTTACTCTGCGGCTCTTGGTTTTTCTCCCTATCATAAAAGTTGTGGCCAAAGACACTATATGTATCTCAGTCCTTGTTCTCTTATTGCCCGACCTTTTAGGCATCAATTTACTTCTCACAAATCTTTTAAGGTCGGGAAAGTGCTCAATGGCCATTATTAAGGGAAGCTCAAAAATCAACTTTCTATCCAATGCTTCCCTAACCGCATGATCCAATTTTTTTAGATCTTTTCCTTTTTCAATTTTTATGATATTTTCTGAGTTTTCAATTTTTTTGATCTTTTTGCTATGTGAAGGAGGACTAGGAGAATGTACAGACTCTGGTTTGGAGGGAAAGTGGTTAGTAGAAGAGGGAGGTAGATGGGACTCCAGCTGTACATGACGTGTGGTCAATCCAGTGTCTTCCAGGTTTTCAAGATTCAATCCGCGAAATCCATGATCCACATTCCTACCTGGACTCTTGATCGGTCTACAAATGTCATCCTCCAATAAGTTCTCATGACACCTCATGAGAGAAGTCGGCACAATTGGAGGATACTGCTGAGAACTTCGGATCTTATACTCAACACATCTTGACTCAGGCGTGTAATGCTGGGTTGAGTATAACCCATCTGTATGGCAGATGTTGGTCGGAGCCTCATAAGGTGGAGTCAGTAGACAGGGGGTCTGTAGATCGGTCTCATGAGTCCAATCCCCTGTATATGTCGGCTCTCCGAATGGGTGATATGAAGGTTGGTCAATGTGGTCTCTATCACTCAGGTCAATCAAGTCAGGAAGATCATACGGTGCAGGCCTCTCCATTCGGTTTGTCTGGTCGACCATGTTGTACCCTAAGGTTAAGTCGGGATGTATATATGGAAATTGTTGTTCTGTCCCAACTCGAGGTGAAAGTGAGGTATGTGGGGTCAACTGATTATGCCAATCATTTATCTCAGCAGTCGCTTGCTCTTTGATTTGTTCCTTGATTCCAGCAAGCGGACGAGAATATAGTGAATCAATCCAAGGT
Source organism: Ottelia alismoides (assembly GCA_037367405.1). Taxonomy (NCBI): domain Eukaryota; kingdom Viridiplantae; phylum Streptophyta; class Magnoliopsida; order Alismatales; family Hydrocharitaceae; genus Ottelia; species Ottelia alismoides. Next base: position 184,152 of record JAZKJV010003746.1, on the reverse strand, counting down.
GGTTGTGGGTCAGGGGTGCAAGAATGTGGGGTAGATGAGAAGGACGAAGAAGTGGAGAAGTCAGTCGGAGTTCTGACTTTGCGGTTGGGGTGTGGGTATGAAGAGGAATGAGAGGGTGGAGATGATCGAAATATGGTCGAAGAAGAATGACGTGGATATGATGACCAATATTCTGACATCTTGGAGGTAAATGGGAGAATGAGGCGGATCAAGGAAGAAAGCGTGCAAGTGCACCGAATAACACACAAAACAAACAAACACAAGAGCAAACCCTGAGTTCACCTACTTAACACAGTGATGGTCGCAAAAGTCCGACCGTTTATCTTTTCAGTTTTAATTAGGTGATAAATCAAGATATCAATCCAATTACGCAAGGCTCAAAGTAGGTTTTGGGCACTATCCTAGGGATGCGTCCTCACCTCTCAACAATCACAATTAGCCAAGCATACAATGAGGGTTTTGCTCTCCCAAAACAAGTGTTAGTTTTAATCAGTTGTTTTTGTCAACTCTGATTAGCAGTCCCGGTTTTAGGTTTGGTTATCACTTGATTAGTCCACCAAACAAAGCACGCCTAACGAGCAGTCCCGATTTCCTTTTAACCTAAGTTTCAAAAACCAAGGGGAGGGAGTCGAGAAAAACCGATGCAAATGATGAAATCAATGATGCATGCCCAGTTCAGAAGACTTACAGTGATCCTCGCGCTCTACATGCGGGATGCAAGGCAGAATTGAAATTTTATACTATATGAATGCAAACGAGAAACCGTTCCTAGACAAGCAGTTCTATTAGCGAGTGATGAACAAGTTAAATTTGACTAATAGCCCAGCGGTCTAAGTGCGTCTCGTTAAATGTGATGTGTGGTCCTAAAAATTACGAGCACAAGCAATCAAGATAATCTAATAAAAATGCTCTAAGAGCCGCGAGTGCAAGTCCTATTCTACGTCAATCAACTACACGACCACGAGCGGGTCCAAAGTCCAGTCCGGATACAACCGCGAGCTCTCAAACAAGAGCCGCTGGAAAGAGCGAATTACCTAAGTTATTACAACACAATAATTACAAAAATTTATAAAAATTCTCTCGAAAATAAATTGATTTTCTTGCTCTTCAGCAGTCGGCGCGCGTCGCGTCCGTCGACCTCCGATGCACTCCAAGTCCATCGGGCCCTCGTAAGGAAACAAAGATTTATGTTAGAGAGATAAATAAAAATATATACAAAAATATGAAGAGAAATAATTGCAAAAAAATGGACTAAATACAAGGTGGCTCGGGGGTCAGACTACCCGAGTAAATGGAAAACTAAATCCAAATTTTTAAATTAGTCCCTAAGCCGTTTTCCTCCCCGGCAACGGCGCCATCTGACGAGTCGCTGAATACGATGATTTAATTCGGTCACGTTGTAGCACGTGTACTTAGCGATTCGGTCAGAACCGAGAGAAGATCTCCGTGAAGAGTGTCTCGGCTTTAATTTATATCCCGGGCAAGTCCGGAGTCGAACTCAGGGAGGCAAAGGAACAACTTGGGTTTAATTTGCAAATTTAAGATCTAGATATCCAAACGGTATTTTTTTAGAATTTTTTTAATGCAAGAAGAAATGCCAATACAAGATGCGGTTGAATTAAGATACTACGAAAGCATACAACTTAGCCTAATTTAATTTAATGTGAGATTAATTTAATTAAGCCAAATTATATTTTTCCAGTAAACTTAATCCAATGATGAATGCAAAACATATATTTTTTAGAATTTTCAGGATTAAAATGCAATAAATAAAAATGCACACTTTTTATGGGTTTTTTCATAATTTCTCACACAAACAGTAAGCAAAAATTATGAAAAATTTACTGAAATGAAAAACATGATGCAAGAAGACTACAGTAATTTTTTTGGAATTTTTTGACAAAGTATGAATTTTTTATGAATTTTTTAGTGAAAATAGAGTGACAGTGAGAAAATAATTCCTATTAAATCCACGTTATCAAATTAGTTAGAGAGATAATTATCTCAAATAGATATTTTCATGTGCAATCCAGGAGACTTGAAATTTCGTAAAAATGATATACGTGGATTTAATTAAAAATCAAACACTAAATTCACTCTACAATTTATTTCAGGCACAAGACAACTCCAATGAATGTGAAATTTGGACTGTAACTTTATCACATTTCAAGGCATCATTCCTAATTTTTGTGGATTTTTTGAAGCAACCGTGTGTGAGGTATAATTTTAAGATCACTGTTTGGGTAAAGTATGCAGAGTTTCAGTTTGACAATTTTAATTAACTCACAACAACTCACAAAAATACAAATAAATATCCACAATGTACAGAATTAGCTGCTCAACACAATAGCATTTTTCATTGAACAAAAAGATGCATAAACGAAGTCCAAATTAAAGTGCGAACATAGGGGTCTTTGTGCAATACATAAATCAAATAAACCAACACAAATATCTACAAGGACCTGTTTGCAATTATAAAAACATAAAATATATACAATGCAATTTGTACATTAAAAAAAAGAAACCACCTTCTCCCTCTTTTGGCTCACGATGGGTTTCTTCCTCTTTTGGCTCACGATGGGTATGAACCCAACAGGGACGGTGCGGCGGTCCGGTGGCTCGGCTGATGAAGGTGGTCGACGGCTATGGCGCGGGGGTCGGGCGGCGGCTCCGCGCACGGAGGAGGAAAGCTCCTGCGGCGGAGGGCGCGGGCCGCAGGGGGCAGTGGCGGTGCGGGAGGGAAGAGCCGTGCGCAGGCGCGGGGTGGCGGCGCCGCGCGCAGGAGGACCTGTGGAGGAGGAGTGGGCGGCAAGCCGCGCGCGAGCAGCGCCACCGCTGGGTGCGGAGGAGGCAGCGGCGGCGCCGCTTGGAGGGAAGGGGAGGGGCGGCGGGCGTGCCTGCGGCTCCTCCTCTTCTTTTTTTTTTATTTTTTTAAATTTTTTTATGTTTTGATTTAAAAAAAACTGCTGTGCTATTTTTTTTTGTTCTTTTAATTTTTTTAAATTTTTTTATAAACATGAAACAAATAAAAGATGAGAATGGAGATAGTGGTAAGGGGGAGATAAATGATATGTGGTTAAGTGGTGGTGATAAAAAAATAGTGATCAAGACAACAAGAAAATAAGGTATTAGATAAAATAAAACAACAAGAAAAATGATGAGGAACACTTACCTGATTCTTCGCCGGATTGGCGGAGCAGCTACGCTGAACTCCTGTTGTCGCCTCGATCCGATTGGCGAATTAAAAATCGGAGAAGCTACGCGAGCTCGACGGGGAACTCGTGACGCGGAGTGGAGCTCCGCGGATCTCACCTAAAGGAGGCCGTCGCTTGAGGACGATGCTTCGCAGCTGTCACCAACAAAACACTCCAAGCTCTCTCCTTATTCTATAAGAATAGTGGATGGCGAAAAATGTGGATGTGGAGATGATTATAAAGAGATGAATAATGGGAGTTAGAGAGGTGGTGGTGTTGAATGAGAAGTTAGATTATTGGTGGAGTTAAATGGGAGGTTATATGAAGAATATGGAGTGGAATGGAGGTTGAAAGAAGACTTGGAGGTTAATGGAGAAAGGGAAGTTATTGTAGAGAATGTGATTAAATAAAAGAAAATAAAAATAGGCTACTTCAAATACAATAAAATAAAAAGAGAAGACCAATGATGGAGAATTTACAAAAGAAGACAAAACACCATGTACAATTTTTGTTTACTTTTCTAATTTGTAATTTTTTTGTCTTTTTAATAGTAGCTATGTACAATAGGAGAATACAATAATAAAAATACAACACAATCATAATTTTTTTGTATTTTTAGTAATTGAGAAAGATAAAATAAAAATTGACTAAAGAATGAATATATACATAATGTACAATGTACATCTAGGTCCCAAAACCCAACTTTTGCAAATGAGCTCCGATTTTAATGAAACCACTTCCGTTGGATAGATAATTTTCTAACTTGAACTTTAAAAGTGAGTTTGGTGAATTTGGAGTTCATACGGAGCGGGAATTTAGCTTGGAAGTTGGACTTTACGGCTTTTTCTCTTTGGGATCTAGGAGCATTTATTTGAGGTAAAATTTATTTTGTATTTTTGTATTTTTATATACATTTTTATAAACAAGTTAGAGAAAGAATTAGGTAAAAAGGAGTTGAATTGAAATTATTAAAAATCCATGAAGTTTTGGGCTATTTACAAGTATAAAACTCCTTTATTTTTGCGGCTTTTTAGTGTTAATTTATTTTGTACAATCTTATATACAATAATTAGTGTGTTTTATTTACAAGAGTTATTTTGTTAATTTATTGATTTTATGGATATTATTAGGGAATTTTACTTGGGGATTTTGCTAAGATCAAGATATTAAGATGATGAATCGTGGATTCATCACTCACTCATGAGGTATTGGGACTGATCAAATTCCATGCATGGTCGTCATGCTTTGGAAGCATGATAAGAATTTGAAGGTATGATATGTGCTTTTGAAAAGCATATGATCTATGCCGACTCGAAATGACCGAATGAGAAACTTGATAATGAAACCCTGAAGATGACAGTGAAAGCTGATCTATGTCCTTGGATTTATCATAGGTCTTCCTGTATGCAGGATGTACATGTATTTGGAATACATGATGGTGATGTGATCATAAGCAATTGTATAACCATGATGCTTCCATTCCGAGGGAGTGATGAAACATGTCTGCATTTTAGTGACTCCTCTCAGTAGAGAAGTGATACGATCTTGGTCCAAATGTTGGACAATGATCTGAATGTGATTCACATGGAATGAGAAGATTAGATTCACGGTCTTGATTTAATCAAGCATTTATGAAAGGTCCACGAGATCTAGATTTGAGATGTGATATCAAAATCCATGTCACTATATGTGGAACGTACAATCGTCTTGTCCCTATATCTAAGTATCTACAGAGAAAGAGCATTATTCTTGAAAGAGAGAGAATAATTCCATTGCTAGATTATATCCGAGCATTGAGAAATGGATAATTAAACGCGATTTAATTATCATGAATAATGTGAATTTGATTCATATTATTTAAATGCATGATAATGATGATCCAATGTAATTAAATATGATTTAGTTATTATGGATAAGAATAATGTGGATAACACTATCCACATATATATTATAAATGAGATTTATAATATATTAGAGAGAGCCTATTGTAGTTTATGTTTGTTGATTAATTATTGATGTGAATTGGATTCACATTGGATAATTAATTGAAAATATAATTTATATTTTATTTTGGATTGTGAATGTGATTCACAAATTTCCAATGACATGATTGTAATGTTCACAAGATAATTTTGAATTATCATTGTGATATAATGTTGGAGATGAGATAATGTAATCTCATTGTTGCCATCAACCAACAAAGGTGGTGGACGACACCAAATCCTAATTGGATTAGGTGGGCGTCCCCCCATTTATGGTAGGATGATTATCTTCTTCCAAATATCTCCAAGGACAATTGATTTAATTTGATAAATTAATTGTTGTTGTTTTTATAACAAAAATCATGGCCATTGAAAGAAACACAAGTCAATATCATCCATTGATTTTGTATTATCCTTGGACTCCTAAAATACTGTATAAGAAGAGGCAACCCTTGCTCTTCAATACACAACAAGAACAACAATAATTGTTCTCTCTCTCTCTCTCTCTCATTCTCAAGCCCCACGTCACCTCTCTCTCTATCTAGGGTGGCCGTCCACTCTATCCTTAGAGAGAATGTCACCATCGTCATCGCATCATCGATGTGTTTCTGCCTCGACTACTCGTGGATCTTTGTCTCCTTTGGTGCGCCTCGCTCATTAAGAAGATGTTTGATCTCATGAGACGAGATCAAGAGATCCATCACTTGGATCAACAACTTGGATTGCAAGAAGCACATGATTCATCTACATGCTCGCAAGCGTCTCCTATGACACATCGGACTTGAGACATGAGGTCTCTTTGTTTAAAGACTCGATTACAATCATGCTAAAAGAGGTATTCTTTTATCTAGTATGTGGTTTAGATGAAATGATCCGAGAAGTGTTCTTGGATTATGTGGTTTCATCATTTATTTTTTTTAAATTCTGCTGCACCGAGCAACTAGTGCGATTAATCGCTCCTGATCGTATATGATTCGATCCTCACGCATCCGTGATGCGCTTAAGGATTCTTCCATATCATTCAAGTGGTATCAAATCCAGGTTAGGTCTTGGATATGATCCAAAACCCTAGGCAATCATGGTTCATGTTTTGGATGCACATGAATCATTGTTTTTGCATTGGATGCAAGAATCGAATCGATTATTGATGAAATAAAAACCTACTGTTTATGCACTATTTGGATGTGTTTTTTAGTTAATAAAATGTATTTAGAATGTTTAAATATGTCCCAAAACAGTAATCTTTAATTGTTTCTAAAAGTGCACGAAATTGATTCGAATATTTCCCGCAATGAAAATTATTTTGCATGTATTCACAGAATTGTAAAAAAACTATTTTTGCTTACTATTATACTGTCTTGAAACATGAAATAAATACTTGAATTAAGTATATAATCAAACCAGCAAACCGCATGATTTTATTTCGTGCGATTCCGACTCCTTTTGCCCTAGATATTCCATATTCAATAGAGATGGGTCAGATGGTGATTGGTACATCATAATCTCTTTCTTAATTTGTTTATCATTCAATGTAAATCAAGAAAATTTAGATTTTTCCATGATTAATATATGATTAATATTTATTTATGGAAATAATTTATTAAACATCAATCATCATTGAATGAGTGTTTCATGAAAACCCTAGTTTATCTTACAATGGTTGTAGGACAATCTCTACATGCAAAACATTGTTACTTGAATATGATTGGGGATTTGTTTAGCAAATCTCCTTATAATATTGATAAAATAGTTTTGATTATTACTATATGGTATAACTTTGGTTGAAAGACCGATTATCATCTCAAATACAAAATGATTAATCGCCTATCCTAACTTGAGGCGGTGTCTAGTCGGGGAGCGTTGGGTAGCAGGTTGCTCCGTGAGCTGTCTGTCCCACTCTCATTGGAATTTGCCATGACAATAAGTAAGGAAGAGATAATGTTTGAAGCGATAATGATGTATTTTCTAATTATTAAAATTATAATAATACATATTTTTGAGATAATACCATCCTTCAAGTAACAATAAAGTTTGTTGGTTGATTAAATTTAGATTGATAATTGATTTAGATGACTAAATAAATTATATCCAACTAAAACACTCTATTATGAATAGAGGTGTATTTCTCTTGTAAGAATTAATTATGTGAACATGATTCATGATAATTAATTAGAATTTGAATATGAGGTGGAGGATCACGTAAGTGACATCCATGGTCTCCCGTCAAGGCAAAGGGCTCTGTCGCAAGGGATTGTATTTTGGAGACGTATGTCCGACGTGACATCTCTTGCATACAAGTGAATCTAGATCGGGCTCTTTGCTTCTCGAAAGAGTAAGGTCGTATACATAGTGACCCCAATATCGAGTCATCATATTATTAGAGCAAATTGAATTGCATATAGCAAGTTCTAATTCTATTGATAGTTGGTTCAATTATCGATCAGTAAACATCACCTTAGGGGTGGTGGGCCCGAATGTTAAAGACCTAACTGGGAAATGCAAGTTGGACTTGCAAGGCGGAATGTGTTTCCACTTCTTTTTATCCGAGTTGCAAATTCTTGTATTATTGGGATATAACAAAGGTAAAGAGAGATCCTAGTTCTTGCTATAGATATAGTGGTAAGTATATTTCTTGCTTTGAAAGTGATTAAGGGAGTGAATTTTCAAAGTTGAAAAGGCAAGACTAATTTGATTGAAAATTCCTTAATCAAAGATTTGCAATTGAATATATAATTGTGTTCTAATATAATGTATTCTTAATCTCATAAAATGAAGTCCATGAACCTACTTAGCAGACTCCTGGAGGTCATCAGTTGACCGAACCAAATTACTCGGATTGGATCCGAAGTTTGGATCGTGTCCTATCTGCGGAGTGCATCTCTTATATGCTATCCAAGGGCAAGTACACAGCCCGCAGACACCGAAAGAAATTAAATTTGATGAAAATATGATGAAGATCATATTTTGGAAAGATGTTTTATTCTTGGTTCGTTGTCCAATGTGCTTCAGAAGCAACATATAGACATGAACACTTGCCATGACATAATGGTGAATCTGAGAGAAATATTCTATGATGTAAACCGCACATAGCGTTGCAATATCATGAAAAGAACTTATTCGCTGCAAGATGTAGGAGGGGACTTCTGTCAGAGAGCATGTACTCAAATTGTTTGGGTACCTTTCTGAGCTGGAAACCCTGGGGCTGACATGGGCGTAGATATGAAGACTGACTTCATTTTGCTGTCACTCCCTGAGTCTTTCAATAGCTTTATGGTCACATACCACATGAGCAAAGTTGACTATATTAACGCTGGGCTATTGGTTGCACTAAAGTCTGCTGAAGATGTAATGAAGAAAGATAGCCCCTCTAGCAGTTCAATAGTTGCACAAGTTAAAGGAAAGTGCAGTCGGAAGCATGGTTCTCGGAAGGGTCCTATGTAGAAGATAAAGAAGAAGAGTCAAGGTGTTGGCTCATCTTCAAATGCTTCCACTATGATAGCATCAGAGAAAACCGACGTCTGTCATCACTGCAAGAAGCTGTGGCACTGGAAGCGTAACTGTCCAAATTACTTGAAGTCTGCCGACAAAGGTAAAGCCCCAGCAGGTATGAAATCTATTTTTATGATTGAAACCAATTTTCTCTTGGACGTGAAGGTAGTTGGGTCATAAATTATGGTACTTCTATTCATGTATGCAATTCGTTGCATCTATTTCAGGAAAATAAGAGTCTCGGTGAAGGAAAGATAGTCATCTAGATGGGATTTGATGCAAGTGTTGCAACGGTCGCCGTCAGAACCTGTAGACTATAATTACCTAGTAGAAGAGTCCTAGTACTTAAAGAGTGTCTTTATGTACCTGAAGTCAGGAGGAACCTTATATCTGTATCTAAGCCTATTAGAAATAGATATTCATTTCTATTCTGTAATAAACTTATCATAAGTAATTATGATAAATATATTACAAATGGTGTTCTGACTTCTGATGGAATCTATGAATTTGCAATGATAAAAATGTCATGAATGTCACCACCAATGATAAAAACCCTAAAAGATTCAGGGTGTATGGAAATCATTCGGATATGATGTGGAATTAAAGGCTTGGTCATTTATCTGTTGATAAGATCAATAGATTGATAAAGGATGGACCCTTAGATTTTCTACAGGTTCAATCTCTACCTACCTACAAACATTGCATTCGAGGTAAAATGAATAGGACACCTTTTCGTAATAAGTTTACATGATGTGAGGGTATTCTTGACCTAATAAATACCGACCTGAAATGGATATCAATATTATTTGACATTTATTGATGACCATTCACGATACAAGTTTATCTTCCTACTACATCATAAATCTGAAACCTTTGGAAAGTTCAAAGAGTTCAAGGCTTTGGTTGAGAACCAAACTGATAGGAAGATTAAACAGATTTGATCTGATCGAGGTGGTGAGTACCTCTCAGATGAATTTAAGGAATACCTTAAAGAGAATGGATTTGTCTCCAATCTCACTCCTCCTGAAACCCCCGAACTTATTGGTGTTGTTGAAAGATGCGACAGGACCATCATGGACATGGTCTGTTAATTGAGGAACAAAGCACATTTACCACTTAGTTTCTGAGGATATGCAGTAGAGACTGCAATATATATCCTGAACAAGATTCCTAGTAAGTCCATACCGAAAACTCCTCATGAGCTTTGGAATGGAACCAAACCTAGTGTTAAACACTTGAGAGTTTGGAGTTGCTTGGTCCATGCGAAGAACGTGGATGCAAGTAAGATAGAATCTCACACTCGTGAGAGCTACTTCATTGGGTATGTTAAGGATGGTATTGGATACCAGCTTTAGGATCCTGTGACCCATAAGATTTTTGTCTCTAAAGATGTAAAATTTATGGAGGATGATTTCCTTGAGAGACAAGACAAAAATGAAGTACATGAACTCATTGAGTCCCCTGAGGATTCTGAGCTTCCTGAACCAGAAATTGAAGAGATAAATAAAGATGTAACACCTGTACCTCTTCGAAGGAGTTCAAGGGTAGTTGCACCACCTGAAAGTTACAGATTCTATGTATCAGGTGAAACTGACAATGATCCAGCTTCATTAGATGAAGCACTCACGGATCATGACATGGATAGATGGATGCTAGAAATGAAGTTAGAAATTAACTCCATGCATAAGGATGGTGTATGGACCCTAGATGATCCACCTAAAGGGGTAAAACCCATTGAGTGTAAATGGATCTTCAAGAGAAAAAGGAGACCTGATGGGAAAGTAGAGACTTTCAAGGCACGACTCATAGCCAAGGGCTACACACAGAGAGAAGACATCCACTACGATGGGACATTCTCTCTTGTGGATATGCTTAAGTCTATCAGGGCATTGCTGGCTATAGCTGCATCTTTGGACTACGACATCTGGCAAATGGACATCGAGATGGCTTTCCTCAATGGATACCTTGAGGAGGATATCTATATGGATCAACCCCAGGGCTTCATAACCAAGGAATGTAAAGTATGCAAGCTGAAGAAATCATTTTATGGGCACAGACAAGCTTCTCATAGATGGAACATCAGATTTGATGAAACCATAAAGAGTTATGATTTTGTGTAGAATCCTGATGAACTGTGTGTGTACAAGAAGCCTAGTGATAGTGCCATTATGTTCATCGTGCTTTACGTAGATGACATCCTTATCATTGGAATGATACATGGATGCTGACCAATGTTAAGATTTGGTTGTCCCATACATTCGAGATGAAAGATCTTGGAGAAACCTCTTACAACTTGCATCTGAAGCTGTCCAAAAATTGAGAAAAGAGGATACTGGGATTATCACAACATGGGTACATTAAGAAGATCTTGGAGCATTTCCATATGTAAAATTCCAAGAAAGGTTTCCTTCCCTTAAGACACGATATCCACCTATTTAAAGGGATGGCTCCTCAAACTGTTGAGGAAAAGAAAGCCATGGCTAGATGCCCCTACACATCAGTTGTAGAAAGCTCGATGTACGCCATGATGTATACAAGGCTAGATATCTACCATGCAACGAGAGTGGTAAGCCGTTACCAATCCTGCTATAGATAAAAATACTGAAATACAATGAAGAACATTTTCAAGTATCTAAGACAGACGTAAGATTATGTCTTGGTCTATGGCGATGGTGATCTTCAAGTCTTGGAATACACAGATTCAGACTTCCAGTTAGATATTGATGATCGAAAGTCGACATCAGAGTTTGTGTTCATGTTGAACAGGGGTGTTGTGATCTAGAGAAGTAAGAAGCATGACACTACGATCGATTCAACAACAAAAGCTGAATACATTACCGCAACAGATGCTCCAAAGGAGGTGGTGTGGTTGCGCAAGTTCATCCTGGAACTTGGCTAAGGTTCATTTGATACTCCCATCCCACTACTCTACGATAACACGGGAGACATTGACGAAGAGAAGGAACCATATGGCATTAAAAGAGCAGGCACGTAGAAAGGAAATACCACATCATTTGGGAGATTCAAAAGCGTGGTGACATCATCATCACCAAGGTGGCCTTTACTGACAACGTTGATGATCTCCTTACCAAACCTTTGACACTAAAGGTTTTCAACCAACATGTAATGAGCATGGTTTTAAGTATTGTACTTGAATGGTTCTGAGGGCTAGTGGGAGATTGTTAGCCGTGTGAGCCCAAGGCGAACCATTCCTACAATAAATGTTATTGTAATATTTGATTTATCAATAAAAGTTATTGGTTATTTCACCCCCTATCTTAGATTAAATAAATGAACGCACTATAAGGTCCTCTGTACAATTAGGATTATGTACATTGCCATCTTGCTGATCATACAACTGTTGATTCATTAGTTGAATCATAGAGGCTGGTGCTTGGATGAATATCTAAGGAGTTAGATTGAGGACTCATCAAGCACCTTCAAATGATTGTTAAGAGATGATCTCCAGCCTGAGTAGGAGGTGGCAAACCTTTCTCATTAGGCTGATATCTAACCAACCTCTTGATACATGTCCTTTACATGGGAATAGAGATTCGGAGGTGTTAGATTAGTTAGGCCAAAGAGTTGACTTAACAAGATAGAGATAACCAAGTCCTATGCCATATACTGTCATGATATAGGCACACATCTTATGACCGGAGACATATGTATTACTATATGTCTAAGTATGTACATTTGACAGACCAATAAGTTGATGGCCTAATCAAGGACTATACACCGACAAGCTGGTGTGCATATGAGGGCAGACGAGTAATACGGTCTCTCAAAGGGATCATACAGGTTTAATTGTGAATTGGAAGACATGAGCTTACTCATGAGGTATTAGGATCGATCAAATTCCATGCATGATCGTCGTGCTTTGGAAGCATGATAAGAATTTGAAAGTATGATATGTGCTTCTGTTAAAGCATATAATCGATGCCAACTCCCAATGACCGAATAAGAAACTTGATAATGAAACCTGAAGATGACGGTAAAAATTGCTATATGTCTTCGGGTTTATCATAGTCTTCCAGTATGCAGGATGTACAGGTATTAGGAATACCCGAGGGTGATGTGATCATAAACGATTGTATAACCATGACGCTTCCATTCCGAGGAAGTGATGAAACATGTATGCATTTTAGTGACTCCTCTCAGTAGAGAAGTGATCTAATCTTGGTCCAAATGTTGGACATTGATCTCAATGTGATTCAGATTCAATGAGAAGATTAGATTCACGGCCTTTATTTAATCAAGCGTCTATGAGAGGTCTATGAGATTTGGATTTGAGATGTGATCTCAATATCCAAGTCACTATATGTGGAGCATACAATCACCATGTCCGTATCTCTAAGTATCTACGAAGAAAGAGCATTATTCTTGAAAGAGTTAGAGAATAATTCTATTGTTAGATTATATCCAATCATTGAGAAATGGATAATTAAAGTGATTTAATTATCATGAATAATGTGAATTTGATTCATATTATTTAAATGCATGATAATGATGATCCAATATAATTAAATATGATTTAATTATTATGGACAAGAATAATGTGGATAACACTATCCACATATATATTATTTTAAATGAGATTTTTAATATATTAGAGAGAGCCTATTGTAATTTATATTTGTTTATTAATTATTGATGCGAATTGGATTCACAATGGATAATTAATTGAAAATATAATTTACATTTTATTTTGGGTTGTGAGTGTGATTCACAATTTTCCAATGGCATGATTGCAATGTTCACAAGATAATTGTGAAATAAATGTTGGAGATGAGATAATGTAATCTCATTGGAAGAAGATTGTCATCCACCAACAAAAGTGGTGGACGACCACCAAGTCCCAATTGGATTGGGTGGTCGTCCCCCCCTTTATGGTAGGATGATTATCTCCTTCCAATTATCTCCAAGGATAATTGATTTAATTTGTTTAAATTAATTGTTGTTATTTTTACAACAAAATCATGGCCATTGAAAGGAACACAAGTCAATCTCATCCATTGGTTTTGTGTTATCCTTGGACTCCCAAAATACTATATAAAAAGAGACAACCCTTGCTCTTCAATACACAACAAGAACAACAACAATTGTTCTCTCTCTCTCTCTCAAGCCCCGCGCCACCTCTCTCTCTCTATCTAGGGTGGACGCCCACTCTAATTTTAGAGAGAAGGCCGCCACAATCGTCGCATCTCCATTGTGCTGCTCTCGTGAAGAAGACATTTGATCTCGTGAGACAAGATCAGGAGATCCATCGCTTGGATCAACTTCTTGGATTGCGAGAAGCATGCGATTCATCTTTGCGCTCGCAAGCGTCTCCTCCGACATATCAGACTTGAGACAAAAGGTCTCTTTATTTAGAGACTCGACCACAACAATGCTACAATAGGTATTCCTTTATCTAGTATGTGGTTTAGATGAAACGATCCGAGAAGTGTTCTTGGATCATGTGGTTTCATCGTTTAATTTTTTTTTAAATTCCGCTACATTGAGCAACTAGTGTGACTAGTCGCTCCCGATCGTATATGACATGATCCTCACGCTTTCGTGACACGCTTAAGGATTCTTCCATATCATTCAGAGAAGTGATGAATACCCATTCATTCACCTTTATTTTATCTTTAAAATCCTAGATAAATGCTTGTAAATATATCTAACTTGTACAAATTAACATGCTGAATGCATATGAAAATAGTGCATAAATACCTGTATTTAAACACAAAATCAATGAATATAGAAAAAGAAAAGAAAAATCAAGGAAGTATTGTAAATATTGACTGACCATAAACCCCAAGACTAATTCAAAATTGACACATTTGACAAGGAACAATGTAGGGGGAGATAAGGTCAAAGGAATACAGACAAAAATGACAACTTTCGTTGTGGGGTGAAGGGACACATAGCAAAAGTGTGCAAGGAGAAAGATCCTCTGCTTCCGTTGCAAGTCACCGGAACACCATAACCGAGAGTGTGGACCGCGAAACGAGGCCTCTGGTGGGAGCTTCTTGCTTACGAGCCTTTCGAAGTGCATTGATTGTATCCTTATTGTAGAAGGACCGAGAGAAGAGCTTCTCTTGTTGGTGGATAAATCTGAATATTTGATTTCAACAATATCATAGTCTTATGTAGTTGGTTCTGGTTTATTTCTCTCAAATGTGCTCTCCGCAACTTTCGGCTCGGTGATCACATCCATTGTGACCTTATCATTGTAGGAGCAGAACATGATCTTTCCAGACCCATAATCAACTACCGCTTTGGTTGTTCGAAGGAACAATCGACCAAGAATAATCAGAGTCTAGAGTGACCATGTGTGGGAAGCCATTTTCCGAATGGATGTCTATGTTCAATGTCATGTCTTTTCTAAAGAATGACCAGGTTTTAATTGTTGAGATGCGACCAGTGTCCCGGCCCTTTACATTCAATCGTCCCTTTTGTGGGTCGTCTGATCTCAAGATCAAATGGTTTAGGTCAAATCACCCCTGCTCCTTCCACAACCACTTGGTCACTTGATCAAGTGTCACTCCTTAGCCCATTAATTCCCACTTGTGGCCCGTTGGATCACTTGATGGAACGACTGGCATTCATCTTCAACCTTCAGCGGGTAGCCTTGCGAAGAGTTATGTCTCTTCACCGTTGATCCATCGTGTGCTTTCCACCTCCTTTGTAACGTGTAGCATGTTCTTTTTGAGGTCCTTGTTATCGGATATGGGACCAATACTTAGCCAAAGAAGTGGGGGGAAGGGAAGCCAATAGGAGAAACCAATACTTCCCCTTTGCGGGGTACTCGGTCGTGGTACGATGAGACGTGGACCCACCGTCTCAGTTCCCCTATGCTCAGTACTTCAGACTAAGTCTGCAAGTGAACCTATCCCTACTCACCGACGCACCAATAGAAGCGCCAATACTTCACAGGCCTAGACGACACACAAGACAGAATCCATGATGGGTTTTAGGCTCTAATCATTATGGGTTGTTCTTCACTCGGTCTAGATGGTACATGAGAATAATGAGGGATTTTTGCATCCAATACAATGAAGTTTAATTAATCCGTTTTAATTAGGTCAAGGTTTTCTTGATTTCTCATCACTATGGACTGCTCTTTCACCACCAATCAGTTCAACACCTTCCTAGGAAGGTTTCACATTAGAAGGAGCCCTCATTGGTGTCTAGGTCCCATCGATGGGGACCTGGAGGCTTGTACGCTCCAACGACCTAAGGGGATGTATCTTCCTTCAATTCGAGCTCTAAGACAAACATCTTGAAGGCCAAGAGTAGAGCACGTAGTTATCCACACACTTGAGTTTGATAGAAGTTCCCTAACCATTATAACAGATGTAGAAATCATGGATTTTTTCATAGTGGGAGTCATGGTCATCGTGGGGCCCAGACGTAATCTAGGTCATTTAAATCAAGAGAGGTGGCGCCCCATCTTAGTCGTTGATGCGTGTAAGTGGATGATCGCGAACCATCTGATAACGCGCCTCCTGGGGTAATTTCCTCAAATACCCCTCTGGTTTCGTATTTCATAAATAATCTTATAACTATTAAATATAGTGTAAACTTTAATGCGAACTCCTCCTTGGACATGTAATAGGAGAAGCACTCTTGTCCATCCTGATTTCAGCCCTTCATAACCTTACATGAATTAACATGAATGACCATCTCAAACCGAGACACCAAAAATGAGGAGAATAGAAATGCGTTATTCATATTTGATTATATCCATTTACTCTTTAATTTACATGGGAATATCTACAACTTCGCATCAATTTGCCCCCTCCCCCCCAAAATACCCCGCCTCCCAGAACCTCTGCTCACACCTACACATCATCTTCCTCTCGCACCCCTTCCCCTCGTACCCCAACAAGCAGACACGCCTCCCTTCGTCCACGCACACTACATTGTTCCTATAGTAGTTGTAAGGCTTGCACTTCATTGTCAGCTCTTACCATATCGGGCTCCAGCGCTTGCTCTTTGCCACGAGTATGATTGCGTTCTCCACGTCGTCAAGTTGCACCATGAACCTGTACAACAAGGTTTTGAAGGTAGATGCTTCTTGCCGACGTCATCGATGGTGAGCTTGAACCCATAGAGGAAAAGGGACCACATACGCGTGTCGATGAAGACATGCCCATTCCAATGCACCGAGCGTCACCGTACGGTGGAGCCCTCCTACATGTAGATCTACGGGGAGTTGCGTGGGTCGAGGCCAATGGAGAATTTCTACGTTCCCTGGTTATCTAGGGACTTCCACGACTTGAATAGTTTGCTCTGCTCGGTTTTGTAGTCCATCAAGATCTTCATCCCTGACAAGAAGTGATGATGCTCTTGCGGCGATGCAGGACGAGTAGCACGGAGGAGATGGGCGGGTCCATGGTCGTTCTATCGACCAATATCGAACAGCCACGGGCTCGCCACGTAGAGAAGAAAATAAAAATTTAAAGTAAAGTAAAATAAATAAAATAAAAATAAATATAAAGATAATAAGTGGGAAATCAAAACTGTTGGATGAAAGGAACTCATCCAACGATTCAGAGGAGATGCAACTGGGGAGAATAAGGGGGCGACACATGGCAGTTCCAAAAAAATATTTCAAAAATCCAAAATAAATATTACATCACTTCTAAATAAAAAAAGTCAAAAAGTAAAATCAAAACAAGTCATTTGGACATAGTTAAAATTTTGATAGGCATTTTAAATGTATATAATACATGTATTCTTCATTTTTATATTTTTTTATTTTATTTTATCTATATGCTATACATATTATGTTATATAATACATATATTACTTAATGAATAGTTCCTATTTTTTGGATTTTTAATTGGTTATTTGATATTGAAAATACATAGATACTTATTTACATACCTGTAAATGATACTCATTCCCCTTTTATCATTTTGTTTGCTTTTATTTTTTTAGATTTAATTTCTTTTGTAGTTCGTTAGTATATATAATATACGTATAAAAGGAAAAAGAAATAAACTAAGTAAATATATGTAATTTAGAGGATTTTATTGTGCCTTGCATGTCTAGATGCTCTCCCTCTTTCTGTATTTTTCTCATTTTTTACATTTTTTTATATTTTGATTTTTTGTAGTCAATTATTATACATAATATATTTACAAACACAAAAAAAAGTAAACTAGAATTACTTATTTTTGTACATAAAATACAAGGTTAATGTTTGTGTATCTACAGACAAATGTACTTTCTCTCTTTTTCTGTTTTATTTATCAATTTTGGTCTTTTTGTGTTTTTGATAGTTTTAGTTGGTTTTATATGCTAATTACTGTTTGTTATATACAAACACATGAATGTTAATCATTTAAAATAAATAAGTAAACATATGTGTTTGTTACGGCTTTTAGCTTAATTATTAGCTCCTAGGTGCTTGAAACACTGTTTCAACAATGGGGTACTAGATTTTAAGAGCCCCTCTTCCGATTGGAAGAAAAGTTTTCTAGACATGTAAGGTGTAATTGCGAAGGAGTTGTTTTTGTTGAAAGCAACTTAATAGGAGATAGGATCGTGTGATTCAATCGGTTGAAATCTCAAGTCGAGGTGACTTTAATCAAGGTTTTCACTCGATTGAGTTTCCTCGCAAAAGCACATGTATTCATTTTGTTGAATGATTATTTTGTGAACCGGACATTATCATGTGTGGCTTGTCAGTATCTATTGACTCAGAATCAACTTAATCATTCGGTTTAATTTGATATGCTTTCGCACAATGATTATTCGATATCCTTTTCAAAATTAGACTCATCACGAAAGGACCAACCATATTAATGTTAGGTTTCACTTCATCCATTCTAAAAAGAGGATCAATGCAAAGAAAGTTGCCATGACCGATAATTCGATTGATATACTCATAAAGGAAATCTATGGGAACACGTTCATACATTGTTTGGACTTTCAATGTCAACTATTGTTAGTAGCCTCTGATAAGCCTCCCGCTACCCTTGTTAATTCGAGAAAATTAATGTCAAATTAATAGCTAATGTTCGTTGCAGTCGGATAACGAGAGGGAATCAAAAACCACTTTTAATTTTTCTTATAAATTAATCTCGAGTGGCAACTTTTTTTACTTGGGAGTCCAAGGTCGAACTCAGGGAGGCAACTGTCTCCTTAGGTGAATTTTTAGCAAAGTTCCAATGTTCGATTTTCAGAGGGAGTATTTTTTTGGTCTTTTTCATTTTTTTCATGCAGGACACATGCAAAATCAGGCCAGTTTTAAAATTAAATCAGACAAGTGTTCAAATGAAGTCCAAAAATGATGAAACTTGGCCAGATGATGAAAAATGATGAAATTAAACTACCCTAATTTGTTTTGGAATTTTTTGACACTAAATGAATTAACTATGAATTAAAAATGAATGCAGGGTGATTTTGACTAATTTAATTTTAATAAATATCAGATCACAATATTTTTGGGTATAAACATTATCCTAGATAGATCTAAAGGTGAGGAATCCAGGAAAATTATCAAAACTTAATTTTGATGTGAAATGAACCTTTTAAAAATAAATTAAGGAAATCACCAAATAATTTATTTAGGCCTCGAAATGCGTTCAATGAAGATGAAATTTTTATGCAAGGTGCAACTAATTATCCTAGAGCTAATGTGATTTTTTGGGAATTTTTGGATTACAGAGAATTTACTATTAATTAAAAGGTGAAAGTGGGCAAAATATCACAGAAATGGACCAATTAATTAATAAATAATTCCACTGATATTACAAAAATGTGTCAAGTGTCACATAATAAAGAGGACAATGTAAGCTACACAATGCAATTTTTAAAACTAAAAAATGATTTAATATGAATACCTAAATATGCATGCAAAGACAGGGGTATAAATGCAATACAGGAATTAAAATTGCTAAAAATAAAATATGCTGATAGGGACTATTATGCAATTACCTAGAATGCAGGGGGTGGAATGTAATTTCTCCACAGACGCACGTGCTCCTCACGTGGGGTGCCCTAGGCTCGGTGGACTTCGGCGGTTCGGGACGAGGCTCGGCTGCTCTGGAGGTTCGGACGGAGGCTCGGGGAAGCTTCGGGTGATCCGAGCCTCGAGGTCGGGGGAGAGGCTCGGATAGAACGTCGTGGCGTGATCTGGACCATTGGATCAAGGGCGATCCAACGGCTGCTGGCTGAAGACACGTGGCGAAGATGAGTCCGTCAGATCTCAAGTGATCCAACGGCGATGGTTGGCTCCTGAGGCGAAGGCGTGGTCGATCAGTACCCGTTGGATCTAGATTGATCCAACGGCACCTAGAGCACGATGAAGCGGTGCCGTGGCTGATCTATCGCCAATGGATCGTGATACATCCAACGGCTCTCTGCTGCTCCGGCGCTTGGCGACGTGGCTGATCAACAACCGTCAGATCGAAGAGGATCCAACGGCCTTGGGTTGCTCCGGATGATGGCAACGTGGCATGACTCTGACCGTTCGATCAAGATGATTGAACGGAGGCTGAACGTCTTCCCCAACGGCCCTCCGCCTCCTGCGGAGGAGAAGGCGGGGCTCCGGCGTTGCTGGGCTGGCTCTGACCGGCCCTCTAGCCGTCGGCGAGGGGCACGGGAGAGTCTGGAGAAGCTCGGAAGTTGCGGGGCGGTGCGGTGAAGCGTCCGGTGGCCTCAGGAGCGGAGGAGGAGCGCTGGAGCTCGATGACGATGAAGCTCGAAGGGAGCTCCAACGAGCTTCCGGCCAATCCAAGGGATATCACCTGCAGGGGTTAGAGGATAGCCGAAGCACGCGAACAATTTGTGGAGGTGTGCGGGAATGAGATGCGAGGCCTATGAGGGAGTTGGGGGTGTCCGGTGATGGTGCTCCGCCCAGATGGCGGAGCTAGCGTTGGTGAAAGGTGGGATACGACGTTGATGAAGATAATGGTAGCGCGAGGATCGGAGCTCCATCGCGGAGCTCGACGAGATGATGGTGGAGCGAGAAGATGACGGTGGAGAGCGAATTAAATCGGAGAAATCAACGGGAAAATAAAGAGAAGATCAGAGGAGGATGGAGGATGATACCTGGGGAATGGAGCTCAGGTTTGAGCTCCAGGTCGTCGCTCGAAGGTCGGTAGTATGCCTGAGCTCACGTAGCTCACGGAGGGAGGCTGCAGCACGACGGAGGCGGCCGTGGATCTCGCCGGAGAAGAAGGCCTGTCGTCGCTCGAAGAAACGCTCAATTGCTGTCACCAATCGAATGCTCTGAGCTCAAGGGTTCTCTCTGGAGTGGTGGGTGAGCGTGTCAGTGGCCGGAGGGCGATGATTTATAAGGTGAAGGTGATGGCCGGAGTCGCTGGAAGGTGGAGTTCGTGGAGGTTGTGGGGCGACTCTGGTGGGAGTTGTGGTGAGTGAGGGAGCTGGCGAGGATGAGGGAAGGATGGGCTCCATCGTGGTGGCGTTGGTGGTCGGAGAGGGTGGCAGGAGTGGGGCTGAGAATAGAAAGGGGCGGCCCCTCACGTAAGATCGAGATCGTGGGAGAGAGGGGAGCCAAAGGTAGAAGACGAAGTCGTGGCTGTTGGATCTTGTGATCCAACGGCTCGGATCAAAGCGCCAGATAGCGGTTCTGATGCGATCTTAGGTGAAGTGATCGAGGGCGCTGATTGCGCCACACGTCACGTTAAAGACGAAGCACGAGCGGGCGGCGTGGATTAAATCCGGGTCGACCTCATCGAAGGGTGTTAATGCGCCACGTGTTGTGCTCTGGAGTGGGCGTTAGCGAACGGTGTGGATGTGATGAAGGCGTTGATCGAAGGGCTGAGGTGCGAGGCGGAATAAGCGGCTGTGATGGAAAGGCATGGGCGCGATCGAGTGGCGCAAAGAGTCGCCACGTGTCTGGTGCATAGGCAGGCGGAGGCGGGCGGCTGCGATGGGAGATGGTTGATGATCAGATGGCTGAGAAAGAGAGCGTACATGGAGGCGGCGCAACCGTTGGATCGAGAAGAAGATCCAACGGCTGTGAGCGCGGGAGGCTAAGGCAAGGGGAGCGGGCCGCGTGGCACAATCAGGGGGCGCCACGTGGCCAGCTGTGAGTGACTGCGAGAAGAAATAAGATTAGAGAGAGAAGGAGGTCGAATTTGGAAAAACTCAAAACATGAAAGTCGTAGATCTTGATGAGATCTACAAGTTTCATGTTGACCAAAGATGGAGATGAGGTCAAATATGATACAAAAAAAATACAGGAACACAAATATACATATATAGTATACATAGAGGCCCAAAAACCCAACTTCTTCCTACGAGCTCCAAATTAGATGAAATTAGTCTCATTTTAAAGATCTTTGAATGTGTATTCATCTGAAAGTGAGTAGACCTATTTTGGAGGTTGTATGAGGGAGTTATGGGCCTTCTAAGATCAAGAGGTTCTAATGCTTTATTGGGTGCTTTTACAAAGGAGATCTCTGACTTTCTTCCTTATATTATTAACTCAAGATATATATTTATTATAAGAGAGGTGTTATTTTATAGGTGAATATTTTACAAGTGATCCTGGCTTCTTATTTAATGCAAATGTGAGTGCTATAATGCATATATTATGAATGCATGTATGAATGCAAATTGTGCAAGATAAAGGGAAATATGCTGCTATTTACTCAGGAACAAGATTCTATTTTCAACTTTTAGAGTGATGAATCACAGATTCATCAACCCCCTATACTTAAACCTTGCTCGTCCTCGAGCAGCTAAATGAAATGCAAGAGTGAAATGATTTTGGGTTCCATACCAAGGTCATGAACAAAAGTTGAAAATGGAGCTTGACTCGACCTTTGGATTAATTGTGTGGCGGAATCTTATTGGGACCTGAACTTAAGACCTAACAGACTTCAAGTTCCACAAGTCTTCTTTTCAAGACGCCTCAATAGTCAGGTCAGAACAAATCCTCAAACGCGAATTTCTGATGACTATGTTTCGTACTTGTACGGTGTAAGTGAGGTGTAACTCTCCACATCAGAAATGGCTCAGAACCAGCCTCTTCTAACAAGGTAACTCAATAACCCGGTCCAGTAACTCTTTCCTTGAGGAGCGGGGTATTCCCTTCTAAGTTCAAGTGCGACCAGCTCAAGAGGAGCGGTAGAGAAAAGAATGGACGGTAGCCAGTATAGCTACCTATCCCAGGATGCCTGACCAGTGTAGCCAAGTCATCCAGCTGCAGACTTCTTGCTAATATACATACTCCGACAGGTATTTTATTTTCACTTGGACCTGTCTGATTTTTTTGGAGTTCTTGCATTTTTTTTCAAACTCATACAAGGTGCAACATGTACATCATGAGTTTTTTTCCTCTTGAGCCAGTAGACTATCCCTCTTTTAAAGCATTATTGCAACCCACAACATCTTGTCCTTAGATGTCAACACCACCAGACTAGGTTGAGATGCACTACCCTCCCTAGAGGAGGACGGATGTTTCTACCCGTGTGCTACTCCAAGCTAAATGATTCTACCTCCTCACCACCTCATCAATGAAGAGCTACGTGCATTGTGCTTGTCCAAGTTAGGTCACTGTCTATAAGAATCATGCGTATGCACGAGATATTCTACTTAAACTAATCAAGATGACATGTGAACATAGACTTGCGGACTCAAAGAATTAAGTCACTTGACCTGAGAAATCTTAACTCCAGTTCCTACAAGGTTCCTCTGAAATTAGGTGGATTAAGGTCAAATCAAGTCCATCCTCAATATCTACTCATAACTTGATTCAGAACCCACTAGCTTTTCACTTTGCATAGGCAAGATATGCAAATGAGATGCAGATGACATGCTATGTAGATGATTGTAAATGCAAGACTCTTTTTCTTTTTCTTTTCAGATGCAGAGATGATATGCAAGAGTAAATAAGAAGCCTATTTTTTTATTTTCATTTTTTCATTCTTTTTTTTTCAATTTTTACCCACCCGTAATTATTGCAAAAAATATATACAAAAATACGTGAAAGTACGAGCTAAGGGTAAAGTATATATGTAATATATACACGCCCCCTATACTTAGCGTGTGCTATGTCCTCAGAGCATGGAAAAGCGAGAAAAAAGACATAGCTTGTGCTAAGCGTAGGAGAGCTAAAGAGAATGGAAAATGTATAGAAATCGACCGACCCCCCTATACTTAGGCTCTGACAGCCTAAGTGTAAAAGAAAGTCAAAAAGTGGGGCGGACGATGTCAAGAAGAGAAGTGGATAAATATACAAAGCGGGCATCGGTCCCCCTATACTTAGGCTCAGGTCAGCCTAAGTATAGGACGGAAGTGAGTCTGAGGACCAATGTGATCTGGAGAATGTACAGTGAACCGACTCAGGTGGCTCACCCCCTATACTTAGGATCTGGTCATCCTAAGTATAGTCCAAGATAGTGATTTAATGAGGCGGGAATGGGTTACTAGAGTCGTAGTGGAGAAAGGACAGAATGTACAAGAATGATGATATATACAAGTGAGTTGGTCTGAATCTTTCGAGATGCTGCGGATGGCTAGAGCTCACTGCTGCAAGGTCTCATACGCGGCTCGAGGTGTATCTTGCTGAATCTATCTCGCACATGAATACAATCTCCTCAACATGGACTAACTGCTCATTGGATTCGACGAAGTGCTTCAATAGTTGTCCATTCACCAGGAATGTCGGTGCGTCATCTGCGAGATCTAAGATCTCGACACATCCACTATCATGCACCGTACGGACGACAAATGGGCCTGTCCACTTGGACTTCAACTTGCCTTGGAAGATCTTCAGCCTAGCATTAAACAACCATACCTTCTGTCCAGGAACAAAGGTCTTTCGTCTGATATACCTATCATGCCAATGCTTCACCTTGTCCTTGTACACCAAACTGTTGTCATATGCACGGTTTCTGACTTCCACAAGCTCATTCAGATCCATTTCTCTCTGCTTCTGCCCAAGGTGTGTGTTCCAGTTGACCTTCTTAATTGCCCATTCTGATTTATGCACTAGCTCTGCGGGCAAATGGCACGGCTTTCCGAATACCATTCGGAATGGGGAGGTTCCTAACGGTGTCTTGTAAGCTGTCCTATACGCCCATAGGGCCTGATCCAAAATCTGAGACCAGTCCTTCCTGTCTGGGCGGATAAGCTTTTGCAATATAGTTTTCACCTCCCGATTCGACACCTCAGCCATACCATTAGTTTGTGGGTGGTAAGGACTAGCGACATGGTTTTCGATGCCGTAGTCCTTCAGGAGTTTCTTTACCTCCCGATTTACAAAGTGGCTACCTCCATATGATATCATCATTTTGGGGATCCTGAACCTAGAGATGATGTGCTCTCTGATGAATTTACAGACAGTCCTGCTGTCTGCGGCTCGGGTCGGGATAGCCTCCACCCACCTGGATAGATAATCTACCGCAAGAAGGATGTACTCGAATCCGTGGCTGACAGGGAATGGGCCCATGAAATCGATGCCCCAGGCGTCAAAGACATCACAAATGATGTCAGGCTGCATTGACATCTCATCCTTGGAACCAACGGTTCCTCCCATTCTCTGACATACTGGGCACGACTTCGCAAAGGTGATGGCATCGCGAAACAGAGTCGGCCAGTAAAAGCCACACTGAAGTACCTTCCATGCGGTCCTCTTCCCGGAGTGGTGTCCTCCTGCCTCTAAGCTATGGCATAAAGAAAGGACACTCTGGTATTCCTCCTGAGGAATACACCGTCTCCAGACACAATCCGATCCTTCAAAGAAAAGGATCGGATCCTCCCAATGGTAGTGTCTAGCGTCTGACTTCAGTCGGTCGATGTGGCTCTTGGGCCAATCTTCGGGAACCTTCTTGGAGACAAGATAGTTCACGATGTTGGCGTACCATGGGAGTGAGTCGAAAACAAAAATCGACTTGTCAGGGAAGGAGTCTCGAATAGGTGAATAATCGGAAGTATTAAGATCTTCGAGACGAGAGAGATGATCGGCTACTACGTTCTTCTTTCCAGGTTTATCACGGATGTCCAAATCAAACTCCTGGATAAGTAAAATCCACCGAAGAAGAGCAGATCGGAAAATCATCCCCCGCGTATATATATGCAGAACTTAGCCCTCTTTCCTTCGCATAGCTGGTCTAGGGGTGGGTGGACGATACACGCCTTCGCGTCCTTCTTCTCCATCACATATCGCAGTGCCGTGTGGTCAGTGAATACAATTACCTTGGATCCAATTAAGTGAGATATGAACTTGTCCAAGGCAAACACTACCGCAAGCATTTCCTTTTCCGTAACTGTATAGTTACGCTGAGCGGTGTCAAGCACTTTGCTTGCATAGTGGATTGCAAACGGGACGTCATCTCTTCTTTGTCCTAACACAGCCCCAACAGCAAAGTCTGAGGCGTCCGTCATGATCTCAAAAGGTAGAGACCAATCTGGGGCTTGTAGGATAGGTGCGTCCATAATCATTCCTTGTAATAGCTTAAAGGCCTCAAGACATTTGCGATCAACAACAAACTCCATGTCTTTGCCTAAAAGCTCAGTTAGCGGTCGGGCAATCTTAGAAAAATCCTTAATGAATCTCCGATAAAATCCAACATGCCCGAGGAACGATCGCAACTGCTTGATGTTGGTTGGTGGCTGGAGTCGTCTGATCACATCCACCTTGGCAGGGTCAACCTCCATTCCTCTCTTGGAGATGACGTGCCCCAACACAATGCCCTTCATCACCATGAAGTGACCTTTCTCCCAAGAGAGCACCAGATTGACCTCACAACATCGTTTGAGGACTCGGTCCAGATTCCTAAGACAGGAATCGAAGGAATCGTCGTGGACCGAGAAGTTGTCCATGAAAACTTCTAGGAATTCTCCGACCATTTCGGTGAATACAGCAATCATGTACCTTTGGAAAGTACCTGGAGCGTTGCATAACCCAAAGGGCATGCGCCTGAAAGCATAGGTACCAAAGGAGCATGTGAACGTGGTCTTTTCCCGGTCCTCCGGAGCTATGGCTACTTGATTGTAGCCCGAGAACCCATCCAAGAAACAAAAGAACTCTTTCCCCGCTAGTTTCTCTAGGATCTGATCAATGAACGGTAGGGGAAATGATCCTTCTTCGTCGCGGCATTCAAGCATCTATAATCCACACAGATGCGCCACGACGTGGGCACTCACGTCATGATCTCCTCTCCGTCCTCATTGGTGGTCGTTTGAATTCCCGACTTTTTTGGGACCACATGGATTGGGGCCACCCATTTAGAGTCGAAGATGGGACAAATAAAACCCGCGTTGCACCATTTCTCTATCTCCTTCTTCACGACCTCTCGTAAATTTGGATTCAAACAACGTTGGAATTCATGAGAGGGTTTGGCTTCATTCTCCAAGTAGATATGGTGCGAACAGAGAGTGGGATTTATCCCGTATAGATCAGAAATGCTCCAGCCTATCGCCTTGCGATTTTTCTCCAGGATCTCTAGCAAGCGAGATTCCTGCTCCTCGGTCAATCATGAACTGATGATGACCGGATATTTCTTATCCTGACCCGCAAGGAAGGCGTATTTCAGTGTTGTGGGTAAGGGCTTGAGCTCAGGTATGGTGTGATCGTCTAGGAAATCTAGCTCAATCGAATCTGGCTCGGTGTTGGAAGTGGCTGGATCTTTCTCTGTAATTGCTGCCACCAAGTTGTTCGGCTCTGGAGTCGGATCGTCAAAGGTCTCCATGCAATCGGCAAAAGCCTCGTCCGACTCGTCATCCTCATCTTCCGATTGTCCTAAAGAGTTAAGGACTGACAGGCCCAGCTGGGCCTCTAAGTCATCGAAGATGTAGGGTGATGCAAGTTCTGAGCTGTACTCATTTCTGAGGACCTCGCAAACTGACTCATGTACAGGATCATCTCCGGAGGGGAGGGACTCATCGGTGCTGGATGGGTTCTGTCTCCATGGCCCAACTATGTCTACATGCTCGCAGTCTGTTCGGTTGAAGAGTACTCGGTGCAGGATTCGGAATCCGGTCTCTGCCATCTGGTCTGCTTTATCTCAAGTTCCTCATCTCCGCCTGGAGTTTGGAACTGGATCTTCCCGATCTTATAATCAAACAAGGCCCCCGCTGTCGTGAGGAAGGACCTGCCTAAATGATCTGAGAGTCTCTCCAATTACGAGGGGTTTCCATATCTAGGACAGTGAAGTCCACCATGTATTCCTGCCTCTCGACTTTAATCACAACATTCCTCAATTCTCCTTGGGACCTCTTGGTTGATTTATCAGCGAACTGCAGGAGGGCTCTAGATTTCCGAAGAGGTCCGAGATTAAGCCACTCATAGAGGGTTGTAGGCATTAGATTAATTGATGAACCATTGTCCAGGAGAGTGCGTGCAAACGCAATGTCATCAACATGACTCACTACATAGTGTGCACCCATGTCTCTTCATTTCCTGGGAAACGAGTTCTTTATTGCACAAGTCGTGGCTACTGATAAAACGTGTTTCTCAACACGGCTTTTGGTCTTCCCGCTAACCCTAGTAGGTGTGCATCTCACCTTAAGGTATTTTTGAAATGCAGGGGTCATTTCCACGTACTTGTCAAAGGGGATTGTGACCTTGATGTGTTTGTTGCAGAACTCTGCCATCTCAGGGTCATCTTTTTGGATTTTTTTCATTTTCTTCTTTCCACCCTTGAGAGCTCGGGAGAAAGGGATTATTGACTCCAACTCATGTTCTGAAACTGAAAGGTTTTCATTGAAATCTGGAACTGAGTTCTGTACATGACTCGGACTTTTAAACAGACTCGAACTTTGACTCTGACTGAAAGGAAAATGCCGAGGCAAAACCGGTGATGCGTTGACGAGTCCGCAAAAGCCGCGTTAAGAATGTGTTTTTAACGTTAGTTCGTGAAAATAATTAGAGTCGTTCGTTGTAGGCGGCGGATCGGAAACAGTCAAGAAATAACCACAATTTTTAATCAAATTTAATCAAGTGGTTTTTATGTTTATTTTACTTGGGCAAGTCCCAAGGTCGATCACAAGGAGGCAAAGGAATAACCTAGAGTTGTGTCTATCCAATTTTTAGTTCGGTTTTCAAGGCAGTCTTTTTTTTGGAATTTTTCAATGCAATATGAGATGCAAAATGCAAATTCGGCCTATTTTAGGGACTAAAATGTAAATTTCCATCAAACGATGTCCGAAAAATACGAAACTTGGCCACAATGTAAATGACGATGAAATGAGTGCACTGTAATATTTTTGGAATTTTTAGATGCTATATGAATTTTTTATGAATTTTTAAGTGCAAACAAATTAAATTTCAATATTTAATTTTAATAAATATTAAACCTACTTATTTTTGAGAACTAAAATTTTCTAAGATCTATCACTAGGTAATTGATCTTAGAAAAATCCTAGACCTTAAAAATGTGGGATTTAATACTTATTAAAATTAAAATAGTGAAATATGCAAAATGATTTTTACAAAGCAAAATATGCATGCAAATGCAATGATTTTTGGGCACAATGTTAATCGAAACGATCTCTACAATATGGGATTTTTGGGGAATTTTTAGACTAACGATTAATTAACTATGAATTTCCGAGCACAGATTGGGCAAAATATTCCAATTTCCACAAAACAATTATTTATTAATCAACCGTAAGTCACAAAAATGTCCACAGCATGTCAAAATGTAGAGAATTAAAAGATGAACAGAATGCTATTTTTAAATGAATAAAATGATGCAATGTAGAGGTCTATAATAGATGACAAAGACAGGGGTACAGATGCAAACTGAATAAATAAAAATAATGCAAGGGGGACCTAAAATTAATTACCAGAAGTGAAGGGGGTGATTATGCAATTCTTCCAGAGGGGCACGTGCGCAGCACGTGCCCTCTAGTAGGTGGACTGGCGCGTGATATGGAAGGAGGCCGGGGGTCTTCTGCAATTTACCCACGGGGCACGTGCAGAGCACGTGCCCTCTGGATCTGGGGCGTGAGTGTAAATCGGTGGAGCTCCGGGGGCTTCTCTGAAGTTTGCCCACGGTCACATGCGACGCACGTGACCTGGCTGACGGTCTGCTGACGTCCCTCCCCTGGACGCACGTGCCTTGCACGTGCGTGGGGAGGTCTCGAGCGTCGCGCCCGGTGGCGAAGGCGGCGAGGGATGTCGGAGACGTTGGCCTGCCTCTGGCCGACACACGGCCAAGAGGGGGCGGAGCGGCGACGCTCGGTGATGTCGGAGAAGGCCGATGGAGGTGGCGGCGTAGCGGAGGAGCGGGCCCGGTGGCGTGGTCGAGGGCCGCTCCAGGCGGAGGACTGTGGAGCTCGTCGGTGCAGAGGTTGGCGAAGGCGGCGAGAGTGGAGTTGCTCCTGTAGCGGCTGCGGCGCGACTCGGAGGTGGAGGGGCCCCGAGCTCCTGGAGAAGTTATCGGAGAAGACGAAGTCGGGGCGGCGTTGTTGGAGATGAACGGAGTGGCGTAGCTGGAGGAGATGGAGGGCGAAGTCGGCGGAGCGGGCCCGGTGAGCGTGGGCGAGGGCCGCTCCAGGCGGAGAAGGTGGAGTGGCGGCCGGAAGTCGAGGTGGCGGAGAGATAGAGAGCGAGGGAAAGGAATAGAAAGAGAGAGAGATAGAGAGAGAGAGATAGATACCTGGAGGAGATGCCTGGAGGGGATCAACGGCAGTGCCGGAGCGAGCAGCTGCTCGGGCGGAGCTGCGACGAGGAAGATGTCCTCGGATCACGTCGGTTCGAGGGCTGTCACCACCTGACGGTGTAGGTCGGCGGATGATCCGAGTAGAGGGCGGCGATGGCGTTTAAATAGGAGAGAGCGAGATCGGGTAGGTGGTTGCGAGGATAAAGGAGAAAACCCGGGGCCGTTGGGCGGTCAGCGGAGGTGGTTGGTGGCTGGCGAGAGGTGCGGCGGAAGTTACGGAAGGGGGGGGGGCGGGAGGTAGGAGATGCGGGTGGGCCGTCCGATCGGCCGAGATCGGACGGCCACAGAGGAGCCACGTGGCGAGGGGATGAGGACAGACGGAGCACGTGCGGAGCACGTGCGTGATTAATAATAAATTTTTTTATAATAAAAACGATATTAAAAAAATGCGAAAAACAGCTGACACGTGGCGGCCTCTAGGGCTGCCACGTGTCAGCACCAGAAAAATCCGCGAATAAATCTTTTGTAAAATTGATAAAAAATAGCAAATGACCTCGGATTGAAAAAATTCCTTCACGAAAAATGCTCGTCTCGACGAGATCTACAACTTTCATGAAGACCTCAAAGCCAAATTCGGTCAAATGTAAAAAGTGAATTTTTGGGGTATCCTATGTACATAGAATACCTTGATTTTTGGTTTTCTAATTTTTTTGTCATTTTTAATCACGATAAAAAAAACCGAGAAAATCTGGAAAAACTCAAAGATAAATAAAAGGCACCTAATTCTAATTTTTTTTGGATTTTTATTAATAAAGAAAATATATACAAAAAAAATAGGTCAGAAAAGCCGCGAAAATATACAAAAGAGGCCCAAAACCCAACTTTCACATACGAGCTCCGATTCACTTGAACTTGGTCTTGTTTTGAAGGTAATTGAATGTACATTAGTTCAAAAGTGAGTAGGATCAAATCGGACACTGGATGGGGAAGATATGTGGCTTTTAGTCCGAAAATCCTGAAACTAGGGTTTGGGTTTTTGGTCCACTTGAAGGTTAGTGATTTTTTTGTATTTTTTATTTATTCTTGTCAGTTATGAGTACACAGTGGAAGTGAGTTTGTGGTATGCGGTGTTAGCATGAAGGAGTTAAAAATAGGGGAAGTTAGGCTATTTACAGGTCATTTTTGGCTTGGATTTTTGGCTTCTTATTTTATGCAGAAATTAATGCTAAAATGTAATTCTTATGAAATCATGCCTGAGTGCTAATTATGCAGAATAAATGCAGAAATATTGTTGATTTTGAGGGACTTGAGCTTAATTAATGAGACTTAGAATGGTGAATCCGAGATTCATCATGCGTCTTCCGCGACTTCTTGATGGTCCTCCTCAGATGGAGGTGCGGGCTCTTCATCGGTTCTGTCGGACTCTCTGCTGGTGCGGGGTTGCTGCTTCGAGGACTCAGACATCCTCTTCTTCTACCGGTGGTGATGGTGATGCTGCTCCTCTTCTTCCTCCAAGTTCTCCTCAGGTAGAGACTTGGAGGCTCCTTCCTTCGGTGCCCGTGCCCGATCAAGTATGGTCACGGTCCTTCCGCTCCTGAGGGACATGTAATTCACGTTATCATACGAAAGGATCTCATGTTCAGATAAATAATTATCTGAATAATATACCTGATCACGAGGTCGATTCTGGCTATGGGTTAAGCTGTTTGGGTTGGCCTGAATCTGTGCGGGAATTGGGGTCTTTGGCACCATCTGTTGATCCTGGGTACGAGAGACACGATTCAGATCGGTTCTCATATCCAGATAGTCATTCTGGATTTTATGGACCCTATCAGACATGGTCTGGATCGCCAAGGTGAGGGACTCCAATTCGGTGGGCTAGGCTTGATGCTGACTTCCGGACGAGGTTCTGTACTGGCCCTGCTGGCCATGTCGATACTGCTGCTGCTGGTGGGATGGTGCTGGGCCCTGCTGAAATGTGCGCTGCTGCTGCTGGTGCTGCTGTGGCTCGTACCCTTGTTCAGACCTGGACTGAACAAAGCACGGTGCGGGGACGGAGCTGGTTCCTTGGTAAGCTGGGGTAGGTCGGTGAGGTTGACCATTCCCCATCCTCGACTGTCTGCTGATGGGGTCACGGTTGTACCACAACCCGTTGATCTCGAACATCTGCGGAGGCTCCTTGTATCCGGTCTCCACTTGTGGGGGTGCATGCTGGTCCTGCTGGGTGTAAGTCTGATCCTCCACCCAGCCACTTTGAGGCCCCAGTGCCTGTTCCTGTACAAGATGGACTCGGTGTACAAGTACAGGTGGTGCAGAAGGGGCAGGTAGCTTCATCTTAGCCACCTTCTCAGTAAGTTCCTCCACTTGCTTCGGCAGACGTGAGAGAGACTCAAGGTCAGTGACCCTCTTGTGGATCTGCTCAACCATGGTTAACTTATCAGCAATCATCCCCATGCTGGGGATGAGGTCCTCGATCAGATCCGCTACAGTCCTCCAGGTTGTCTCGTTGGATAGGATTGAGGGAGACAATTGATGGGCCCTGGTGGCCTGTGACCTGCCGGTTTCCGACATCTGCTCTAGGATCTTCCATACATCGTTCTCGTTCTTGTTTAGATAGCTTCCTCCACATGCGGCACTGACTAACCCCTGCATCTCCGAGGTTAAACAACAGAATAAGGTCTGGACTAAGATCGCCTTAGAAATGTCGTGGCAGGGACATTTCTGAACTAAGTCATTGAACCTATCCCAGGCATCATGGAAGGGTTCACTGGGTCTTTGGGAGAAACTGGCGATCTTCATTCTCATTTGGTTAGTCCTACTGAGAGGGTAGAACTTCTTCATAAATAAATCCTTGAACTGCATCCAGGTTGTACATATCACCCCTAGGTTTTTCAGCCAATGTGCTGCCTTATCTCCTAAGGCAAATGGGGTGGCCTTCAGTTTAATGTAATCTTGGCCAACATTAGGATGGCTAAGATTGTTGCAAACCAGCTCGAAGTCTCGGAGGAAGGTATACGGTTCTTCATGAGCATTTCCGTTGAACTTCCGTAGCAGGCTAAGAAGTGGGGCTTGAGCTCTAATGCTTCGGCAGAAACCGCTAGTGCCAACCAATTTTGTATCTCATTCTCCGCTGGGTTGTAGGCATCAACCATTGGTCGGTCGATTCCTCCTGCTGCAATGATTTGTCCCATTCTAGCCGTGAGATCTACATTTTGTTGTTCAGCTGTGGCAAGGCGATTAAGAATTTGTCGCAACTGATCCTCATCCAGTGGCTGCTTAGGTGGCATCTTATCCTCTAGTCCTGGGTATAAAACAAGGTCGGTGTTAGAGGACAAATCAAGGAAGGGATTCTTACCGAGGCGATGGTCTTCCTCGGTAAGCTCAGAGGAGAGGAAAGGGTTGGTTTGAGAGTAACCACCCTGGGTGTGAGGGAACCAGAACTCAAGAGGGTCATGAGTCCTGGGTGGTCCAAGGTGCGCTTGGGTCGATGAAGAGGAGTTTCGTGGGGGGCTCAAAGAGGGACTGGTGATTAAAGAATCGATATCCCCCCAGTCACTCATCTTGATTTGATGAGAAGAAGATAGGATTTTACTCCTACCTGAAGCAAACAATTCAATCCAAGACCCTGGGTTCACACTCAACACAGTGAAGGACCCAAAACCGAGTCCAATTTATCTTGTAAAGTTTAAATGTGATTTTTCAAGCAAGATAGCAAGGATTACGCGGCCTAAAGGGAAGTCGACTCAGAGCCGGATGCGTCTTCCCTGTTTAACCTGTCGCCTAAGATACCGTCGGTCTTTCCTTTCTTCGCTCCTATCCCAAGTTGATGGATTCAAAGACCACACCCCTATCTACCTGCAAGCAGGCGGAGGCTGACAAGGCCGGAACTTCACCCTGGGGAGTTACTGGCAATTTGTCGTAAAGTACCGCAATTTCGCCCCTATCTACCTGAGACAGGCGGAGGCTACTTGGTACTAGTCAGTGAACCTTAAAAATTCAACTTGTGATATTTTCTAGGATTAGTCGGAACGTGATATGGAAGACGGGGATTTGGGCTCTGCCTTAAGGTGTTCACACACACTCAAGTACCCTCACTCAGCCTGAAAACAAGGTCGGGGATTAATCTCCCGCAAACAGATTTTCCAATTTTATTTATTTATTTGGTCAATAATGTTTAGCAGTCCTAGTTTTAAGTTAAGTTATCACTTTGTTAATCCAACCACACAGCACGCCTATCGTACAGTCCCAATTTCCGTTTAAATTAAGTGTGATAAATAGAGGGGGAAATCGAGAAAAGCCGATGCACGAAAAACTATGATGCGTATGCTGAATAGAGAATACTTACAGTGATCCCTTCGCTTTTTATGCAGGATGCAAAACAGAATTGAGAATTTTTTTACACTATATGCAAATGCAAGCGATAAAATCCGCTCCTAGACAAGCAGTTCTATTAGCGAGTGAAGAACAAGTTGATTTGGCTAGATCTGCGATCTAAGTGCGTCTTTTAAGTGGTTGTGTGGTCCTAACAATTACGAGCACAAGCAATCCTAGATTGGCTCGAGGAGCCACTAGTGCAAGCCTAAATTACCATTCAAACCACACAGCACACAGGGACACAGTTTCACTATTTTTACATGCGCGAGAACCTAAACGGGAACCGCTGGAAATGATGCGAAAAAAGAAATAAAAATAAAATTACAGATTCACTCAAATCATTCAAAACATTAATCTGTCGATTCCTCGAAGCGTCTTCGACTCCTCGCGTTCCTCGCACAGAAATAAATTAAGGTCAGAGAATGACGACAAAAAAATGCAAAAATTAAAAGATAGAAAATATTCACAAGAAAACCGGGGGTCATACTACCCAGGGATAAAAAATCAAACAGTCAGAAATTACTACAAATTAACCTAAGCCGTGCCTCCCCGGCAACATCACCATTTTGATAAGCCTTCCGCTATCCTTGTTAATTCGAGCAAATTAATGTCAAATTAATAGCTAATGTTCGTTGCAGTCGGATAACGAGAGGGAATCAAAAACTACTTATTTTTTTTCTTATAAATTAATCTCGAGTGGCAACTTTTTTTACTTGGGAGTCCAAGGTCGAACTCAGGGAGGCAGCTGTCTCCTTAGGTGAATTTTTAGCAAAGTTCCAATGTTCGATTTTCAGAGGGAATATTTTTTTTGGTATTTTTCAATTTTTTTATGCAGGACACTTGCAAAATCAGGCTAGTTTTAAAATTAAATCAGATAAGTGTTCAAATGAAGTCCAAAAATAATGAAACTTGGCCAGATGATGAAAAATGATGAAAATAAACTACCCTAATTTTTTTGGAATTTTTTGACACTAAATGAATTAACTATGAATTAAAAATGAATGCAGGGTGATTTTAACTAATTTAATTTTAATAAATATCAGATCACAATAATGTTGGGAATAAAAATTATCTTAGATAGATCTAAAGGTGAGGAATCCAAGAAAATTATCAGACCTTAATTTTGATGTGAAATGAACCTTTTAAAAATAAATTAAGAAAATCACCAAATAATTTATTTAGGCCTCGAAATGCGTGTAATTAAGATGAAATTTTTATGCAAGGTGCAGCTAATTATCCTAGAGCTAATGTGATTTTTTGGGAATTTTTGGAGTTACAGAGAATTTAATATTAATTAAAAGGTGAAAGTGGGCAAAATATCACAGAAATGGACCAATTAATTAATAAATAATTCCACTGATATTAAAAAAATGTGCCAAGTATCACATAATAAAGAGGACAATGTAAGCTACACAATGCAATTTTTAAAACTCAAAAATGATTTAATATGAATGCCTAAATATGTGTGCAAAGACATGGGTATAAATGCAATACAGGAATTAAAATTGCTAAAAATAAAATATGCTTACAGGGACTACTATGAAATTAACTAGAATGCAGGGGGGTGGAATGTAATTTCTCCACAGGCGCACGTGCTCCTCACGTGGGGTGCCCTAGGCTCGGTGGACTTCGACAGTTCGAGACGAGGCTCGGCTACTCTGGAGGTTCAGACGGAGACTCGGGGAAGCTTCGGGTGATCCGAGCCTAGAGGTCGGGGAGAGGCTCGGATCGGACGTCGTGGCGTGATCTGGACCGTTGGATCAAGGACGATCCAACGGCTGCTGGCTGAAGACACGTGGCGAAGATGAGTTCGTCAGATCGCAAGTGATCCAACGGCGATGGTTGGCTCCTGAGGCGAAGGCGTGGTCGATCAGTGCCCGTTGGATCTAGATTGATCCAACGGCACCTGGAGCGCGATGAAGCAGTGACGTGGCTGATCTATCACCGCTGGATCGTGATACATCTAACGGCTCTCTGCTGCTCCGGCACTTGGCGACGTGGCTGATCAACAACCGTCAGATCGAAGAGGATCCAACGGCCTTGGGCTGCTCCGGATGATGGCGATGTGACGTGACTCTGACCGTTCGATCAAGATGATCGAACGGAGGCTGAACGTCTTCCCCAACGGCCCTCCGCCTCCTACGGAGGAGAAGGCGGGGCTCCGGCGTTGCTGGGCTGGCTCCGCCCGGTCCTCCAGCCATCGGCGAGGGGCGCGAGAGGATCTGGAGAAGCTCGGAAGTTGCAGAACGGTGCGGCGAAGCGTCCGTTGGCCTCAGGAGCGGAGGAGGAGCGCTGGAGCTCGATGACGATGAAGCTCGAAGGGAGCTCCGACGAGCTTCTGGCCAATCCAAGGGATATCACCTGCAGGGGTTAGAGGATAGCCGAAGCACGCGAACAGTTTGTGGAGGTGTGTGGGAATGAGATGCGAGGCCTATGAGGGAGTTGGGGGTGTACGGTGATGGTGCTCCGCCCAGGTGGCCGAGCTGGCGTCGGTGAAAGGTGGGATACGGCGTTTGACGAAGATAATGGTAGCACGAGGATCGGAGCTCCGTCATGGAGCTCGACGAGATGATGGTGGAGCGAGAAGATGACGGTGGAGAGCGAATTAAATCGGAGAAATCAACGGGAAAATAAAGAGAAGATCAGAGGAGGGATGGAGGATGCTACCTGGGGAATGGAGCTCAGGTTTGAGCTCCAGGTCGTCGCTCGAAGGTCGGTAGTATGTCTGAGCTCACGCAGCTCACGGAGGGAGGCTGCAGCACGGCGGAGGCGGCCGTGGATCTTGCCGGAGAAGAAGGCATGTCGTCGCTCGAAGAAACACTCAATTGCTGTCACCAATCGAATGCTCTGAGCTCAAGGGTTCTCTCTGGAGTGGCGGATGGGCGTGACAGTGGCCGGAGCGATGATTTATAGGGTGAAGGTGATGGCCGGAGTCGCTGGAAGGTGGAGTTCGTGGAGGTTGTGGGGCAACTCTGGTGGGAGTTGTGGTGAGTGAGGGAGCTGGCGAGGATGAGGGAAGGATGGGCTCCATCGTGGTGGCGTTGGTGGTCGGAGAGGGTGGCAGGAGCGGGGCCGAGAATAGAAAGGGGCGGCCCCTCGCCCAAGATCGAGATCGTGGGAGAGAGGGGAGCCAACGGTAGAAGACGAAGTCGTGGCCATTGGATCTTGTGATCCAACGACCCGGATCAAAACGCCAGATAGCGGTTCTGATGCGATCTGAGGTGAAGCGATCGAGGGCGCTGATTGCGCCACGCGTCGCGTTAAAGACGAAGCGCGAGCGGGCGGTGTGGATTAAATCCGGGTCGACCTCATCGAAGGGTGTTAATGCGCCACGTGTTGTGCTCTGGAGTGGGCGTTGGCAAACGGTGTGGATGTGATGAAGGTGCTGATCGAAGGGCTGAGGTGCGAGGCGGAATAAGCTGCTGTGATGGAAAGGCATGGGCGCGATCGAGTGGCGTAAAGAGTCGCCACGTGTCAGGTGCATAGGCAGGCGGATGCGGGCAACTGCGATGGGAGTTGATGATCAGACGGCTGAGAGAGAGAGCGTACGTGGAGGCGGCACAACCGTTGGATCGGGATGAAGATCCAACGGCTGTGGGCGCGGGCGGCTAAGGCAAGGGGAGCGGGCCGCATGGCGCAATCAGAGGGCGCCACATGGCCAGATGTGAGTGGCTGCAAGAAGAAATAAGATTAGAGAGAGAAGGAGGCCGAATTTGGAAAAACTTAAAACATGAAAGTTGTAGATCTTGATGAGATCTACAAGTTTCATGTTGACCAAAGATGGAGATGAGGTCTGATACAAAAAAATACAGGAACACAAATATACATATATAGTATACATAGAGGCCCAAAAATCCAACTTCTTCCTACGAGCTCCAAATTGGATGAAATTAGTCTCATTTTAAAGGTCTTTGAATGTGTATTCATCTGAAAGTGAGTAGACCTCTTTTGGAGGTTGTATGAGGGACCTCATGGTACTCGTCAATCATCCAACATGCCTTAAGTTTGTCCGGATAATATTACTAACGATGGGTCTGAAAATGTGCCAGTGCAGGGATCTTTGCAAGAGACTAACATAGCGACGAGTACTATTTTCGATGATCTGAATGTACCTATTGCCTTACGAAACGGAATCAGAAGCGTACTTATACATCATATCTGCTTGCTTCACAGGTTTCCTTCCATCGTCTCACAGGGGACTTTCAGAGGTTTGCTATGGCCCTATCTGTAACACCCCCAACTCCCGAGATACGGTAATACCGTGCGATAGCGGTATCGCACGACCGTGTGGTTCGGTGGCCACACTATGAAGTTCTGGAGGACTTCACCTTAGCTTACGGACGGCTAAGAATGGGGTTTACCGCATGACCGCGGGTTCCCCTTGGCACAACACAAGTGTTCGGCGGCACTTGATGAGCTTGAGCTGCAACATCCTACGTAGGAGCGTGGGGCCCACTGATGACGTGGCGTGATGACGTGGCGTGCTGAGGAGGCAGACGACATGGCATGCTGACGGAGCGGGCGACGTGGCGTCGGTTGCAGAAGACGAACTGATTGCACGGAAGATGAAGAGCCAAACGCACGAAGAGTCATCTAAGAAGACAAAGGGTCTCCATAGAAGACTAAGAGTCCTTGCATTCATTGTACATGTAATAATGGTGTCCCTTCGTATACCCCCAGGATGTCTATATAAGGAGGGGTAGAGCTCATTTGTAGATAACACACTCAGAGTGAGTCTCTTGCAATACAAAGAGGGTTTAGTGCCAAAGCTCTTGTGTCCTTGTGCTTGTGTACTTGTGTACGAGCATTCTAGCGGCGTGGTTACTTAGCGTGCTGGTGTACGTCTACACGCAAAGGGGAAGGCTGGTTAGCTTGGGGAAGCTAACGCCGCACAGGTTAGTCTCAAAAATTAGAGTTTGAGATTTACCACTGTGACAACTGGTATCAGAGCGAGGAATGGTGCCCAACACCGGAGATCGTCTTATTTCCTTGAAGGGAATCGTGATGGAGATCCAGTCTCAGCAGGGTACTCATGCCCAACGCTTAGCTCGTCTGGAGGATGATGCAGGCGTGGTGTCAGATGTCGTTGGTGATAGCCAGCGCTCGGTTGACGTGATGAAGGTACTCGGGGAGAAGCTAGAGGAGCTCGAGTCCCTGGTGCAAGATCTGCATGGGGAACTCTCCATCGTCAAGAGGGCGATTGCGAACGGGGGCGGATCCAGCGGGTCTCGAAGGCCAAAGGTCCCAGAGCCCAAGTCCTTTTCAGGTACGCGGAGTGCCAAAGACTTGGAAAACTTCTTGTGGGACATGGAGGTGTACTTCAAAGCTGTCAAGACTCCTGAGGCAGAGAAGGTATCCT
Organism: Ottelia alismoides; assembly: GCA_037367405.1. NCBI lineage: Eukaryota > Viridiplantae > Streptophyta > Magnoliopsida > Alismatales > Hydrocharitaceae > Ottelia > Ottelia alismoides. Next base: position 144,170 of record JAZKJV010003746.1, on the reverse strand, counting down.
TGGCGGCGATGTACTTATCTGACCACGCAAAGCTATGGTGGAGGAGTCGTGCATCCGAAGGACGTCCAGACATCTCGTCTTGGGATGAGTTGGTGAAGGAGCTGAAGGAGCAGTTCCTACCCACCAACACTGCTTGGGTAGCGAGGGAGGCGCTCCGAAGGCTGAAGCAGACAGGAACCGTACGGGAGTACGTGAAGCAGTTCTCATCGCTGCTGCTGGATATAAAAGGTATGTCTGAAGAAGACAAACTTTTCAATTTCATGGTGGGTCTTCAGAACTGGGCTCAGGCGGAGCTCAGGAGGCAAGGAGTGAAGGACCTTCAGACGGCCATTGCTGCTGCGGATGCGTTGGTCGACTACAAAGTCCAACCCACCACCGAGAAGAAGGAAACTGAGAAGACCAAGAGCAAACCCAAAGAAAAGAGCAAGGGAAAGTTCAAGAAGTTCGGCAAGGCTGAAACTTCAAGGGAGGGTGTGGAATCCTCCAAGAAGGCCGAGCAACCCAAGGGGAAGGGCTGCTTTATTTGTGATGGGCCACATCGGGCGCGGGAATGTCCGAAACGGGAGAAGCTGAACTCCATGACTATGGAGGAGAACTCAGACGAAGAGGCGCGTATGACGAACCTCAAGTTGCTGCGCAACGTTCGCTTGTGTCCGCTGAAGTCGGGCAAAGAGGCGAAAGTGGAGGTGGAGCGCGAGGATTCAGAGTTGGTGTACATCGATGTCGTGGTACACAAGAAGACCCTTTCGGCCATGATTGACACTGGAGCGACACACAACTTCATCTCCAGCAAAGAGTTCGGGAGCTTGGGAGTTCCCTTGGAGAAGAGCCAGTGCTGCGTGAAGCTTGCCAACTCCGATTCTCTACAGATCGAAGGTATGGAAAACTGCACTGTTCAGTTGGGTGAATGGCAGGGAAAGGTACGCTTCCTCGTGGTACCTCTCGACGACTTCCAAGTCATTTTGGAGTCGAGTTCTTGAAGAAGGCGAAGGCGTCTGTCACGCCTTATCTGGGAGGCGTCTTCTTCGCGGCTGCAGATAGCCCCTGCTTCATCAGGGCTATCAAGAAGAAAGGGCAGACGGGAGCTATGTCTGCAATGCAAGTCTGCAACGGGCTAAAGAAAGGGGAGATGACGTATCTTGCTACGGTACGTGTCGAAGAAAATGGCGAGGAGACACAGCCATGCCCCAAGGCAGTAAAGAAGATGTTGGACGAGTTCAAGGACGTGATGCCGAAGGAGCTGCCCAAGGAGCTTCCACCGAAGCGAGATGTGGATCACGCCATCGAGTTACTGCCAGGTACGGTGCCCCCTGCACTTGCACCTTACAAAATGCCCCCTGCACATCTGGAGGAGTTGCGGAGACAACTCAAGGAGCTGGTGGACGCTGGTCTGATGCGTCCAAGCAAAGCACCATATGGAGCACCGGTGCTGTTCCAGAAGAAGAAGGATGGGAGCATGCGGATGTGCGTGGACTACCGCGCACTGAACAAGGTGACGGTGAAAAACAAGTACCCCGTCCCCAACGTCGAAGACCTGTTCGATCGCTTGGGCCAAGCCAAGTACTTCTCGAAGATGGATCTCAGGTCAGGATATTACCAGGTCCGCATCAAGGAGGGAGACGAGCCAAAGACGGCGTGTGTTACGCGTTATGGGTCTTTCGAGTTCCTTGTAATGCCGTTCGGGTTGACTAACGCCCCGGCAACTTTCTGTACGCTTATTAATAATGTCTTCCGCGAGTATATCGACTCGTTTGTTGTAGTGTACTTGGACGACATAGTAGTGTACAGCAGGACCCTGGAGGAACATGTCAAGCATCTGCGGATGGTGCTTGAGAAGCTGAGGCAGAACCGGCTATACTTGAAGCCGGAGAAATGCGCCTTTGGTCAGGAGACCATCTCCTTCCTCGGGCATGTCGTGGGCGGAGGCACGATACGCATGGAACCAAGGAAGACGCAGGCGATTGAAGAGTGGGCAATCCCCACAAAGGCGACAGAGCTACGATCCTTCCTCGGATTGGAGAACTACTACAGGAAGTTCATCAAAGGATACTCCAAGAAGGCGGCGCCCCTGACGGACCTGCTTCGGAAGGATCAGCCTTGGAAATGGACGCGTGAATGCCAAGAGGCATTCCAGAAGCTGAAGAGGGCGGTGGTGGAAGAATCTATTCTGCGACTTCCAGACTTCGAGAAGCCATTTGAAGTCCACACCGACGCGTCCGACTATGCACTTGGAGGTGTACTGGTGCAAGATGGGCATCACGTGGCTTACGAGAGCCGCAAACTGAATCCAGCGGAGAGGAGGTACTCCGCGCACGAGAAGGAGATGACAGCAGTGGTCCATTGTCTGAGGTCATGGCGCCACTATCTTCTCGGATCAAGGTTCGTGGTGCAGACGGACAACGTGGCAACGAGCTGCTTTGCCACACAGAAGAAACTGACTCCCAAGCAGGCGCGATGGCAAGACTTTCTTGCCGAATTCGACTTCGAGCTTCGCTACAGGCCTGGGCGGACCAACCAGGTAGCAGACGCTCTCTCGAGGAAGAGCGAACCAGAAGAGCCGAAGGTTGCGGTGATTGCATCGATCACCCGCGTGTCTGGAGACATGCTGGAGCGCATTCGAGAGCAAACACAGGAGGATCCGGTCACTTCACGCTTGGTGCAACGCGTGAACGATGGCGAAGTCCGGAGATTCTGGATAGAGGAAGGCGTCCTCTATGCAAAGGGCAGGAGGCCCTATGTCCCCTCGAGCGGCGGCTTGAGAAAAATGTTGCTGAAGGAAGCACACGACGCACAGTGGGCTGGTCATCCAGGAGTGGAGTGCACACTGGCACTCCTCTCCTCAAGCTACTTCTGGCCGAAGATGGAGGAAGACGTTGAAGTCTATGTGTGTACTTGTCTTGTGTGCCAACAAGACAAGAAAGAGAGGAAGAAGACGACAGGATTGCTGGAGCCCCTGCCTATCCCTTCACATCCGTGGGAGAGCGTCTCCAAGGACTTCATCAATGGGTTCCCAAAGGTGGACGGGAATAATGCGGTGATGGTGGTAGTTGATCGCTTCTCCAAATACGCGATCTTCGTACCAGCACCCCAGGAGTGCACAGCAGAGACCGCAGCGAAGTTATTCTTACAGAACGTGGTGAAGCACTGGGGGATACCGTTGGACATCGTGAGCGACCGCGATGCCCGGTTCACTGGTCGGTTCTGGACGACCTTATTTGAGATGCTGGGATCCGATCTCAAATTCTCTACCAGCAATCACCCGCAGACGGATGGTCAGACGGAGCGGATCAATGCCCTGCTGGAAGAGTACCTGAGGCATTATGTGACGGCCAATCAGCACAATTGGGTTAGTTTACTGGATACTGCCCAGTTCTGCTACAACCTACAGCAGACCTCCACCACAGGCCAGAGTCCATTCGAGATCGTGATGGGTAGGCAACCCGTGACACCGCACGAAGTGGCTAAGCAGAATAGCCAAGGACGGTGCCCTGTTGCACATCGCTTTGCTTTGGAGAGGCAGGATCGGTAGGAGGAAGCGAAGGATGCGTTGGCTCACGCTCAACGCAGGATGAAGAAGGCGGCTGACAAGAGCCGTAGGCCGGTCGAGTTCCAGGTTGGGGAGAAGGTGCTGCTGAAGCTTACGCCCCAGATTTGGAAGAAAATTCTGAGAAAGACAGCGCACAAAAGGTTGATTCCTCGTTACGATGGACCCTTTGAGATAGTTCGACGCGTGGGACCGCTCGCCTATCAACTACGTCTTCCAGAGAGACTGAAGCTGCATCCCGTGTTCCATGTCAGCTTCCTGAAGGAGTACCATGAGGACAGAGAAGATAACACCAGGAGGGCATCGAAACGTGCCCCTCCTAACGTCCGGGTTCAGCACACGAGGGTTGCTGAGAAGATTCTTAACATGCGCGTGGAGGGCCAGAGCAAGAAGAATCGGAGGATCTTCTTCCTTGTCAAATGGAAGGGACTCCCAGAGGAGGAGGCAAGCTGGGAACGTGATACAACCCTGTGGCAATTTGAGGACCTCATTGAGGATTTCCTAAAGACGCAGGATCAGTCGCGGACGCCTGATGGATCAGGTGGGGGAGGCATGTAACACCCCCAACTCCCGAGATACGGTAATACCGTGCGATAGCGGTATCGCACGACCGTGTGGTTCGGTGGCCACACTATGAAGTTCTGGAGGACTTCACCTTAGCTTACGGACGGCTAAGAATGGGGTTTACCGCATGACCGCGGGTTCCCCTTGGCACAACACAAGTGTTCAGCGGTACTTGATGAGCTTGAGCTGCAACATCCTACGTAGGAGCGTGGGGCCCACTGATGACGTGGCGTGATGACATGGCGTGCTGAGGAGGCAGACGACATGGCATGCTGACGGAGCGGGCGACGTGGCGTCGGTTGCAGAAGACGAACGGATTGCACGGAAGATGAAGAGCCAAGCGCACGAAGAGTCATCTAAGAAGACAAAGGGTCTCCATAGAAGACTAAGAGTCCTTGCATTCATTGTACATGTAATAATGGTGTCCCTTCGTATACCCCCAGGATGTCTATATAAGGAGGGGTAGAGCTCATTTGTAGATAACACACTCAGAGTGAGTCTCTTGCAATACAAAGAGGGTTTAGTGCCAAAGCTCTTGTGTCCTTGTGCTTGTGTGCTTGTGTACGAGCATTCTAGCGGCGTGGTTACTTAGCGTGCTGGTGTACGTCTACACGCAAAGGGGAAGGCTGGTTAGCTTGGGGAAGCTAACGCCGCACAGGTTAGTCTCAAAAATTAGAGTTTGAGATTTACCCCTGTGACAACTGGTATCAGAGCGAGGAATGGCGCCCAACCCCGGAGATCGTCTTATTTCCTTGGAGGGAATCGTGATGGAGATCCAGTCTCAGCTGGGTACTCATGCCCAACGCTTAGCTCGTCTGAAGGATGATGCAGGCGTGGTGTCAGATGTCGTTGGTGATAGCCAGCGCTCGGTTGACGTGATGAAGGTACTCGGGGAGAAGCTAGAGGAGCTCGAGTCGGGCGATTGCGAACGGGGGCGGATCCAGCGAGTCTCGAAGGCCAAAGGTCCCAGAGCCCAAGTCCTTTTCAGGTACGCGGAGTGCCAAAGACTTGGAAAACTTCTTGTGGGACATGGAGGTGTACTTCAAAGCTGTCAAGACTCCTGAGGCAGAGAAGGTATCCTTGGCGGCGATGTACTTATCCGACCACGCAAAGCTATGACGGAGGAGCCGTGCATCCGAAGGACGTCCAGACATCTCGTCTTGGGATGAGTTGGTGAAGGAGCTGAAGGAGCAGTTCCTACCCACCAACACTGCTTGGGTAGCGAGGGAGGCGCTCCGAAGGCTGAAGCAGACAGGAACCGTACGGGAGTACGTGAAGCAGTTCTCATCGCTGCTGCTGGATATAAAAGGTATGTCTGAAGAAGACAAACTTTTCAATTTCATGGTGGGTCTTCAGAACTGGGCTCAGGCGGAGCTCAGGAGGCAAGGATTAAAGGACCTCCAGACGGCCATTGCTGCTGCGGATGCGTTGGTCGACTACAAAGTCCAACCCACCACCGAGAAGAAGGAAACTGAGAAGACCAAGAGCAAACCCAAAGAAAAGAACAAGGGAAAGTTCAAGAAGTTCGGCAAGGCTGAAACTTCAAGGGAGGGTGTGGAATCCTCCAAGAAGGCCGAGCAACCCAAGGGGAAGGGCTGCTTTATTTGTGATGGGCCACATCGGGCGCGGGAATGTCCGAAGCGGGAGAAGCTGAACTCCATGACTATGGAGGAGAACTCAGACGAAGAGGCGCGCATGACGAAACTCAAGTTGCTGCGCAACATTCGCTTGTGTCCGCTGAAGTCGGGCAAAGAGGCGAAAGTAGAGGTGGAGCGCGAGGATCCAGAGTTGGTATACATCGATGTCGTGGTATACAAGAAGACCCTTTCGGCCATGATTGACACTGGAGCGACACACAACTTCATCTCCAGCAAAGAGTTCGGGAGCTTGGGAGTTCCCTTAGAGAAGAGCCAGTGCCGCGTGAAGCTTGCCAACTCCGATTCTCTACATATCGAAGGTATGGCAAACTGCACTGTTCAGTTGGGTGAATGGCAGGGAAAGGTACGCTTCCTCGTGGTACCTCTCGACGACTTCCAAGTCATTTTGGGAGTCGAGTTCTTGAAGAAGGCGAAGGCGTCTGTCACGCCTTATCTGGGAGGCGTCTTCTTCGCGGCTGCAGATAGCCCCTGCTTCATCAGGGCTATCAAGAAGAAAGGGCAGACGGGAGCTACGTCTGCAATGCAAGTCTGCAACGGGCTAAAGAAAGGGGAGATGACGTATCTTGCTACGGTACGTGTCGAAGAAAATGGCGAGGAGACACAGCCATGCCCCAAGGCAGTAAAGAAGATGTTGGACGAGTTCAAGGACGTGATGCCGAAGGAGCTGCCCAAGGAGCTTCCACCGAAGCGAGATGTGGATCACGCCATCGAGTTTCTGCCAGGTACGGTGCCCCCTGCACTTGCACCTTACAAAATTCCCCCTGCACATCTGGAGGAGTTGCGGAGACAACTCAAGGAGCTGGTGGACGCCGGTCTGATGCGTCCAAGCAAAGCACCATATGGAGCACCGATGCTGTTCCAGAAGAAGAAGGATGGGAGCATGCGGATGTGCGTGGACTACCGCGCATTGAACAAGGTGACGGTGAAAAACAAGTACCCCGTCCCCAACGTTGAAGACCTGTTCGATCGCTTGGGCCAAGCCAAGTACTTCTCGAAGATGGATCTCAGGTCAGGATATTACCAGGTCCGCATCAAGGAGGGAGACGAGCCAAAGACGGCGTGTGTTACGCGTTATGGGTCTTTCGAGTTCCTTGTAATGCCGTTCGGGTTGACTAACGCCCCGGCAACTTTCTGTACGCTTATTAATGATGTCTTCCGCGAGTATATCGACTCGTTTGTTGTAGTGTACTTGGACGACATAGTAGTGTACAGCAGGACCCTGGAGGAACATGTCAAGCATCTGCGGATGGTGCTTGAGAAGCTGAGGCAGAACCGGCTATACTTGAAGCCGGAGAAATGCGCCTTTGGTCAGGAGACCATCTCCTTCCTCGGGCATGTCGTGGGCGGAGGCACGATATGAATGGAACCAAGGAAGACGCAGGCGATTGAAGAGTGGGCAATCCCCACAAAGGCGACAGAGCTACGATCCTTCCTCGGATTGGTGAACTACTACAGGAAGTTCATCAAAGGATACTCCAAGAAGGCGGCGCCCCTGACGGACCTGCTTCGGAAGGATCGGCCTTGGAAATGGACGCGTGAATGCCAGGAGGCATTCCAGAAGCTGAAGAGGGCGGTGGTGGAAGAACCTATTCTGCGACTTCCAGACTTCAAGAAGCCATTTGAAGTCCACACTGACGCGTCCGACTATGCACTTGGAGGTGTACTGGTGCAAGATGGGCATCCCGTGGCTTACGAGAGCCGCAAACTGAATCCAGCGGACAGGAGGTACTCCGCGCACGAGAAGGAGATGACAGCAGTGGTCCATTGTCTGAGGACATGGCGCCACTATCTTCTCGGATCAAGGTTCGTGGTGCAGACGGACAACGTGGCAACGAGCTGCTTTGCCACACAGAAGAAACTGACTCCCAAGCAGGCGCGATGGCAAGACTTTCTTGCCGAATTCGACTTCGAGCTTCGCTACAGGCCTGGGCGGACCAACCAGGTAGCAGACGCTCTCTCGAGGAAGAGCGAACCAGAAGAGCCGAAGGTTGCGGTGATTGCATCGATCACCCGCGTGTCTGGAGACATGCTGGAGCGCATTCGAGAGCAAACACAGGAGGATCCGGTCACTTCACGCTTGGTGCAACGCGTGAACGATGGCGAAGTCCGGAGATTCTGGATAGAGGAAGGCGTCCTCTATGCAAAGGGCAGGAGGCCCTATGTCCCCTCGAGCGGCGGCTTGAGAAAAATGTTGCTGAAGGAAGCACACGACGCACAGTGGGCTGGTCATCCAGGAGTGGAGCGCACACTGGCACTCCTCTCCTCAAGCTACTTCTGGCCGAAGATGGAGGAAGACGTTGAAGTCTATGTGTGTACTTGTCTTGTGTGCCAACAAGACAAGAAAGAGAGGAAGAAGACGGCAGGATTGCTGGAGCCCCTGCCTATCCCTTCACGTCCGTGGGAGAGCGTCTCCAAGGACTTCATCACTGGGTTCCCAAAGGTGGACGGGAATAATGCGGTGATGGTGGTAGTTGATCGCTTCTCCAAATACGCGATCTTCGTACCAGCACCCCAGGAGTGCACAGCAGAGACCACAGCGAAGTTATTCTTACAGAACGTGGTGAAGCACTGGGGGATACCGTTGGACATCGTGAGCGACCGCGATGCCCGGTTCACTGGTCGGTTCTGGACGACCTTATTTGAGATGCTGGGATCCGATCTCAAATTCTCTACCAGCAATCACCCGCAGACGGATGGTCAGACGGAGCGGATCAATGCCCTGCTGGAAGAGTACCTGAGGCATTATGTGACGGCCAATCAGCACAATTGGGTTAGTTTACTGGATACTACCCAGTTCTGCTACAACCTACAGCAGACCTCCACCACAGGCCAGAGTCCATTCGAGATCGTGATGGGTAGGCAACCCGTGACACCGCACGAAGTGGCTAAGCAGAATAGCCAAGGACGGTGCCCTGCTGCACATCGTTTGCTTTGGAGAGGCAGGATCGGTGGGAGGAAGCGAAGGATGCGTTGGCTCACGCTCAACGCAGGATGAAGAAGGCGGCTGGCAAGAGCCGTAGGCCGGTCGAGTTCCAGGTTGGGGAGAAGGTGCTGCTGAAGCTTACGCCCCAGATTTGGAAGAAAATTCTGAGGAAGACAGCGCACAAAGGGTTGATTCCTCGTTACGATGGACCCTTTGAGATAGTTCGACGCGTGGGACCGCTCGCCTATCAACTACGTCTTCCAGAGAGACTGAAGCTGCATCCCGTGTTCCATGTCAGCTTCCTGAAGGAGTACCATGAGGACAGAGAAGATAACACCAGGAGGGCATCGAAACGTGCCCCTCCTAACGTCCAGGTTCAGCACACGAGGGTTGCTGAGAAGATTCTTAACAGGCGCGTGGAGGGCCAGAGCAAGAAGAATCGGAGGATCTTCTTCCTTGTCAAATGGAAGGGACTCCCAGAGGAGGAGGCAAGCTGGGAACGTGATACAACCCTGTGGCAATTTGAGGACCTCATTGAGGATTTCCTAAAGACGCAGGATCAGTCGCGGACGCCTGATGGATCAGGTGGGGGAGGCATGTAACACCCCCAACTCCCGAGATACGGTAATACCGTGCGATAGCGGTATCGCACGACCGTGTGGTTCGGTGGCCACACTATGAAGTTCTGGAGGACTTCACCTTAGCTTACGGACGGCTAAGAATGGGGTTTACCGCATGACCGCGGGTTCCCCTTGGCACAACACAAGTGTTCGGCGGCACTTGATGAGCTTGAGCTGCAACATCCTACATAGGAGCGTGGGGCCCACTGATGACGTGGCGTGATGACATGGCGTGCTGAGGAGGCAGACGACATGGCATGCTGACGGAGCGGGCGACGTGGCGTCGGTTGCAGAAGACGAAGGGATTGCACGGAAGATGAAGAGCCAAGCACACGAAGAGTCATCTAAGAAGACAAAAGGTCTCCATAGAAGACTAAGAGTCCTTGCATTCATTGTACATGTAATAATGGTATCCCTTCGTATACCCCCAGGATGTCTATATAAGGAGGGGTAGAGCTCATTTGTAGATAACACACTCAGAGTGAGTCTCTTACAATACAAAGAGGGTTTAGTGCCAAAGCTCTTGTGTCCTTGTGCTTGTGTGCTTGTGTACGAGCATTCTAGCGGCGTGGTTACTTAGCGTGCTGGTGTACGTCTACACGCAAAGGGGAAGGCTGGTTAGCTTGGGGAAGCTAATGCCGCACAGGTTAGTCTCAAAAATTAGAGTTTGAGATTTACCCCTGTGACACTATCTACCATGGAAATACCACAGAATTATCAGAACGCCTTGAAGGTTAGTTGATGGCGTTTAGCCATGGAGGAGGAAATGGTTGCTCTGCAGTCGCGGGGTACATGGAGCTTGGTTTCTGCTCCCCCAGGAGCATCCATTATCAACGATAAATGGGTATTTACTGTCAAATACAATGTAGATGACAGCCTTGACCGTTACAAGGTAATGCTAGTGGCGCGAAGGTTCACTTAAACATACGACGTGGATTATATGGACACATTCTCTCCAGTTACGCACCACTCAACTCTATGTGTGAAGGATACGAGTGGATCATTAAGCGCATCACGGAAGCGTGATGATCGTATCATATATGATCAAGAGCGACTAGTCATACTAGTTGCTCGTTGCAACCGAATTTTAAAAAAATTAAAAACATAAGATGAAACCACATGATCCAAGAACACTTCTTGGATCGTTTCATCTAACCACAAAATATTAGAAATACCTTTTGAAGCGTGATTGCGATCACTTGATCTCAAAAGCAAGAGATCCTACTGACTCAAGTCCGATCCACGAAGATGGCACTTGCGGGTGAGATGATGAGACGCAAGCTTCCCGCAATCCAAGACGAAGATCCAAGCCTTGAATTTCTTGATTTCGTCCAACGAAATCCGACGTCTTCTACTTGTGCGAGAAGCACCAAGGAAGACGGAGATCCGACAGCGCGACGGCGTAGCGACGACTGTAGTTCTCTCAAGAACTCAGAGTGGACATGCACTCTTAGAGAGAGAGAGATGGGGCGTGAGAATGAGAGAAGGAGAGAGAGCACTTCATGCATGTCCAAGGGCTAGGGTTGCCCCTTCTTGTATAGTGGTTTGGGAGTCCATGGATCACAATCCATGGACACACAAAATCAACGGTTAGGATGATTTGTGTTTTTAATCTATGGTCATGATCATTGTTGTTTAATAAAACAACAACTATCAATTTATATTAAATTAAATATATGTTGCATTATCATCAACATAATTTAACTCAATAGAATTAATCAACAAAAGATAATAAAGAGGATAATAATCTCCTCCTAAAAAAGGGGTGTGTCACCCTTGAACAGTTCAAGGGTAACGTCACTTTTTTTATTTGGTGATTTTTATCTCCTTTATGTTATCTCATTATCTCTTAATTATTTGCAACAACATTTATTGCAAATATATTCACTAAATTAATTCCAAATTAATTAGTGAATATTTCAATCATGCCATTGAAAAAATGTGAATCACATTCACAAATCAAACAAAAATGTAAATTATATTTCCAATTGATTGCTTAATGCGAATCCAATTCGCATTAATAATCAACCAGTAAATATTATTTACAAATGTGCTCTCTCCAATATATTATAAATCATATTCATAATATATATTGATATTATGGATAGTATGGATAATATTGTCCATATTCTGCATCTCCTTGATAATTAAATCTCATTTAATTATCTTGGATAATCATTCTCATAATATGAATCCCATTCATATTATTCTTGATAAATAAATCTTATTTAATCATCAATATCACATTGCGTGGATGCATAATTCATCAAAGGAATTATTCTTGAATTCCTTCAAGAATAGTGTGCTTTCTCCGTAGATACTTGGAGATAAGGACAGGGCGATTGTAATATTCCACGTATAGTGACTTGGACATTGAGATCATATCTCAAATCCAGATCTTACGGACCTCCCATAGATGCTTGATTAAATCAAGTCCGTAAACTTAATCTTCTCATTGCATATGAATCTCATTCAGATCAATGTCCAACATTTGGACTAAGATCAAGTTACTTCTCTACTGAGAGGAGTCACTAAAATCCAGACCTGTTTTATCACTCCCTCAGAATGGAAGCGTTATGGTTATACAACCGTTTATGATCACATCACCCTCAGGTATTCCCAATACCTGTACATCCTGCATACTGGAAGACCTTCTGATAAACCCGAAGTTATAGATCTCTTTTTGGACTGTCATCTTCAGGGTTTTATCATTAAGATTCTCATTTGATCATTGGGATTTGGTATCGATCATATGCTTTCCAAAAGCATATATCATACCTCTAAATTCTGTCAAGCTTCATAACGAGACGACCATGCATGGAATTTATCGATCCCAAAAAACCTCATGAGTAAGCTCATGTCTTCCGGTTCAGAAGTGAACCTGTATGATCCCTTCGAGAGATCGTATTACTCATATGCCCTTATATGCACACCAGCTCTCCGGTGTATAGACCTTGGTTAGGTCATCAACTTATTGGTCTGCCAAATATACATACTCGGACATATAGCAATACATCTGTCTCCGGTTAAAGGATGTGTGCCTATATCGTGACAACATTCGACATAGGACTTTGGTTATCTCGATCTCATTAAGTCAACCCTTTGACCTAACTAATCTGACATCTCCGAATCTCTATTCCTATGCAGAGGACCTGCATCAAGAGGTCGGTCAGATATCAACCTATATGAGAAAGGATTGCCATCTCCTACTCGGGCTGGAGATCATCTCTTAACAACCATTTGACGGTGTTTGATGAGTCCTCAATCTAACTCCTTAGATATTCATCCAAACACCAACCTCTATGATTCAACTATTGAATCAACAGCTGTATGATTATTAAGATGGCCATGGTACATAACCCTAATTGTACAAAGGGACCTATTATGCAAATTATTTATTCTTCATTTCAGATCAGGGAATGATATTCGCAATAACATTTATTGCATAATGGCTTGCCGTGGGCTCGCATGTCCAACAATCTCCCACTAGCCCAAAGAGCCATTAATGGGCTAATCATTTAAACCCACACTCATGTGACAATCATAGGCTATTTAGAAAAATAGCTAGGTAAGCTGATCAGTCACTCTGTTCCCGAGAGACTATGCCAAGTCTTTTACGACACTTGCATATCCCCTAGTAACAGTGCTCGCATCCAATGCGAATGTTGCATCTTATGCAATCAATACTCAATCTTGTCAGTTATAGTGTCCTTGACATTATAGTTTAACAATTATTATAAACAGTATTTCCATAATCCTTATCAGAATACCCTTATTCCTGGAGATCTTTATCTCCTAAGTTATCCATAATTAAGACCTTTTAGATCACTATCTATAAAGTCTTAAGTTCTTGAAGATAAGACTTTGAGATCACTATCTAAAAATATTTTCATCTTTGAAGATATTGTTATCACTGCAATCAAGTGTTTTATCTCCTTAGTAGGATTAGTAACATTTATTACTACCACTGCATGGCAGATATCTAACTTTTGTACACAGCATACAATCGGCTTCTTGTAACTAATGCACAAGGGCAAGTAGTTCTAGCATTTACTTCATCAACTCTTTGAGGTGCTATCCCTTTAGATAGGCAGGTACCATGTCTTAAGGGAAGGAAGCCTTTCTTGGAATTTTCCAGAAAATGGAACATGTCCAAGGTGTACTACTAATGTGATGGTCCCAATACCCTCTTCTCTTTGCTTCTGAACATCTTCAGAACTAACATCTAAGAGGTATCCTTGAGATCATATCTCAAGGTATGGAATAGCCAATCTATAAAACACTTATTATTATCCTTATATCATTCCAAATGATTAGGCTATCATCTACATATAGCACGATGAACACAATGGCACTCCCACTAAGCTTCACATGGTACATCAAGATTCTATCTGAAATCATAACATTTATAATTTCATCAAATCTTATGTTCCAACTACAAGAAGCTTATTCGAGTCCATAGATGGAGTTTCTTTAGCTTGCACACCTTGCTTTCCTATACCATGAAGCCCTGGGGCTACTTCATGTGAATATCCTCGAAGACGTATTCATAGAGGAATGCAAAATTGACTTCCATCTCGAAGATGTCAAAGTCAAGCTGTGTAGCTATAGTTAGCAATATTCTGACGGGTTTAAGCAAGGTCACTGAATAGTAAGTCTCACTACAAGCAATGTCTTCTATTCAGTGTGTAGCTCATGGCTACGAGCCGTGCTTTGAAGGTCCCTACCTTCTCATTAGGTTTCCTCTTTTCTTGAAGATCCATTTACACCTTAACGAGTCTTACCCATATAGGTGGATCCTCGAGGGACCATATACAACACTTGTATATGAAGTCTACTTTAGACTTTATTGCTAACATCCATCTTTCCATGACATGATCTTCAGAAGCTTCATCGCATGAAGTTCGATCATTGTCAGATTTCTCTGACACATAGAATTCATCCTCAAACTCATTTGAAGAGGTATTAGTGGTTCATCTTTAATTGTCCTTTTAGTTTCTGATTTTTAGGAGCCTCATTATCTTCTCAAGATCAAATGAGTTCCTTCACTTCATTTTCATCTTGATTCTCAAGAGAGTCATCATCTAAGAATCATATCCTTAGAGATGAGATCTTTTAAGAATCTCAAGGTCATAAAGTAGGTATCAAATACCATCCTTTATTTTCCTAATAAAGTAGCACTCTATGGTGCTAGATTCCAGCTTACTAGCATGGAACCTTATAAGGATATATAATGTAGTCTCTACCACATATATATACCTTGGAAACTAAGAGGTAATTAAGCTAATACTCATCATTGATAAAATCATGTCACACATGATCTAATTGTATCTTCCTACAACTCTTATTGAGTTTAGGTGCATTAGGAGGATTCATATCTCCATAAGGTATTCCTTTGAATTCATCTAATAGGTACAAGCTACCTAGGTTAAATCAAATTCATTTCATCTTCCTTCAAACTTTGGTTCTAAACCAAAAATTATGAAATTTTTGAACATTTCAAAGTTTTCTTAGGTGAAGGGAAGAAATTTCATATCACAATTAATCATCAAATGATATCACATATCATCAATATTTATTATGATACAGATGATTCATATACATTAATATGTGTAGATCTTGAATACATTGGCATCCAACACCATTCCCAGAGAAGGGTGTATTGGACAATTTTTACTTTGAATACAATATTTACAAGTATGTAAGATTTGAAATTCTAGACATTCTAAAGTTCATCTCTTACTAGTCTATTGATCTCATAAACAGACAGATTGCCAAGACTCGATGCCAGATCATTGTCAAATGATCTCCATCCTCCTATTGATCTTTTAAGGTTTAATTTTCAATATTAGAAATGCTAATGAACCATTCATTAATTTTTAATTTCGTAGAGTCCTCTAGATATCAAAATACTATCTGAAATACATCCATCATAACTCTTTATGATAGGTCTATTCCAGAATTCATGTCTATTTCCATCATTTAGAAATAAACTATGAGTGTTTTCTAATATCTAGGTCATAGAGACATTCTCTAAGACTAAGGGCTCTCCCACTGAAAATATGAAGTCTATTTATCCAACAGAGGTTGTTGCAACCATAGCATCAATATCCATGGATGATTATTAAACCTTAAGATCAAATTTCAGTCTTCTAATACATATGCAACCAATCGCAAGTGTTATTAGAATAATGAGATACAATTATCAGACTTTGATCTTATCAAATAAAAAAGTCAATTTCAATGATTATATGTAGATGTAAATTCTTTCGATGTACTATCCGAGTCCTTCTCTAAGGATTCTAGATAGACTTGATAGTCATACTATCAATACATCGGCTCATTGCAGTATTGGCATTCATCCGACTATTTGGATGTCATATGTGTGTGGAAACCATAGAAGTACAGCCAACTCTTTGACTTTCCTTCTAATCCTAGGTCCGACCCATGCTTCCACTACGCTCCTTTCATCTCTAAACAATCATTGCTTAAGATAAAGGATCTCTTATGTTGAATTCAAAAGATTTCAATATAAGAATATTTCGACATTTATATATGCTTCATTTAATTCATGCAATATGAACATTATGAAGCTTCATGAATGACCAGAGTATAGATAGTAGGATGATGACACTCATCACATCTACATGCATCTTGACTCTTAAAGACTTAGTTTCAAGTGGGTATTCAAACATTTTGAATACATCATCTCTTATAGAGCCGCCATTCTGCATAATGCAGTGAACCATGTCATTCATGATTAAATGTCAATAGCACATATGTATGTCAGAACATCTTCTTAGAATTTTATAAGGATTATTTGACAATTGCGATCATCATCGACATGTTACTTCCTAAGTACATTCGATGAGAGATCAAGACTATAGAGACATATAAACCCTAGGGTTGTAGTCCTATTATCTATTTAATTGTCATTCCTCATTATTATGAGGAACCGTGCACATTGCAACCACATATATTATGTGTCCAACTGCAAGTACAATATCTTGATCATGGATCCAATCCATGATACTTTACTGGTTATTATTGAGTATAATAATGAGTAGGTTTAATGAAGGATTATCTGAAATAAGAAATTTGCATAAATATATATAAATATATATACACATTTTACTTTGATATAGGAATTTTATATCAAAGTTGTCTTGCCTTGTCAACACTGAAAGTTCATTCCCTTAATCACTTTCAATGTAAGAGATATACTTACCATTATATCTCAGCAAGAACTGGGATCTCTTTATCTTTATCACATCTCAATAATATGAGAACATGTGACTCCAATAAAGAGAAGCGGGAACATATTCCGCCTTGCAAGTCCAACTTGCATTTCCCAATTCGGTCTTTAACACCCGGGCCCACCACCCCTAAGGTGATGTTGACTCATTGTTAATTGAACCAACCGTCAACATGAATACAACTCGCTATGCGCAATCCAATATTGCCTCAATAATATGAGGACCCGACATTGGGGTCACTATGCATACGTCCTTACTCTTTCGAGAAGCGAAGAGCCCGATCCAAATGGATCGTATGCAGGAGCTGTCACTTCGGACTGGCATCTCCTACATGCAATATCTGGCGACGGAATCCTTCGCCTTGACGGGAGACCATGGATGCCACTTATGTGATCCTCAACCTCTTATTCGAATTCAATTAATTATCATGAATCACATTCACGCAATTAATTCTTCCAAGGGAAACACACATCTATTCATAATAGAGTGTTTCAATTGGATATAATTAATCTAATCTCATTAAATCAATTATCAATCCAATTCAATCACCAAACTTGATTGTTACTTGAATTAGTGGTATTATCTCAAAGTACGTATTATTCGAATTTTAATAATTATAAAATACATCATGATCTCTCAAGCATCATTCGTTCCCTACCCGGTGTCATGGCCAGTACCTGCGGGAGTGGGACAGACCGCACACGGTGCAACCTGCTACCCCAATGATCCCCACTAGATACCATATCCGCCTCGGGAAAAACAATGCCGAGTCAATCACTTTGTACTTGAGATGATCATCGATTTTTCAACCGAAATTATACCATATAGTAATAATCAAAACCATTTTGATTATAAGGAAATTTGTTAGACAAATTCCCAAAACCTATTCAAGTAACAAGTTTGATAAAAGTGTATCAAGTAACCAATTTGTGATCTAGATCTAATCCAATCATTCATTGGTTGAGGCAATGCCATTTAAGGGAATAATTATTATTCTAATATTTCCCAAATATTATCCACAATTATTCCAGGAAATTAACTATTAAATTCGCAAATTTCTTAAACGACAATCACGAGGTTTCTAGATAAACATGCAATTTCCAGCAGTGATCCTCACTAACTAAAATTAGCATATCTCATTCATTTTAAATCCAAATTAAGCAAAATCAATTTTCAGAGATTGATAACTTGATTTAAAACAGAAACTATGTGATAAACATGCATTTCCAGGCGTTTTAAAACCGTAATTAACATCTTAATTACGTCTCTAATCGCCATCCCCGAAACAGTGGACATATGGTCAATAAAACGATCATATCTTGAGCAAACAGAATCCAAATTATGCAAACTCAAATTCCACATTTTCCTTATTTAATGGAGAACATTATCTAAGTGATAAATTCATGTTTAAACATTTTAAACAGGGTTGAAAAATTATCACAAGACAGGGCTGCGAAAATTGAAATGCTAAAATCTTCACGAGCCCAAACGATCCCAAATTTTCGCAGGTTCATGAATCATATCCAAGACCTCCGTAAACCTGGCTTTGATACCACTTGAAGGATACGGGTGGATCCTTAAGCGCATCACGGAAGCGTGATGATAGGATCATATACGATCAAGAGCAACTAGTCATACTAGTTGCTCGGTGCAGCGGAATTTAAAAAAAAATAAAAACATAAGATGAAACCACATGATCCAATAACACTTCTTGGATCGTTTAATCTAACCACAAAGTATTAGAAATACCTCTTGAAGCGTGGTTGCGATCACTTGATCTCTAAAGCAAGAGATCCTCCTGACTCAAGTCCGATCCACGAAGATGGCACTTGCGGGTACGATGATGAGACGCAAGCTTCCCGCAATCCAAGACGAAGATCCAAGCCATGAATCTCTTGATTTCGTCCAACAAAATCCGACGTCTTCTACTTGTGCGAGAAGCACCAAGGAAGACGGAGATCCGACAGCACGACGGCGTAGCGACGACTGTAGTTCTCTCAAGAACTCAGAGTGGACATGCACTCTTAGAGAGAGAGAGATGGGGCGTGAGAATGAGAGAAGGAGAGAGAGCACTTCATGCGTGTCCTCAAGGGCTGGGGTTGCCCCTTCTTATATAGTGGTTTGGAAGTTCATGGATCACAATCCAGGGACACACAAAATCAACGGTTAGGATGATTTGTGTTTTTAATCAATGACCATGATCATTGTTGTTTAATAAAACAACAACTATCAATTTATATTAAATTAAATATATGTTGCATTATCATCAACATAATTTAATTCAATAGAATTAATCAACAAAAGATAATAAAGAGGATAATAATCTCCTCCTAAAAAAGGGGGCGCCACCCTTGAACAATTCAAGGGTGACGTCACCTTTTTTATTTGGTGATTTTTATCTCCTTTATGTTATCTCATTATCTCTTAATTATTTACAACAACATTTATTGCAAATATATTCACTAAATTAATTCGAAATTAATTAGCGAATATTTCAATCATGCCATTGAAAAAAATGTGAATTGCATTCACAACCCAAACAAAAATGTAAATTATATTTCCAATTGAGTGCTTAATGTGAATCCAATTTACATTAATAATCAACCAGTAAATATTATTTACAAATGTGCTCTCTCCAATATATTATAAATCATATTCATAATATATATTGATATTATGGATAGCATGAGAGAGCAGCATCATATTCAGGGTCAAGTGCTGCGAGTAAGACCCCCACCATGGTAGCATTCCAAAAAGTCTTCTGTTGCTCAAGAGTCGTCGTAAGGGGAATGATGTTGTAGAACTTCTCAAACATCCCTCGCAAAGATGTATGCAACGATGAAGAGGTCGTCTGTTCTGCTTGACAGTAAATATGTCATGCTGGAGTTGAAGGATCTTGGTCTCATTTCGTACATGCGAGTATGTTGATGCAAGGATGTCCCACCTCGCCCGCAGTGGGTTGATGGAGTACATCATTAGCAATCCCCATCGTCAGTGTACCTGAAAGCCAAACTTTGTCGTATGAATCATCGGCCTCCCAGGAGGCATAAACCCCAATTTTCTCTGCCGGCTCGTCTTCCGTAAAAATGTGCTTCTTACCATTTGACTTCATGAGATTCATGAATTGCATAGCCCAGAGCTCATATCATCGGCTTCCCAGGAGGCATAAACCCCAATTTTCTCTGTCGGCTCGTCTTCCGTAAAAATGTGCTTCTTACCATTTGACTTCATGAGATTCATGAATTGCATAGCCCAGAGCTCATGGTTCGTCCCATCCATCTGACAATGGGCGATGGACCTTTGAAAGCGCCTATGGAGGGCATGTCGACCTTGTTTTCTGACATTTTGCCAGAGATATAGAACTAGAGTTTGTAGACCAAGGAACGAATGTCTACATAAACATCCGAGGATTTGAGTGCATATGTAGACTTATGCACTCTAACCCATAGGCGACGGTGAAAGAGAGGAGAGAAGGCGAGAGAGAGGGGGTGGTGGGGCGACGGCGAGAGAGAGAGGGTGGTGGGGCGGCGGCAGCGAGAGAGAGGGGGTGATAAGACGACAGCGAGAGGGGGGCGGCGGCGAGGGGGGCGTCGACGAAGAGAGAGAGGGGGTGGTGAGCGGCTAGGGTTTAGGTTGGCTCTGATACCATGTTGGAAGAAGAGAATCCGTAGTTTATTACAAAGAACCCTAGGGCCTATGGGCAAATTACATCAGATGGATACAAGAAAATAAAAATAGCCGAAAAGGTACATATAATATATACAGAAATCAATGGTCTAGATTTTGTTGCAACAATTTGCAAAAACAATTAATTAATTTAAAAGAAATAAATTAATTAAATACATTCTTCAATAAATTTAATTATTATTAAATCAATTTCATATGGAATAATAAGGAAGGAGGAGAGCCTCCATTAGGGTGGACGGTCGCCATGGAGATTCTCCCCATGTGATCATCCACTCCTAATAGGAATGGAGCATCCTCCTCTTTCCTAATTGATGAGATTCTCAATCTCATCATATTTTCTACATGTTGCAATAAATTTTGTTGCTTGAATTTTCATCAAAATAATTTCAAATTATTTTTTTAAAATTTCAAGCATGCCATTGATAATTACGAATCATATCCATCCATCCAATATTAAATGTAAATTACATTTACATTTAAGAGTACATTGTGAATCCAATTAATATTTGATTGTATAATGTGAGTTCAATTCACATTAACTTAATAAATTATAAATCATATTTACAATTAGTTATCTTATAAATCATAATTATAAATCATATTATGACTCAAATTCATAATTCAATTATAATTATTGCGGATAGTGATATCCACGTTAATTATATATAATAATTAAATCCAATTAGTTATCTTATATGTCTCTGCATGTGTCCAAATAATGTGAATTATATCCATATTATTAATGATAATTAAATCATATTTAATCATCAATTTTCCAATGCTCAGGTATTGTCAACAATAAAATTATTCTTGAACTCCTTCAAGAACAAGTGCTTTCTCCGCAATTACTTGGAGATAAGGATAGGGCGACTGTACATTCCATGTATAGTGACTTGGATACTGAGATCTAATCTCATATCCAGATCTAGAAGACCGCTCAGAGATGTCTGATCAAGTCAGATAAAATATATAATCTTTCCCCATTGCATCTGAATCATATTCATATAAATGTCCAACATTTGGACTAAGATTGGATAATCAATACTGAGTGGAGACACTAAAATCTAAACATATTTCATTACTCCTAGGAATAGAAGCATCATGGTTATACAATCGATTAAGATCACATCATCCTTGAGTATTCCTAATATACATACATCATACATACTGGAAGACCTAGAATAAATCCAAAGTTTTGATCACTTTTGAATTGTCTCCTTCATGGTTTCATCATTAAGTTTCTCATTTGATCATTGGGAGTTGTTATCGGCCATAAGCTTTCCAAAAGCATATATCATACCTACAAATCATGTCATGCTTCCAAAGTAAGACGACCGTCGATGGATTTTGGTTGATCTCAATATCTCATGTATGAGCTCATGTCTCTCGGTTCAGTAGTGAACATATATGATCCATTTACCCTTAACTAGGTCATAACCTAATCGTATGCCTAATCTATATACTAAGATATATAGTAATACATGTCTCTGGTCAGAGGATATGTGCATCGTTGGAGTATTTGGTTGAGCGTCTATTGAGTTGTAGACGGGTAAATGGATACCTCCAGGATCCATTTACCACATCCTTGTGTTCAGTCACACACACATCTACCAGTGGTGGGACTTGGAGGCTCTGTGGAGGCTTTATAAGGAGCCCCAGACCTCTTGTATCCATTGAGAAAAAGGAATACAATATCCGCCCCTTAGAGGGCTTCTCCCGTGGTTTTATCCCGCACCTTAAGGAGTAGGGTTCCACGTAAAATCCCGTTGTGTTCTTCATATTTATTCTTTTTCCATGTTTCGCTTCCACATGTTTATTTCTAACATGGTATCAGAGCAGATCGATTCTCGAGGATTCTATGTTTGTTCATTACTTTTGCTCGAGATTCGATGTTGGAATTCTTGTTCTTAGAGATTTACGTTTGAAGATTATTTTCTATCCTTTTTGATCGTTTCAAGTTTGAGAAGTTCTGGAGTTTTCGGAGAAACCTAATTTGTGCATGACGTTGGAACCCTAGCTGCACAAAGCTTGCCGCATCATGTGGCGACGCTATTCCATGCAGTCGACGACGATTCTCCATGCATGCACCTCCCTGCATACCCCAGTAGTACCGATTCTTCATCGCCATTCTTCTTCAGGCAACCTCCACGCGTGTTCCTCCATCGACCCCGAAGCAAGTGTTCGCGACTCCAAGCCGCATAGCCCCTGCTCCAGGGCGACGCCGTGCGCAGATCCTCGTCCTGTTCCTCTCGTGTGGCGCGAGGGAACCCCATCGCGTGCAGGCCCAGGCGACATCTCGCCCCTCTGACTCCACGCGATCCTCGTCCACTGTGCGACATGGCGACGAGCCCAATTCGAAGAAAACCACCAACCACAAGGGCAGCGCGATCCTCCAGTGCAGCTTCTCCCGAACTCCACCGCGCGTTGCAGCCTCGACAGCGAGTCCTCCTCCCTGAACTTCTTCTGCAGGCGACACAGGGCAGGAGAAGTTCCTGCTCTCCACTCCAGTCCCAGCGGCGGCGCCTCCAGGCGAGGCGCACCCTCAGATCTCAAAGCGGCATCTCCAAGTGCGATCTCCAGAGCTCCCGATGACGACTCGCCCTCAAATCCATGCCGTCGCCTTCGCTCCTCTAGATTGGCTCCTCCTCTCTAGTCGGAGGAGTCGCCCTTGCCTTCCTCGCACGCTGGCGGCGCATAGGCGGCAACAATCGAAGCCCCTTTGGGGTGGCAATCTTCGTGAAAGAAGGGTTCCCAAGCGGGAACCCTAACCAGTGGAGAAATGGTCGTGTTGGGCCGAAGTGTAAAAAAAAAGAGGAGGGGTACTGCATGTTTTGAGCCCAAAATAGGCTGAAACACAAAAAAATATTTGTGGAGCTGTTGGAGAGCTCAAGTAAAAATGAGAGGGGAAGCCGTACGTTTGGACCCTTTTGGGCCGTTTTAAAAAAATGTGTTAAAAAAGGGGGAAGCCAGGAAAAAAATGACGGTTTTATTAAAAATATATATTTTTTCAAAAAAAATGTGTCACGGCTATAAAAAAGAAAAAAGAAAATAGCCGGGAGAAACAAAATTGGAAAAAAAAAGAGAGAAGTGGGAAGTCGAGAAAAAAATTGGCACTTGCGATGTTTTATTTTCTCCCCACATTTATGTGTTATCTTGTCTTCTCCCAACTTTGTCGATGTGCTTTGTTTTTCCGACAAGTATGGGAGAAAGGGGGAGTATATGTAGAGTCATATGTCTTGTTCTAGATTCAGAGATCAATTCAGATTTCCAGACCAATCAACTTTCAAACTCTACAGTTCAGACATTTAGACTCGACGATTGATTCCGAGTCCACAGTTTCAGACATGCACATGGATGCGATCTTCATTCAGATGTGCAGATGTTTGCCATTTTTTGTAGTGGTCCCCATCTTTTCTTGTTATTTTGGCCAGAGTTTTCATGTGATCCATAGGAACTTCCAGAGTAGAGGACCATTCCCTATGCCATGTTGGCAAGGGTTTTCATGTGGTATCATAGGTACTCCAAAGTAGAGTATCATTCTCTGAGCCAGATGGTAGAGACCCAGTTCTCCGACGAGAAGACTCCATGCGCACATTTCGAGTCCTCAGTTTAACTCTAACTCTAGCATGTTTGTCCTCCTCACCTGCACGACATGAGAAGCAACGTCCTCGACAGCAGCCGATAGTTATGCGCGTTGAGTTGATATTGAATGTAGTGTCATGTATTGTGAGTTGAGTTTCTTTCTGTTTGTCCAAGTTGAGCATTGCATGCTCCAGCTTGAGGGGGAGAGTTGGAGTATTTGGTTGATGTGCCTATTGAGTTGTAGATGGGTAAATGGATACCTCCAGGATCCATTTACCACATCCTTGTGTTTAGTACCACATCTACCAGTGGTGGGACTTGGAGGCTCTGTGGAGGCTATATAAGGAGCCCCAGACCTCCTGTATCCATTGAGAAAAAGGAATGGAATATCCGCCCCTTTAAGGGCTTCTCCTGTGGTTTCATCCCGCTCCTTAGGGAGTAGGGTTCCACGTAAAATCCCATTGTGTTCTTCAATATTTATTCTTTTTCCATGTTTCGCTTCCGCATGTTTATTTTCTAACATGCCATGTATCGTGATAGCATGCAATATAGGTCTTAATTATCTCGATAGCATTAAGTCAATTCTTTGACGTAACTTATCCGACACCTCCGAATCTCTATTCCTATGTAGAGGATATGCATCAAGAGGTCGATCGGATATTAGCCTTTGGAGTAAGGATTGACATCTCCTTCTCATAATGGAGATCCTTTGTTAACAATCATTTGATGGTGCTAGATGAGTCATCAATCTAACTCTTTACATATCAATCAAGCACCAGCCACTATGAATTGAACCATTGGATCAACAGCTATATGATTATCAAGATGGCAATGATACATAACCCTAATTGTACGAAGGGACCTTATAAGTGTATTCATTCATTCACTAATTTCATATAAACAGAGTGAAATTCAATAACTTTTATTGATATATAAAATGGTTACAATAACATTTATTATAGAAATGGTCCGCACTAAGCTTAAATGTCCAAAACTATAGAGCAGCATATGGCTGCAGGAAAGCAACGATGGTTGGAGTGTTTCTGTCAGGCCTAGACCCACCCCAGCTTCTCATGTGTGCAACTACACCTCTTATGGAGGAGGCGTACAACCGTCTTAGCTGGATCACGATCCCATCCACTAGCACTACGGAGACCTCCTTAGCAATGTCTGCATCCCGCGGCAGGAAGGTACTTCTCAATTCAGAGGGAATGGTACTTGTGGCATGGAGGTGGACATCAGTGTAGTCCATGCACTTATTGTCATCGGCCTGGTCATCCTAAATGGAAATGCTAGCTGAAGCATGGATACCACGTATCTACTCGTGAGACCGAGCAGGTTGAGCCCATTACCACTTCTGCTCCTACTACACATTAGAAGTTGGATGATATTGTCTCTCGTTTTAAGAGATATAATGACTCCAGCTGACACCACGACTAGTGCACCTACAAGTCCTTTACATGTTGCACCCACAACCAGAGCATATTCTAGCTCATCAAATAAAGCATATGCTCTCCAAGTTGTCACAGGGCAGATGTGACAGAGTGGATCATGGATTCTGACGCATCTCACCATTTGTATGGAGACAAGGCTCAGTTTGCTTCATACAGATGTGTTCCTGTTGAGATATTTCTTATCTTTCTTATTATTTTCCTGTTATCTATTTATTTTGTTTACTTTATGTAGTTTGCCCAATCGGTTCCTCTCTTATATAAATGAACCGAAGAGCCTCTCATAAATCAATTAAGTATTTTTCCTCTACATGGGTATCAGAGCGACGTCCTAGACCAGAGTTTCCGTACCCCACCAAACCCTAACCCTACTTGCCCCCCCCTCCCTCGACCATCGCCGCCCCTCTATCTGATCGTCGCCCGTCCTCCATGTCGTCGCCCCGGCCCCATGCTGCAGTTCTGGCCTACCTAGGCGGTAGTCCAGGCCTCCAGGTCGCTGCTCCTATCGCCCTAGGTTGCCGCCTAGGCCGCTCAGGCCACTGTCGACCCTCCTGCAGGCTTCCGTACGCCTTTGCAAGTCGTTCTACGGTCTGAACCTATCTAATTTTGACCGAAAAACGTGATTTCTGACACAGAAATCATGTCTTCCAGCCCTAGCAAGCAACGACGAAAGATCAGGTTGGTTGCATGAGTCTATACGTACAATCAATCCTTCATATGATTGTGTAGACTCGTTTATATCGATCTATTCCCCAGTTGAGTTCCGTTATTTGGCCATTTTACCATCATGTCAGAGAACAAGGGCATGGCCTCAAATTTAAACGAAATTCCACCGGAATTCTCCGAAATTTCCATTTGTTAGGTCACCGAAATCGAAACGCTACCTTATTTTTTCCAGGATTTCAACAAAATATCCATGAAATGTCAACGAAATTCCATCGAAGTTGCATGTCATTTCGGCGAAACAACATAAATGAGGGAATCTACCCTTTATTTCATCGAAATTTGCCATACATTTATGAGATTCACCTTTTTTACTATAAAAGAGGGGAGCCCTCCCAAGGCAGGAGTCACCACACCAAAATATTCATTAAGCAAGAGCAAAGTACATCAAATAGAGATCCAGAAATTGTGCACAGCATTACAATGAGCAACAACATTTTCCCAGTAGAACCGCTGTCCCTTGGAAACAATATCGTTCCTGCCAAGCCATATCGCCCATAGAACGGGCGAAGGGCCTCGAGACATCTCCCGTGGAGCCAATCCCCACCGAACGGACAGACCGCCAGAAAGGACCCAGGCCGGATGTCCGAACCCACGGAATATCCATCGCGTCCCAAACCTGTGTCGAGGTCGTGTAACCGAAGAAGAGGTGATCCGCGTCTTCCACCTCCTCCCCACACCTGTCACACAGCAGATCAGTAGAACCCAGAAGCCTTCCCCTCCTCACCTTATCACAATACGGTTTCTCCTGAGGCACCAGAGGAAGACCTTGACCCAGTTAGGAATTTTTGTCGCCCATATCACCTTCATGTCTGCCAGAAAGTTCATCATCGCCATTGTTGCATCAGCTCTCAATATCCGGTATGCCACCTTCACCGAGAACTTGCCCTCCGCCCAAAAGAAGTGATCCGGATCTCCAGACATCCATCTGGTTTGCTTCATCTCAAGTTCCTCGTCTCTGCCTGGAGTTTGGAACTGGATCTTCCCGTCTTGTAATCAAACAAGGCCCTTGCTGTCCTGAGGAAGGGTCCGCCTAGGATGATCTGGGAATCTCTCCATTACGAGGGGTTTCCATATCTAGGACAGTAAAGTCCACCATGTATTCTTGACCCTCGACTTTAATTGACAACATTCCTCAAATCTCCTTGGGACCTCTTGGTTGATTTATCAGCGAACTGCAAGAAAGCTCCTGATTCCTAAGAAGTTCGAGATTAAGCCGCTCATAGAGGGTTGTAGGCATTAAATTAATTGAGGAGTCGTTGTCTAGGAGAGTACGTGCAAACGCAATGTCATCGACATGACTCACCACGTAATGTGCACCCATGTCTCTTCTGTTTCCTTAGAAACGAGTTCTTTAATGCACAAGTCGTGGCTATTGACAATTTGACAAAACGTGTTTCTCAACGCGGCTTTTGGTCTTCATGTTAACCCTAGTAGGTGTGCATCTCACCTTAAGGTATTTGTGAAATGCAGGTGTCATCTCCCACGTACTTGTCATAGGGGACTGTGACCTTGATATGTTTGTTGCAAAACTCTGCCATCTCAGGGTCATCTTTTGGATATTTTTAATTTTCTTCTTTCCACCTTTGAGAGCTCGGGGAAAGGGATTATTGACTCCAACTCAGATTCTGAAACTGAAATATTTTCATTCAAAGCGGGAACTGAGTTCTGTACAAGACTCGGACTTTGAAACTGACTCTGACTATGACTAAAAGGAAAATATTGCTGCGAAACCGGTGATGCATCTTCCGCGACTGTTGGACGGTCCTCCTCAGATGGAGGTGCGGGCTCTTCATCGGTTTCGGTGGACTCTCTGCTGGTGCGGGTGCTTTGCTTCTTCGAGGACCCAGAAGTCCTCTTTAGCCGGTGGTGGTGATGGTGGTGCTGCTCCTCTCTGCCTCCAAGTTCTCCTCAGGTAGAGACTTGGCGGCTTCTTCCTCCGGTGCCCGTGCCCAATCAGGTACGATCACGGTCCTTCCGCTCCTGAGGGACATATGGTTTACATTATCATACGAAAGAATCTCATGTTCACAGATAAAGAATTATCTGAATAGTATACCTGATCACGAGGTCGGTTCTGGCCTTGAGTCAAGCTGTTCGTGTTGGCCTGAACCTGGGGCGGGAATTGGGGTCTTCGGCACCATTTGTTGATCCTGGGTACGAGAAACCCGATTCAGATCGGTTTTCATATCCAGATAAGTCATTGTGAATCTGTTGGACCCTATCAGTCAGGGTCTGGATCGCCAAGGTGAGGGACTCCAATTCGGTGGGCTGGGCTGGTTGATGCTGACTTGCGGATGAGGTTATGTACTGACCCTGTTGGCCCTGCCGATACTGCTGCTGCTGATGGGACGGTGACAGGCTCTGCTGGCCTGAGTAGAACGTGCGCTGTTGCTGAGGCTGGTACCCTCGTTCGGGACTGGACTGAACAAAGCATTGTGCGGGGATGGAGCTGGTTTCCTGATAAGCTGGGGAAGGTCGGTGAGGCTGACCGTTCCCCATCCCCGACTGTCTGTCGACGGGGTCATGGCTGTACCACAGCCCATTGATCTCGAACACCTGCGGAGGCTCTTCGTATCCGGTTTCAACTTGTGGGGGTGCATGCCGGTCCTGCTGGGTGTAAGTCTGCTCCTCTACCCAGCCACTCTGAGCCCCGGTGCTTGTTTCTGTACAAGATGGACTCGGTGTACAGGCACAGGTGATGCAGAAGGGGCAGGTCGCTTTATCTTAGCTACCTTCTCAGTAAGTTCCTCCACTTGCTTCGGCAAACGCGAGAGAGACTCAAGGTTAGTGACCCTCTTGTAGATCTGCTCGATCATGGTTAACTTATCAGCTATCATTCCCATGCTGGGAATGAGGTCATCTGCCAGATCCGCTACAGTCCTCCTAGTTGTCTCGTTGGACAGGATTGAGGGAGACAACTGATAGGCACTGGTGGCCTGCGACCTGCCTGTTTCTGCCATCTGCTCCAAGATTTTACATACAGCATTTTCGTTCTTGTTCAGATAACTTCCTCCACAGGCGGTACTGACTAACCCATGCATCTCCGGGGTCATGCCACAGAACAAGGTCTGGACTAAGATCGCCTTAGAAATGCCATGGCAGGGACATTTCTGAATTAGGTCATTAAACCTATCCCATGCTTAGAATGGTTCGCTGGGTCCCTGGGAGAAACTAGCTATCTTTGTTCTCATTTGATTAGTCCTACTAAGGGGTAGAACTTCTTCAAGAATAGGTCCTTGAACTGCATCAAGGTTGTACATATCACCCCTAGATTTTTCAACCAATGTGCTGTCTTATCTCCTAAGGCAAATGGGGTGGCATTCAGCCGAATGTAATCCTGCCCAACCCTAGGATGACTAAGGTTGTTGCAAACCAGTTCGAAGTCTCTGAGGAAGGCATATGGTTCTTCATTGGCATTTCCGTTAAACTTCGGTAGCAGGTTAAGGAAGTGGGGCTTGAACTCGAATGCTTCGGGGGGAACCGCAGGTGCCAACCAACTGTGCATCTCATTTTCTGCTGGGTTATAGGCATCAACCATTGGTCGGTCGATTCCTCCTGCCGCAATGATCTGTCCCATTCTTGCTGTAAGATCCGCATTCTGTTGTTCGGCCGTGGCGAGGTGAGCCAAAATTTGTCGTAATGGGTCCTCATCCGGTGGGCTGCTTAGGTGGCATCTTGTCCTCTAGTCCTAGGTATGAAACATGGTCTGTGTTAGAGGACAAATCAAAGAAGGGATTCTTACCGAGGTGATGGTCTTCCTCGGTAAGCTCAGAGGAGAGGAAATGGTTGGTTTGAGAGTAACCACCCTGGGTGTGAGGGAACCAGAACTCAAGAGGGTCATGAGTCCTGGGTGGTCCAAGTTGTGCTTGGGCCGGTGAAGAGGAGTTTCGTGGGGGGCTCAAAGAGATATTGGTGAATAAGGAGTCGATATCCCCCCAGTTACTCATCTTGGTTTGGCGGAAGAATCGGGAGTTCTAAGTGAAGATAGGATTTGACTCCTACCTGAAGCAAGCAATTCAATCCAAAACCCTGGATTCACACTCAACACAGTGAAGGATCCGAAACCGAGTCCAATTAATCTTGTTAATTTTAAGTGTGATTTTCAAGCAAGATAGCAAGAAGTTACGCAGCCTATAGGGAAGTCGGCTCAAAGCCGGATGCGTCTTCCTTGTTTAACATGTCGCCTAAGATATCGCTAGTCCTTCCTTTCTTCGCTCTTATCCCAAGTTGATGGATTCAAAGATCTGCCCCTATCTACCTGAGACAGGCAGAGGCTACTTGGTACTAGTCAGTGAACCTAAATAATTCAACTTGTGATAATTACTACGATTAGTCGGAACATGATATGGAAGGCGGGGATTTGGGCTCTGCCTTAAAGTGTTCACACACTCTCAAGTACCCTCACTCAGCCGGATAACAAGGTCGGGGATTAATCTCCCGCAAACAGATTTTTCGATTTTATTGATTTTTTTGGTCAATAATGTTAGCAGTCCCGGTTTTTAAGTTAACGCGAAGCCACTTTTGCCTTGATTTTTGTCTCCACTCGACCTCCTCCTTACGATCTTCCATCAGTAGCTCTTGAAGCAAGTTCTATCTCTCTTCTAACTCCACCGGTTCTAGGCCCCTTTCGTCATCCATCTCGTCCAGCCGTGCCACGGCCGCCTGCGCCTCTAACCGATTGAGCTTCCTCCGCAGCTTGCTCTCCCTGCTGAACCGAGCCACGATAGAAACCTCGGAGCCCACAAACCCGAATCAGCCACCTCGGCCACACGTACGCCTCTGTCAGCTGCCAGGACTGCCAGCCTCGGGAACCTAGAGGCCAACACCCCATCCCCAGTCCAATCATCCAACCAGAACCAGAAGAGGAACCCACTCCCCAGCCTCGAACGCAGAAAGGGCACGATCCCAGGAAGCACCGCGCGGATACCCGTCCATAAGGGAGACTCATGACGGATCCGCTTGGCCACCAAATCCCTAGCCACTCCATAAATCAACCTCAGCAGACGCAGGACCAAAGCATCGGAAGAGCCCCAGATCTGCACCACCCACTTCGCCAGCAAAGCCTTGTTCATCAGCTCCACATCTCGAACGCCAAGGCCCCCTTCCGAGATCGGCACCACAACATCCTTCCAGGCAACCAGGTGTAACCACTTTCTCGGCTGCTTCCCGTCCGACCAGATAAAAGATTTCATCATGGCCTCCACCTTCCTTCTCACCCCGACCGGCATGAGTCTCGTGGAGTAGAAAAACACCGGAATTGCTGACAGAACATGCTTCAGCAGTGTAAGCTTCCCACCCTTGGAAAGGGTGACGGCCTTCCAGCCCTCCAGCCGCTCCTCCAGTCTCCTTAGAACGCAATCCCAATCCGACTTCCTCAATCTGCCTGCAACGAGAGGCAATCCCAGATAAGTAATCGGCAGTTGTCCCCGCGGACACCCGGCCCATTCCGAAAGTCTGCTACCCTCCTCATTCATCGCAAGCAGGACCAACACCGACTTCTGTCCGTTGATCCTCAAGCCAGACAGACACTCAAAAAGGTCAACCAAAGTGACTGCATTGTTATTCTGCTCTTCCGTCCCTCCCAGAAAAACCAACGTGTCATCAGCATACTGCAGCACCGGAATGCGGATGTCCCCATACCTGAATCCATCACACCACCCAGCGTCAACCGCCTGCTGAAACAAAACGGCCAAACAGTCGCCACCAGCACAAACAACAAGGGGGCCAACGGGCAGCCCTGGTGCACGCCCACCTGCGGCTGGAACCACCCACCCTCCGGCCTCCAGTTCACCAGCACAGAACACGAACACGTAGTGACGCATCTTTTGATCCACCCAATCCACTCCGCCGGAAAGCCGCGCCTCTACATCGAGGTCCAAAGGAACTTCCAGCTAACGCAATCGTAGGCTTTGGCGTAATCAATCTTCCACACAGCTCCTTTCTTTGCAGACCTCTTCCACTCCAGACAAGCCTCAGACGCAGCAACAATCCCATCCGCCATACACCGACCAGGAATGAAAGCAGATTGGGTCGGTAATATCACAGAGGCCAAGACCGCCCTGAGCTTGGTAGCAAGCACTTTGGATACGATGAGATAAATGCCATTGGAAATAGAGATAGGCCTAAAGTCCCCAACATCCACCGGGCTCCCCTTCTTGGGCAGCAGGAAGATCAAGGCCCTGTTAATTTTCTCGAAACCCCTGTTGGCACATCTGAACTCCTCCATTACCTCCAGAATGTCACCCTTCAGCGTCTCCCAAAACTCCCGGTAAAAGCAGACCGGGAAGTCATCGGGACCAAGAGCCCCGTCCCCATTCAGATACCAAACGGTCCTGTGAACCTCCGCCTCAGAGAAAGCAGCCACCAATGACTCGGACTGAGCAACCGATAAAGACCCTGCACCCAGACCAGTCCAACCCCAAGCCTCCTCCCCCCTCACTCTCCTCGACGCCCTCACGAAGTGCTCCCACAGGGTAGCCCCTATGTTCTTCTCGCCCGACACCGGTCGCCCCCCCACCACCACTTCATGCAAGAAGCTCCTTCTCCCAGACGCCACTGAGTGAAAGAACCGCGTGTTCGTGTCTCCTTCTCTAAGCCACTTCTGCCTCGATCTCTGACGCCAGTGAACCTCCTCCTTCATGTCTTCCAGGTACACGGCCTCAAGCCACGCGACCCTCTCCTCCACCTCAGCCGAAGACGAACCCCTCTCATCATCTAACCCGTCCAACCTGGAAATCCCTGCCTCAGCCTCGGCCTTGACCGCCCTACGACGCCGAGCGATATCCTTCCTGAAAGACATCAGCACCCGACGAAGGGATGCCAGCTTAGCTGCAAAACGCGACACTGTCGACCCTTCCCCCACACAGCTCCTCCAGTGCTCAACGACCGAATCCCGAAAGCCATCCTCAAGCAGCCACTTCCTCTCGAACCGGAAAAAGAAACGACCCGGGCGCACCTCGCCAAAGCTCCAGAGGATGGGAGTGTGATCGGATAACGTCCTCGGGAGCGCCCACGCCCGAGCCAGCGGAAAGGCCTCCCCAGCCTCAACGGACATCAGAAATCTGTCAAGCCTGGACCTGGATCTCGAATTCCTCCACGTGAATCTGCACCCAGCCGCATCCACAATATATAGGCCAAGAGAGTCAACCTCCTCCCTCAACTCCTCAGACCCAGGATCAGCTCCCCCAGCCTCCCCCGGCCTGTCACCTGAAAGCAGTGTAACATTCAAGTCGCCACCAATAAGCCAGACAGCATCCCCCAACTCAAGCGCCATGGTAGCCAAGTCCACCGCCAAAGAAAGATCCTCCCGCCTACATGGGCCATAGATATTGGTGATCCAGAGACAGCAACCATCCTCTCTCCGCCTCAGCAGGACCGACAGAGAGAACACCGACTCGTACGAACTGAGCAGCTCAAAGGAATCGACACTCCATCCGGAGATGATTCCCCCCGACGCACCGACAGCCCCTTTCGCCGCCCAGTCGAAAGCACCTCCCCTGCTGAGCTCCCGACGCACAGTATCATCCAGCACCTGCAACTTGGTCTCCTGGAGCAAAACAACATCCGCCCCCGCCTCCCTCATCATGTTCACCACCCCAAGCCTCTTGTCGGGTCAGCCCAAACCCCTAACATTAAGGAAGAGCATCTTCATAAAGAAACATGAACCATCTTCTTGGGGGGAGGGACAAGCCCCAACCTCCGAACCAAACTTCGATCAAGAGCAGTGAATCTGTTTCGCACTGTAACAGCGGCAAAATCACCCTGACCGGTGGTCATCGGCAGAGAACCGTCAGCCAAAGACGCCTGAATCGTTGCCCTCACCCCTTTTCCGAAATTTCGCCGCTCGCCTCCTTCCCTTCGATAGGCCACGCCAAAACGCCCCCGCCGAAAGCTGCCCTCCCCCTCCACAAGGGCCTGGCTGGAGACCCCCAAAAGCCCCCCAGCATCAGCAGGCGAGCAAGCCACCCCCACAGCAGAGCCACCATTAGCTCTCGCCTCCCCAACAGATTGGGAACCACCGTACACCCCCACCCCAGCAACCACTCCAAACGGCGACTTCGGCCCCCCAAGCCCAGCCCCAGGCTCCACAGACCCGCCCGCACCTGAAGCCTCCAGCCGCGCACTCCCCCTCTGCCAACTCGAAGACCCCCGCTCACAAGGCCGCGATGGCGAACTGAAACCCCATCCCCAGACGCCGACCCCGCCCGCACAGGCGAGACGCGAACCCCACGAGGCGAACCGAAAAGGCCCCCGCAGAGAAGGGCGCCAGAACCCGGGCCCGAACCCGGACCCGCCAGACGATCCGGAGTAACACCACCCGCCCGCAACACCGGCGCCCGAGCACCCGCGCCAGGAGAAGGCTCGGGCCCAGTTGGAGCAGCCTCCCCTGCCTGACAACCCGATACGAATCCGAACATCGCTGCCTGCGAAGCCTCAGCGTCCGACCGACCCGAAATACAAGTGCTCTGCCCACCTCCGCATCGGACCCCACCAACCTCCTCGAGAACAGCAACCGGCACCTCCGAGACACGCCAAGGCAGGGAAAAAGTCGCCTGCCCCGCTGCCCCAACCTCGTGAAACGCACTAAAACAGAGCCCCTCCCTCGGGTAGGCCGTCGACGCCGCCACAGCACCGCCCGGGAGACGAGCTCCCCCGCCCCGATGTGGACCAACAGAGACAGGATCATCGCCGCCAGAGACAGGGCCATCGCCCGGGTCAAGACCAACCTCGCCAACATTACCACCCGCCGGCGACCCCGCACCTTCCCTTCACCTCTGGCCCGCGACCGGGATGACCCCCACCAAGGCGCCATCGAGCAGCTCCAACAACAGCCGCTTGCCGGCAAAGGAGACCTCCTACCAACCAAGCACGGCGGCCCCCACCGGGCGAACCCGAAGAATCACGTCCAGCCCCTGCCCAAGAAGGCAACCAGTGGATTCGACCGAGAGAACCTCAACCACGCCCCGCAGCAATGCGACGATGGCCCCCATTGTCCGCGCCCTCAACGGAACCCCCTCACGACGATTCTAACCAGGAAGCCCGGCTTCACGGCGACATCCGCATCCATCGGAGGGCGCCATCTCAGCTGCAGCACCTGGTCCGTCGAACCCTCCAACAGAGCCCGCGCCTCTGACGCAAGCAGCCCTTGTGCCATAGCCCGCCAAGGAGACAAACACGCAACGTCACCCTTGAAGGCCGCCCTAGAGACGCGGCCCACGTCGGAGGACGCCAGGAACAACGCTCCCGTCCCGCTACCCTCGCCGATCAGCACAGAAGGAAACGACCTAACTTCGGGGCAGTGCTTCCTCGAGTGGCCAAAGCGACGACATCCGAAGCAGCGAAGAGGCTCCCGGCAGCACCTCGCCCAATGATCCAAAGCGCCGCAGCGGTAGCAGCCACGGCCGAAAGGCGACTCCAGAGGCACCGCGCGAGGCGCACGCGCCCTCCGAGAACCTCCCCGCGAAGAAGAGGACCGGCGACCCACCACCAGCCGCCACACCCCTTCGGCTCCCCCGCTTTCCCCACCCTCGTCCCAGCGCTCCCGCCCCATCAATTTGCTAGCTTGCATGTTGTAGCTATTGAAACTAAGATTACACTTTTATCACATGCATTTCCCGACCCTCGATATAGAACTTCTTTCTCTGTCAAATGTTCACTTATTTATGCATTATGCACTAATGTGTTGAGTTGTTAGATTACTTTACATTGTTTAAAGAAGTTTCTTTAGTTGGTTTCTAAATTTTAGATCTAAATCCAACAAATCTGTTAGACACAAGATTTAAGAGTTAAATTCAAGTTTTAACTGCAAATCTTTATATTTTTTTGTTTTCCTTTATTTTGATATATATATATATATATATATATATATGTTTTTAATATTAGTAGTTATCATGGGTGTCAACTCATTCTTATTGAGGAGGTGTTCTTTCTTGGCATATGTTCTTCTCTATTATTATTGTACGTGTCACCATTCTCTTTATGTTCAAGAGGAGAAACCAATGGCTTCTAATTACGATTCCAAATATGGTTACGGACCTCTGGTTCTGAGCAACGTAGTACTTTTTTTTACTGGTGGACGACAGGATGGAAATTTAATGTAACTTATCATGTTAAATATCCCACTATTAGCAAAAAAAATTGTCTATCTCATTTATTGAGTTAAAGAATATTAGAAAATTTTATTTTAAAAAAATGAGTTTTCAAGTAACTTCCCCAATTTTCGACCATTTCACCGAAATTCTATCGAAATTCCACCGAATTTCTCTTTCCAAACTTATTGAAACGAAACCGAAATCCGACATTTAAGGCCTTGAACAAGGGTGAAATTTTCTTGTCCAGAGCCTTCAAGGGCCCGGCTCCCATCGCTAAGATGGATGGGACCAACTATGAGTTGTAGTCCATGCAGTTTCTCACCCTCATGCATGCAACAAGGAGCACATCCTGACAGATCCAGAACCAACAGATAATACCGGGGCAAATGCTTCTTGGAAACAAGATGATGCGTATGCGCGTGTTTGACTATGTGGGACCCTCACCGTAGAGATAGCCAATGATATTCTGAACCAGTCTACTGCTAAGGCCATGTGGGACACTTTGGCTTCCACCTATGCTCAAGCGAAGAATGAGGCTAAGATTCTTCAGCTACAGTTTGACATCTACAAGGCCAAGAAGAACAGTCGTCCTCTGCATGTGTACTACAGTTCACTCCGTGGCATGTTTGAGAAGCTTCATAGCTACATACCTATTACTGCTTCTCTTGAGCAGCATAAGGCATATAGAAACTCCACGATGGTTGGAGTTTTCATGGCTAGTCTTGAAGCAGAGTATGTTGCAGCACGTACTCAGCTTCTCACTAGCGCCACCATACCTCCCACGGAGGAGGCCTATAGCCATCTCAGCCGGATTATCATGCCTCCTACGATCACTCCTCAGCCCTCGTCTGCTATGGCCGTTTCTCGTGGCCGATGAGTGATGACCCAATCTAAAGGACGTACCTCTCGTGGCAGCGGCGGTGGACGTACGCATGGCCCTTGCACCTTTTGCCATCGACCGGGACATGCAGAGGTTACATGCCATCAGAAGCATGGATATCTTGTCTCTGGTCGCATGGCAAAGCAGATTGAGCCTTCTGATACTCTTGCTTCCCAGGCCGATCCTCGCATGGATGATATTGTCTCTCGTACTCGAGAGATCATGACTCTTGTTATAGGAACCACCACTACAGATACCATTGTTGCAGCCAGAGCCTCTTCAAGCTCCTCACGTATCGCTTATGCTTTAACTGATAGTAATGGTGCAGATATGACAGAGTAGATAATGGACTATGGTGCTTCCCATCATCTTTGTGGAGACAGAGCACAGCTAAAGTCCTATAGGATCATACCACCTGGTAGATGGGTTGTCATTGCCAATAGTGACCATTTACCCATTACAGGCAGGGGGAGGTGCATTTGACGCCATCCATGCGTCTTCAGAACGTTTTATATGCTCCTAACTTTCAGATGAATTTACTTTCCATTAGTCAGATTACCAAAGACCTGCATTGTCGTACCATCTTTGACCCTTCGTCTCTTGTGTTTCAGGACATACTCGTGGGCAGGGTGATTGGATGTGGCAGTGAGCAGCGGGGACTCTACAGACTGGTCCAACCTCCTCATGTTGACTTTTCTACTATGCCTACTGGACCAGTATCTCCATACTGTGGCACCTTCATTTTGACTACCTTCCTCTGCAAAAGTTAAATCATGTCTCCCTCAGATTTCCACGAGATCCTCCTTCCAATGTGAGGCATGCTGGCTTGGGAAGCATCACCGTTCCTTTTTTCCATCCCGTCAGAGTCGGATCAGTTCTCAGTTATTTGAGCTTCTTCATTTAGATATATGGGGTCTGAGTCGTGTTCCTAACCACCAGGGACACCGTTTTTATCTAGTGGATGTCGATGGTTTTGCTAGACTTTCATGGGTTTTCTATTAAAGAATAAGTCTGAGGATGGATCTGTTATCAAATTTTTTATTAATGAGATAAAGAATATTTTTCTACCAATGTCAAATATATTAATTCTGATAATGCTATAGAGTTTTGCAACTTACAGCTTTCTAACTTTCTTAGATCTCTTGGTATTGTTCACCAGACCTCATGTACCCATACATCCCAGCAAAACGGTGTTGCCGAGCGCAAACACCGTCACTTACTTGATGTGACCCGAACATTGTTGATGCAGAGTCATGCTCCTCATGCCTACTGGGGAGATGATGTCCTCGTAGCTTGCTATCTGGTAAACCGCATGCATTCGTCTGTGTTGGGAGAGAAGATTCCTTTCTTGATTGCATTCCCGAGAAGGATCTTTTCTCTCTTACACCTCGTGTGTTCGATTCAGATGCTTTTGTTCATGATGTCTCTCCAGGTCGTGACAAGCTCTCTCCCAGAGCTATCAGGTGTATTTTTGTTGGCTATTACCCAGAAGGGGTATAGTTGCTTTGATCCGCTCAAGTGGAAATACTTTGTCAATGCTGACGTTACTTTCTTTGAGTCTGTCATGTATTTTTCTCCTACAGGCGACAGACTAGACCCGTCTGACTCTGACGATGAGATCTACATGCCTCCACCCTATTGTCGTGCCACCACTTCCCTCTATTCCTTTTCTATCACCACCTCCCCAACCACCACCACCATTGCTGCCACCTACACCTACTCCTGCCTCTACACTTGCTCCTGTAGCTCCATCTCGTACTGTGACTCAGTTTTTACCACGTGTTTTTACTCGTAGGTCTCGCTCGATTCCCCCTGCTCAAAAGCCTTGCCCATCATCCAGCATGCCTCAGGTATGTAATGAGCACATTGTTTCTACTGATGGCACTATTGAGTTGTCTGTGCAGCGGGATTCCATACAAGATGAGCAGGTGCCCTTGGCATATGATATTGATGTGTTGATTGCTCTGCGTAAGTAGAAACTTAGGTGTGCTACTTATTCTCTTGCAGCACAGGTATCCTTGTGCAGACTGTCAGAGGATTTCAGGAGGTTTACCTTGGCACAATCAGTCGTAAAGATACCACAGACATATCAGGAGGCTCTTCAGGACAGTCAATAGAGATTAGCCATGGAGGAGGAGATGGATGCATTACAGTCACGTGGTACTTGGAGTCATGTTTCTGCTCCAGTTGACGCATCCATTGTGGGATGCAAATGGGTTTTCATTGTGAAACACCATGCAGATGGCAATGTGGATCGCTATAAATCGGGACTTGTGGCACGTGGGTTCACCCAAACTTATGAGATGGACTATCAAGTTATTTTCTCTCCAGCTGCTAGACATTCTACTCTCCGCATACTACTTTCTGTTGTTATGACACGAGATTGGACCCTTTACCAGCTTGATGTGAAGAATGCCTTCCTCTATGGTGATCTACAGGAGGAGGTATACATGCAAGCAGCCACCTAGGTTTACTATTGAGGGGAGTGTCAGAAGGTTTGCATCCTTCACAAGGCAATCTATGACATTAAGCAGAGTCCAAGACCATGGTTTCAGAAGCTCTCGAACTTGATAGAGCAACAGGGGTTTGTGTGATCAATTGCATATCACTTTTTGTTTGTGCACAGGGCCTAGAGAGGTACTACTGTCATCCTTGTTTATGTTGATGATATTATTGTTACAGGGGATGACGAGAAGGGTATTTAGAGTGCCAAGGACTTCCTGGGTCAGCAGTTTGTGACCAAGGACCTTGGTAATTTACGTTACTTTCTTGAACTGGTGTTTGCCAGGAACCAACGAGGTCTTGTGATGACCTACAGGAAGTATGTTACAGAACTTCTTTCAGAGACAGGCATGGCAGATTGCAGACCTACCACTACTCCTATTGACCCAAGCATGAAGCTATATGATGATGACACTGAGAAGGTCGACAAGAGGAGGTACGGGAAGCTTGTTGGCAAGCTACTATATGTGACTATTTCTAGGCTCGACATATTCTTTGTCGTGAGCAAAGTGAGTCAGTTTATGGAGCAGCATAGACAGGCACATAAGGATGCAGTCCATATGATTTTGAAGTATCTGAAGACTTCACCAGGTACGGGACTTCTATTCATCAGAGATACATCTCTTTCAGATACACCATGTGTAGATGCAGATTACGATGGGTGTCCGAATGATAGGAAGTATACTTCAAGTTTCGTTGTGTTCATAAGGAGTTCCTTGTTTTCTTGGAAGAGCAAAAAGTATAGCGTGGTTGCCAGATCGAGTGTTGAGTCAAAATACAGGGCCATGGTGCAAGCTAGCACGGAGATGATGTGGGTCAGATCTGTTCTTACTCAAGCTGCTCTTTTAATTGCCAACAACCCAGTTTTTCATGAAAGGACCAAACACAGAGGTGGACTGTCACTATACTTGTGAAATGATACAGAAGAGTCTTATTGCCACTACTCATGTCAGCTCTGGAGATTAGACACCAGATGTTTTTACTAAGGTCCTAGCTAGAGGGCCTTATCAGAGATGTTGCTCCAAGCTGAGCCGGATCGATATCTACGCTCCATCTTGAGGGGGAGTGTTGAGATATTTCTTATCTTTCTTACTGTTTTTATGTTATCTATTTATTTTATCTACTTCATGTAATTTGCCCAATTGGTTCCTCTCCTATATAAGAGAACCCAACGGGCTCTCATAAATTTACAGTTCCTTAAGGCAGATCAATTGTCATTGTAAATGTGACTCATTCCCCTATCACAGAACAAAGGGAGGTATGTTTAATGTCGTCCTTGCGCCTACAAAATGTGTTATATGCACAAGATTTTTCGATGAATTTATTATATATTAGACAAATCGATAAGGACTTGCATTGTTGCGTCATTTTTACCCCTCTTTTGTGTTTCAGGACATACTTACAAGCAGGGTGATTGGATGTGGCCGTGAGCAAGGGTGTCTCTACAGACTGGTCCAGTCTCCTTATGATGGAGCTTCTTCCATTCCTACAGGATCAGTCTCCATACATGTGGCATCTACGTTTTGGTCACCTTCCTCTGTAGATTTGTGTCATGTCCTCCCACAGATACCCTCTCGATCGACATTTCAGTGCGAGTCTTGCCAGCTTGGGTTCTAAAAACTCCAGCTTGATAGATATCTAACTCCATGTTGAGGACTATTTTAGGAAATAGTTTTTATGTCATATGTTATTTCCTTTTTATGTAACTTACCATTACGTTATTTGCCCTATAGGGTTTCTCCTCTATATAAAACAGTCCTATGACCTCCGACAATTTATTCATTTCTTTCTGCATGTAGATATGCATATCCTCATATATATACAGGTATAGACCTTCATGACTAACGTTAAGAATCCGGTACATACTTCATATATGCAGGTATACGCCTCACCTATATAAATACATCCTCGTATATTTACAGGTACAAATCTGATGTGTGTGTATTAACTAAGTATACCAGTGCATACTTCATATCATATGCACAAGTACAAGTTATTGTGTACCAGTATTAATTGCTTATACGATAACATAACGCTGCTTACTTCTACTTATTTAAGTGTATAAATATGTACTTCATGTGAACCGATGCATAACCACGTGTACTAGTAACCTGACAGTGTACATTGATTATTGTAACATGATGGTAAGTAAACAAGTAAAGTTGTACCATTGCATACCCTACGTGTAATGGTACTGTGGAGAAGAGAATGGTCGTTGTGTTTATTCTAGGTCTCTTATATAGAGAGAAAACCCTAGAGGGCTAAAAGGGAAAAATATATAAAAGACCCCGAAGGATTGCATGACATAAATAAAGTAGAAAATATAGTAACTCTAACACTTCCCCTCAAGTTGGAGCATCTATGTTGATCATGCCCAACATGGAAACCAAATACAAGAGGCGCTTCTTCGGAAGTGCCTTCGTGAAGATGTCTGCAAGTTGAAGTTCAGTGGAATGTGGAGTGTTGATACGGCCTCCTC
Source organism: Ottelia alismoides (assembly GCA_037367405.1). Lineage (NCBI taxonomy): Eukaryota > Viridiplantae > Streptophyta > Magnoliopsida > Alismatales > Hydrocharitaceae > Ottelia > Ottelia alismoides. The sequence continues at coordinate 102,207 of JAZKJV010003746.1, read as the reverse complement.
GCATTGCAACACGAATAAAATAGCAATCAACTTCAATGTGTTTTGTCCGCTCATGGAAAACAAGATTGGTGATGATATACATAGCAGACTTGTTATCGCAGTATAAATGTATAGGATTAGTAGTTGAAAGTCCAAGTTCCTTTAAAAAAGAGACAAGACATGTGATCCCATAGATGGCTTGAGCCATTGCCATGTATTATGCCTCCATACTTGATGGAGACCAATGTATGCTTCTTACTTCGCCTAGTGACCAGGTTGTCCCCAACAAACATGGCGTAGCCTGTACTATAAAGATGCCTCTCCATATGTTGGTTGTCTCTGCTCGCATCATATGATATATCTGGCCTAGTAACAGTGAGAGAGTATTTTTCCCACAAAGTTTCGATACTGTGTAGTATCCTCAAACATTGGATCAGTAGATGTGGAATGTTTTTCCACTTTTGCAGGCATGCCAAATGGTTTGCGTCCGAGTAGTTCTGTCTTAGTCAGAATGATGAGGCAATACTTTCTATGTGAGACATGGAGCCCCTCTGTAGTGCATATCACCTCAATGCCAAGAAAGTAACGAAGTTGGCAAAGATCTTTCGTAACAAACATCTTCTGGAGAAAGGTCTTAGTCTCTAAAATACGTGGTTTCATTGTGTCATGTGGCAACCATATCATCAACATAGACTGCAAGAGTGACGGTGCCAGTAGACCATTGTTTGACGAAGACAGATTAGTCAAATGTCATCCTCTGAAAATCAAGGGTGTCGATCTCAGTAGTGAGTCTGTCAAACCATGCCCCGGGGCTCTGCTTCGGGCCATAGATGGCCTTGCATAGTAGGCACACACTCCCCCTCGACTACGTGAATCAGCGACTGCATCATGTAGACCTCCTCTTCAAGGTCGCCATAAAGAAAAGCATTATTCACATTAAGTTGGTAAATGGACCAGGCCTTGTTAGCAGCAATAGAGAGAATGGTACGTATCGACCACATTCTGGTAACGGGCGAGAAGGTCTCAAACATGGCCTTAAATTTCGGCGAAATTCGACCGAATTTCAATTTTGGTAGGTGATCGAAATCCGACCGAAATGGTCGATGTCGACCGAAATTTGGGGACCCCTATCCAAAAACTGACCGAAATTCAGTCGAAATTTCGTTTCGGTCACTCACTCAAATGGTGACCGAAATCGAAATTTGAGGCCTTGGTCTCAAAATAATCAACCCCAAAGGTTGGTGTGAAGCCTTTGGCAACTAATCTGGCTTTCAACCTGTCAATAGACCCATCAGGCGACAGCTTGGTTGTGAAGACACATCTGCAAGCCACAAGTCGAACTCCTAGGGGGCACTGCATAAGATCCCACGTCCCCCGGGAGGTAAGTGCATCCATCTCCTCATCCATGGCATATCACCAACCCTGATCTTGCATTGCACTATGATGATCTTTGGGGACAGAGATAGCATTCAGAGCATCTGCATACCTTTTGTCACAGCTAAATAAACCATCAGTAGAAGTAAAATGGGCACATAGGGCGAGAAATACATTGCATCTTTTGCTTGCAAAGAGCTATCGGAAGCTCCTCATGTACATTCGGGCAAGGTTGCAGAAGTCGATAGTCAGTACTTGGTCGGTAGGATCACTGACTTAAGGATTAATCGACAGTCGGGAGAGTAATCGGATTTAGTCGGGCATTAGTATGTTTTGAGTTTTTAATTATTTTAAATATATAAATCAATTTGCAATACATATTCTCATATATATATTCATAAATTTAGCAATTTCAATACATACAAACACAAAGCTTACCAAACCCACAAGTTACTAATCAACAAACTCACATGTTACTAATCATTGTAATTAACAATCACAACGCTAATCAACAAATCACAAAAGATAAATAAAAAGATGTAATAATTAGCTAACCTTATAGTTATTGACATAATTTGATGTCCCACACTTAGCATAATAACGCAAAGCTAACCTTATATAAGCTAATCAGCATGCGAATCAACAAGAATATCAAGAGTTCGCTCCAAAAAAAACTAACAAGATTCTTCATTATAGAAATAAGGTAGATGCAGTTAGTAAACGGTGGTGGTGGTACATTCAACCATGGTAGATGTACAATATACAAAAAAATCTGAAAGCAAAAAGAAAACCCTAACCGTGTTCCGGGTGGAAGAAGGTGGAGAAGAGGGAGTTACGAGTCGACGACAAGAAAGGTGTATCGGAGGAGTTGCCGACTCGTCACCGGCGATATGAAGGAGGGGGCGACAACACAATAGAGCTCAGGAACCATGCGGGGAGCAGATGGCGATGGAGCGCGATAGTCCAGAACCTTTCGCACGAGGGGTTTGATGGATGAGGGTTATTGTTCGGCGGTAACCCCAAATCCCTCCTTAACCGGGAATTCGGATCCTGGGTTTTTTGTTTAAAACTTCTACGCAAAAGTCGGTCGACTACGCCGATTACTCGGGCGACTAATCAGGTCGACCCGACTATAGGCCGATTTGGCCTAGTCGAGTCGGCTATCCCCCGACTCGACTAGTCCGCCTAGTCGGCCGACTTTCACAATAGTGCATTCGGGGCAGTAGAGGAGGGAGCACTTGAAATGGTCATATTATCCTTCATAAAAGGGACAGGCAAAGAGTCAAACAAAGGTGCAGAAGGAGTTGTAGTGGTGTACTTGCAAGTGTAAATGATTGGTGGAGGAGGAAGATCCAAAGGGATGTCACCAACAGCCCGTGTGAAAAGCTTGTATGCTCAAAGAAGGTGACATCGGCAGACACATAGTATCGATGCTCAATAGGATCATAACATCAATAGCCTTTCTAGGTATGAGAGTACCCAAGAAAGACATGCTTGATAGCCCAAGGTGATAATTTATCAGTTGCATGGAAGTTATGAACAAAGCAATACAACTAAAATTTACAGAGGTAGAGAAAAAGGAGACTTGGTAGGTTATAGTAAGAGAAAGGAGTTCCCCTTTGAGAACAGACGAAAGAACTCAGTTGATGAGATAGACAGCAGTAAGAATGGCATCCCCCAATAATGCTTAGGAACACTCATTTGACTAAGGAGAGATCTGGCAATATTAAGCAAGTGTCTGAGTTTCCTTTCCCCTACTCTATTCTACCGTGAAGTATACGGACGGGAGGTTTGGTAAACAGCCCGTTGTGACGCAAAGAAAGATGTCAAGTCTTGTCGGGTTAACTCAAGAGCATTGTCAATCTGAATGATCTTAATACATGTAGAAAAAGAGGTTTTAACATAATGAAAGAAATCTATGACAATCTTTTTTTGAAAGTAATTATAACAATCTATTAATCTCTGAACAATCCGTTATTAGATACACCCAAGAATATCTACTATAATCATTGACAAAGATAATAAAACAGCAATTACCACTCAATGTTCGGACCAGACAAGGTCCTCAAACATCACAATGAACAAGACCAAAAAGACTAGTACCACGGGACTCAATACGATTAGGAAAGGAAGCTCGATGATATTTCCCGGGCTCACACTTCTCGCACTAAAAGGGCTTCATAGTAAAGAGTTCGGGGAACATCATGGAGAGAAACTTGGCAGAAGGGATGCCCAAGGCGCAAATGCCATAGGAGCGGGTCTTCGAAGATGGGTGTGGCACCGACAAGCTTGGAATATGAGCGTATATCAAGATAATACAAGTTCTTCTTATGACCCCCACCAAAAATCTACCTCGCCCGAATGTCCTGAAAATAGCAACAAAACTCATCAAATACCACATGGAATATAAACTCAGCACAAAGCTTATGAACAAACAACAAATTAAGAGGGAAATCAGGAGCACGGTGGACCCTAGACAGTCGAAGCTTAGAGAACTCCATTATTCCGACGGTAGTAACAGGTGGCGACTCGAACCAACTTAACGGAGGAAGATGGCACGAACGAGGTTAGTAAACTACCTTCTCTAGCAAGAGAGATAACAGAGTTGGCTATTGTACCTGAAGGAGTAGCAGGGCAGTTGTGGCCGTATCATTGAAGCTAGTAGCACCGGGTGTCTGGAGAATATGCATCGGGCGAGAGTATTCTACGTCATTGAGATGGATTGTCTTGCAACTAGGGTTTGTAGTAGTTGACGCCTCTTCCGCATCATAGGCATCCTCATAGGCATTATTGGTGTGATAAGGAGGTACGCCAAACTTCTGTCAGCATAGTTCAGACGGATGGTTCCACCAACCACAGTGAGTGTATTGTGGAAAATGAGGGACATTAGAATCTCGCACACGGTCACGGCCAAAATGACATCAGAATCCAGATTCCCATCCACACCCCGACCTGAGTCATGCCCGCATCCTCCTTAGAAGATGTATCTGTCTCCTCTCCCTAATGAGGCTATGTATGCAGAGCTCTTTGCTGAAGGTACGGTTGGAGACCCCAGCAGCAGATGTCTACAATTCCTCAAGACGGCCAAAAATGGCCTTCACTGTTGGTGGTGTATCTGATATAAGAAATTGCTCATTCATTGCCTAGTACATGGAATGCACGCCAACAAGAAAACGATATACCCGCCAGTCTGAATGCTCTTGTACATGTTTGGTACAACATGAAGGTTGAAATATCACAAGCTCCTCACACAGGCTAGTAAGATGTCTGTAGTACTCAATAAGGGTGGAGTCAGCATGAGATACAGATCAGATCTGCCTATAAATGTCCGCAAGGCATGACTTTGTCTTCTTTTGGGAGTATGTCTGCTCAAGAACTAAGAATTTCAGATATTACACCGTAGCGATCCCCTCCGCCTCTCGAGCACTACTATCCACAAACTACTCATCTGCGTATTGTAGGATCTACCCGAAATAGTATCGAAATGGTATCTTGAGCAGAAGATCGTTCCATCACTTGCTTCATCGTTTGTGACATTACGTTAATCACCAGAATAACGAGCAAGTCTGCGAGTGCCCTTATCTAACACCTCTTTGTAGTTGAAAAAACTACCCTCATGTCGGCCATTTACCAACAAAGAACACGATGTCATCATTGCACACCTCTTCATCCAAGCAAATCTAATCATAGGAAGGTCACGCTGGGATGAGGAAACCCAAATGAACTCCGGCTCATATAATCATATGCTTTGGAGAAATCAACCTTCCACGCTAACATGAAATAATCTTTGAGGCAATGATCACACCATCCATTACGTGTCTGATATGAAAAAAAGCCGTATGTGAAACATAAACGATTGAGTCCAATATCGCTCATAATCTTTTCACCATGACCTTCGCAAGGCATTCCTTAAAATCGTTTTAGGCCTCAACAGAATGGAGAGAATCGATTTTGGTTTCATTCGAGCTTACTGAGGAGGAGGTTGAGATTTGTGGATTTTCATTATGCTCTCAACAGCTAGCATTGCTAATCAAATTTTTGGGACTTCCTTGGTGGACTGTAATCTTCGACGGTGATTTTGGTTATCAGCGGTGTAGATGCTTTATGGGTATCCTAAACTTTGTATTTTGTGTTCTTAAAATGTGAAATATAAATTTTTGGGTTTCTGATTTTATGAGGGCACCCTTTCTCATACAAGTCTCTCAATTGAGTACAGAAGAGGTTTGGTGAACACATCACCAATTTGATCCTCTGAAGCTAACTAGAGGTGTGCAACAACCCTCTTTGTATCAAATCTATGGTATAATCACAGTCTTGGACTTGCCCATTTTCCTAGCATTTTATGCATTATCAGACACACATAGTAATTTACATAGTAATTTTAGTTCGCATTTTTATTCATGTTTGCTATTTATTAAATTTGAAAAAAAATTAAAAAATGCATTTATATCCATAAAGGCCATCAAAATGGAAAAACCTTTCTGAAAAATCCTTAAGAGTCACCTTTTGTATTTTTTGTTTTATCACTTCCCCAAAAAAATCATTGAAAAATCATACTAAATTTTACGGTAGTTTATTCAAAAACCTAATGATTTATCAAAACCAGGCACTGCACAGTTAAATGTCCTATCCATCGATTTATTTCATGCAGAGTAGTTCAAAATTTAAAGTAAATATCAAGGAAAAGCATAATATAATTAATATCTTCTAAATGCTTCAAATGTATGGATGGGTTAGATGCATGAGGAGAAAATCATTAAAATTGATTGGTTGTGATTAATGTAGATCACCATGCCTCTGAGGTTCGAGAAAAATTGAATTCGAATTCTTCCGCACTGGTTATTGTGGCAGAGGAAAAATAACGAGTGTGCTATCAAAAATCGACCGCGTGCAGATGGAGTGCCACAGAAATTGATCTATGAATTCTACTTTATGTTTGGGATTCAAAGAAAAGCAAAATTCTTTTTCCAGCATCGGTCAAGCTCAACTACGTAGAAGGTTGAAGGAAACTCGTTGGAATGATACCCACAGTTTTCTTTTTTGTATTTGTTCTTTACTGTAAATGGTATAAAGTGTGGCCCTAATCTTACCTATTACTAGCTAAAGTGTGGCCCTAATCTTACCTATTACTAGCTATGTTCGTGAATCCAATATTTGATTTCAAAATCAAATCATCGGCATATTTCCTACTTATTTTTGCCCCTCCCCGCATCAAGTATAAATGCAGATAGATGGTATTTTACTTTATTTCAAGTCGTGCAAAGAATATTAGGGTGGTTGTGTGTTGCTTTACATGTAATTCGCTAAAAATGAATGCCAATCCATTTTAGACGTCTTACTGTGTCATTATATTTGAGCCGTTTCCACATTTTTCCAGGATTTCGCAACAAGCGAGTGTCGTGCTCTAATTACCTGACTTGGCCAAATAATGTCTAAATCGGCATTTAAACCTCAATGTAAGCAGGACGACAAATTCGAAACTTCTGCAAATAACATTTTTACCCCTAACTACACTCATCTTTCTTTGGTAAAAAGGTGGCTAGTCAAGGTTGCTAAACACATTGTTTCATAAACCACACGAGAAAAACAACAAAAGAGGGCTACAGAGTTACAACAAATATGCCTCGTAGGTGACATATGTATATGTCCTTGTCACATAGAGAACATTCGCTGCGTTTTCCAGATGAAACCCACCATTCCCTCGTGAATGAAACTTGTCATTCCTTCGTGAAGTTCCGGCTAAGCCATGAAGCCATGGGGAAGTCCTTTTTAAAAAAAATGGGGAAGTCCATTGAATGAGCTTGTCGCCTCTTCATAAGTCGACGAGGCCTAAATGATCAGCCTTCCCTATAAATCTATGGAGAGAGTTTAACCCCCCCTCAATTCTATTAAATGTTTGAGGGATAATCCTAGGATAAGAAAGTGCAACCAATTACATTTGCAAGGAACCGAATCTTGGGAGGTGCCAATCCTTCAATTTTACCATTCTTTCTAGAGTATTATGTCGTGATTATGCATTTTTCACCTTGGCTTCTGGGTTATGCCACCCTCAGCATTTTAATTTTTGTATACTATGTAAATTTGATCCTAGAAATCTAGCTCCACCGCTGGGTGCAAGGAGCTGATCACTGGGTGCAGAACAAAAAGAATTGATTGGCGGTCTCATCTTCAAAACTCAAACAAACGAACAAAACAAGTTCAGAAGTCGCACCTTAATTCGGCCTATCACCCTTCTTAATCACCTGGTAAAGCCTCCTAAAGGTATATATAACCTACATTTGCATATCATGAGAACCATCTGAGATTCTCAGAAAAATCATTCGCGGACCACAATCGCCAGTATAGTCCACCACCAGAAGATTTCAGCGTGGGCGACATCATACGAGCCCCGAACTATCGACCAAAAATATCCGAAAGATAAGATGAGGGGAGGGGCTTACCACGAGAGGAGGAGGCCTGAGAGGAATGTTCATGATCGAGGACTAGAGGCGTCGGGTTGCAGATGGGGAGGAGGCGCGAGGGCAGCGTTCACGCGTCTCAGCTTTTCCCACCTTTTCGGGAGCAGCACTTTTTCTCTCTCGCTTATCTACCTTTCCGCTTTCGAGGTATACTATGCCTGCACCCCCGGAAAACTTTTAAGCCTGGTTGGGATTTAAAAAAGCCTTGGTTGCAGGGTTAGGCATGGTTGGGTTGGGTACTATTTACAGGGTACCCCCTCCTCACAGTTTACTATTCACTCAGCCTTGTGAATAGTACCCAACCCTGCCCAACCTTACAACCAAACGAACCCTTTGAAATTTGACGAAATGGATTTTACCTCGGGGGGGAACGAATATATACCCCTTCGGGGGAATTGGGATGAGCATTGATTGGGTGGCCAAAGTGCGGCCATATTCAGGGCCCGGGCCGAGATGGTCAATGGGTTATATTTCAAGGTCGAGGTCTAGATGGTGCCGAGTTAGGTCGGCCCATATGTCGAATTCAAAGTATTTTTTTAGTTTATTATATAATTTATAGAGATAAATAATTTTTTTGAGCATCATCTAATTTTTTAAGGATAAAATGGGGTTGCCCCTTGGGGGAGCTAACTTGGCTCCCCCGCCCCATTTTTCTCATTTTTAAATTTGTCTTGAAAAATGAAATCATGAAAATTCATCATTATATCCCTGCATTATGTCAAGTAAGTTTCGTGCGAAACAAAGACTCCTACGGCCTCCATTTAGAGAGTCATTTTTTGACGATTGTTGAATTGTTGAAATCGCATTCATCTAGATGGAGGCTTTTAGAGTCTTTATTTCATGTGAAACTTGAATGACATAATATGGAGATATAGTGATGAATTTCTACGGTTTCATATCTCTGAAAATGAAAAAAATGAGAAAAATGGAGAAGGGGGAGCCGAGTTAGCTCTCCTAGGGGTAGCCCCATTTTACCCATTTTTTAAATCCAATTAATCATTACATGTTACTTTGGCATGTAAACTACTCAATATAATTTAGGGTAAATTACTAAAAATAGTCCAACTATGGTTCAATTCTCAGTTAGGGGCCTCAATTCGTAACAAAGAGAGGTCTGATCTTATGTTTTTGTCACAAAAACATGCCTCTATAAGCTTCGGTGACCCGTGTATGTGGACGTTAGACCCTTAAGTTGAAAGTTCATACCCTTATTTGTTATAATTGAAAAATGAAGCTTTTAATTGAGAATCGAGGCATAGTTGGGATCATTTTGTAATTTAACATATAAGTTAACATCGATAGAAAATTTTGAAGTATATTATGTTAAATGTACATAGCATCTGATTTTTTAGATACATTTCTCAATTTTTGTTGGTTGGGCTGGGCCAGCCTTTGTGGTATATGTCCATGGCTCGTTGACGAATCTGTGATTAATTAGGTCCATTCATTTGTTAATATCATAAAATTAACATCCATGTACTTGTAAATATTTTGCAAAAAATATCATTCATTTCTGCATCCATAATCACATGTGCATTTTCACATGAATAAAATCATTTTTTATTAATTCATGCTAATCTCTAATTGACATGAAACTAACTTCATTGTGTGCATATCACTAACCTTAATCAATAAAAAAATTTAAAAAATACTAACCTGTATATATTTGAAATAAACCCAACCCCTAATTTCATGACAAAAAGTAGCAAACATTGATATCTCTCTCATACATCGTCCAAATGTACTATACTCACTTTTGAGTTAATCCAAATTCAAATATCTATAAATCAATACCAAATTCAAAAGAATAGGAGTCCATTTGTGAAAAATGGATTTTCGAACCTAACTTGTGCATTGTACATTTTTACCGATTTTGACCTGACATTTCATGTGTATATTTAACTTTTCTTCATTTATGTGTTTTTTATTTCCTTATTTTATTCATAATTTAACTAATTACATAAAAATCAAAATCCAAAAAATTAGAAAAACAATAAAAAAAATCAATTCTGATCTGAGCACACTAACCCATTCATTTGTATGTATACACATTTTCTAATTATTCCTAACTTATAAAAATCCCAAAAAAATACATTCAAGCCCGTTGCATTATTTTCATAGCAATTTTGATTTTTGCATACATTAATCATCTACAAAAAAATAAAATAAAATTACAAAACTAAAAAAATTGTATTTTATATCACCGAAAATGTATATCTTGCGCAGATGGTGTCATTTGCACTCGAGTCCTTTATGAACATTGTAGAGTATATTTAGCCGAACATTTTTCATGTTGAGTATTTTTACATTAGATGTCCTTTGTGTTATTCTATTCCACTTATTACTACATTTATACATTGGTTAAAGTCCTAGTCAAACCCCTGGTCAACTCGTCCGCATGTCTGCACACCACTCGTCCACCTCAAACCTTGGTCAAAGCTGCTCCACATCAGGTCAACTGATCTTATCATGTAGCACCCCACAACAAGGATCGTTGGATCAGGAATGATCCAGCGACAGTTATTCACTCCGCCCATTTTCCCTCTCCATCCACGTGCATTACACGTGCTAACTCCTAGTTGTTGAATCACTATGATCCAACAACTATTGTACTCCACCTTCAACCTCTCGATCGACATCGCTCTTCTTCTTCTTCTCCATCAAGATCCTCGCTGCACCACCATCTCCAACGATCCACCAGCCACCATCTTCTCCTCCATCGACTCCGGAAATCCCCAAACCCTAACCCATCATCGATCGAAGCCCAAATCCTCGATACAAACCTAATCTAACAACCCAACGCACACTGCCTCTATCCATATCCGCCTCAAACCTATTATCCTCTCCATTCCACCTGACTCACCTCTAAGCACCCCATCTTAGGCCATCCCCCAATATCTCCATCACCTTATCTCCATCACCCCTTATCTCTTCAACTTCGTCGAACCCCAACCAACTCTATCTACTCTAAGATATCGAGACCCATCAACTGTCCTCTCCTTATCCCAATGATCACCTTCCTCTTATTTAACCCAAACTCAAAAACCATTCATCGTTATCCGCCAACATTTAGAGAAAGAGAGAGCGCTCCAAGGGAAGGTGGCAACACCTCCCTTTACCGACGAAGACCTCACGTGCAGCCAAGGACAGTTGCACCATGCCCCCGGGAATTCCAAGGATTAGCAGAAAGGTCCCGCATGTGCGATGATCACGTGCGCGAGGGGAAATTTTATATACACCTTTCCACTTCCAAAAATTACAAGGAGGCTCGTATCATGGGTAAATTGCATATGAAGCCAACCAGTTTTGCCAAATTGCGCATCAGCCCCTCCAGAATGTCTAATTTGATAGAATTTCAATTAATTTTATTACTAGTTAATCCATGAACTTCACTTATTCATATCTGGAAATTATATATCAGATTTCTGGGTTCTACATGTCATTTTGATCAGTATTTAATTTATCATATAGAACTCTTAACCCCACATTTAGAGACATTTCAGAGCATAAAATAATTAATGAATAATTTTGTTAATTTTGAGTACATTTATTCCAAGTCATTTATTCTTTATTGCTCGATACTTTACGATTGCCATGGGATTTATCTGAGAAATTCATATGAGTTTAAATGAATAAATATTTGTTGAGCTTGATTGAAAGGGAGGCTCTGGAATTGATCTGCATTACTTGGGTTGGCTCTTGGGTTGATTGCTTGATTGTCTGCATTGAACATTGCATCATTTTATTACACTATCTAATTTTAAAGCTCAAAAAAATATTGCATGTATTTATTTATTTTTCTCTTGTCACATAACATAGCATTATTTCCTGTATAAAAATTTATTTTCAAAACCCATGCATCATATTTTTGTTAGCCTTTAATTACATCTCTTATTTAAAACCCATTGAAATCTGAAAAATACAAAAACACTAGAAAAATAATCCTTCTTCTGAAAATTTAATTTTCTAAATTATTTGATATTTAATTCTAGACCCCCATATTACCTCCCTGAGTTTGAGTTTGGGGCTAACCCAAGTAAAATAAATAATTTGACTGCATCGAGACCTGATTCTCTATATCACTTTTTAGAGTAGTCGTTTTTTATGGTTCTTGAATTGTCTAGCTGCAACAATAATAGATTAAATTAAAAGGTAATTTTAGGAGGCTAGTCAAATGGTTCCATTTTCGGGGAGGTGTGTGGTTTATGGTTAATCTTTGAATAATTTAGATTTTTGGTTATCCACCCTTGGGTAGTTTGAGACTTGATTTTCTTATAATTATTTTCTCTATTTATGTTTCAGTAGTTTTCTTCATATTGTTTTTTATATATTTCCTATGAAAATCTCTAACACTTGATTGTTCTTTTTCGTGTGAGGCACCGGGTGGAATCGGAGCGGTTTTCTCAGAGGTCGAAGCAACTCAGAGCAATTGGAGGCGGGTGATTATATGGGCCGAGCCGTTGAGGAGGCACAAAGAATTTATTTTTAAATTTTAGAGAGAGTTTTTTACACATTTATTTTTGTAGTTAATTTGTAATAGTCGTTTAGTTCATGTGATCTTCATTTGAAGACTCATGCTTGTACCTAGACACTAGACACTCGGCCTATTAGGCCATATTATTTGTGATGATTGATGTAGAACTAGGATTGCACATCGACTATTAGAGCTACTAGGATTCAGTTATTGTGTTCGTAGTCATAGATTTGCAGTTCATATTTGATACAAGTACTAGATGTTCTACTTAGCCAAAATTAATATGTTTTTAACTCATTAATATAACCATATATTTAGGAGCAATTTTTCGATGCATTCATATGGATTAAATCTCAACTCTATTTAGCATCTGCAAAGAGATTGTGAGGATCACTATAAGTATTTCTACTCGAAACACACACCATTGATTTATGGAATTGCATTGGCTTTTCTGACTTCTTCCTTTGTGTTTTCTCTCTTAGGATTAAAGGGAAATTGGGACTGACGGTAGACTTGCTTGGTTCTGCACCTCAAAACAAGTGATCGCTTAATGAATCTAGGACTGCTAAACAATATTGATTAATTTAAAATCGTATAAAATTCAAAATTATTTGTGGAAGAGAAACCACATCCCTATTCACAGGTACATACGTCCAGACTGTGAGTGGGTGAGGACTTAGCCATAAGGTTAGATCTCAAAACCATGAACATATGCCTATGTCTCAAGATCCAACTCTTGCGGGTTTGGGAGCTGCAGGCTCTCACCTCCGATCATAGTCGATGTTTTGGGTTTGCCCGTCTACTATCGGCTTTAGGGGTATGATATAACCTGACATCATGGGCATATCACTCCTTTGATTGAGGACTAGTAGAACTTCATGGGCGTCGGGGTGACACACTTGTTTGTAATGGATTACAATATTGATTTATCACCAATTTAAAATTGAAAAGATAATCGACCAGACTCTTTGCGGACTTCATTGTGCTAAGTGTGTGGATTTAGGATTTGCATTGCATATTTTATTGTGTATGTTTGAAGTTCATTATACTTGCATACGGATATCGAGGTTCATCATCATTCTCCACCTCTCGTTCTCGAAGATATCGGAATATTGGTATTCATAAACATACTCCATGGGTCGAGTTCATATGACTGTATCGCGACCATCTTCGTCTTCCTTCTCATTTCAGAAGAACCCTCCTTTGAGTCAGTTCTTCCCTAGCATCACACACTTCACCCTCATTCCACTACCCCACTCCTTCTTCGGTTGAATATACGAGATATCAACAGCTCGTAGAAGCAAATGAATATTATTCTGACACAAGGGAGAGAGTGAATTCAATGATGGACATGAGTGTAACTGAACTTGAAAATGAAACATGATCCTCGATTACGATATACAATTCATTGTTTGAACCATCCCCTACCCGGGATGACTCTCTTTACGAGTACGGCCACTTTTCCATTGACATTTGATATCAAGGAAATAGGACTCATGACAAGTTGACATTTGATATCAAGGAAATAGGACTCATGACAAGGCCACAACCATAGAGAATGACTATTACTCGGCTCTGGATTGCATGAAGTAGTCACGACATGGTGTGTACAATCATTCATCTCCAAGTCATGAGATGATTTATGCATGACATAGCTCGAATTAATCGAAGAGCCGATGCTTTGATTGAACAACTTGATAGCATCATCCAAATGGTTAAAAAGTGATTAACAACCAAGGAGAAGTGAGGATCACACAAAGTAAACCCGAGACAAATCATCTGTAAAAATTCAAATATAAACATTACAAGCATCTGAGACCACTGACCACCCCACTGACCATTCCAATGACTCTACCAAAAATACCAAAAATAAATAAAAAAATCAGAAAATTTAAAAAAATGGACAACATCGAAATGGAAGCATTATGTAGAAGTTTGATCTTAGAGCTTCCACTAACCAAGGCTATAGAGTATGTACCCAATCTTCATAGATTTATGAAAAGTCTATTATTACCTATGTAGATGCGCAAGATGTGATCTATTTCATCTAACCACTATGGTGAGCTCAACGGTATGACCAAGAAAAGCAAAAGCCGCAACGTCAATGGTTGACTGGGGTCATTTGTGAAATTGAGAACATAGAGTTTACTCATGTTCAGATTGATGATGACTCCACACTGAATATCCTCTTGAAGTTCGTGTTTGACCAACTTGAACGCGAACTGCACAAGAAGACTAGAGTGATCATTCAATTTCTAGATCAATCCACAAAAAGGCCGAGAGGAATTTCTTCTGTCATCATGAACTTCTAAGGCGCACATAGTGATATTTATAGTCTTGTATATTGAGCACTGATGAATCTCTATTTCATCACCTTTATTCTATCATCTTGGCCTTAAAAACCTAGCTAATGCATGTAAATAGCATTAATTTGTGCAAAATAACATTCATTATGCAATGCATTCATTGTGTAAATAATATTGTTTTCAATGTAAAAATTATAGAATAAAGAAAAGAAAATGAATAAAATATCAAAGGTATATTATGACCCTAAACCCCGAGACCAAGCCAGGAATTGAGTTGGCTGATAAGGAATAAAGTAGGGGAGATAAGGGCCAAGAATACAATAAAAACCAAATTCTTTTATTCATTCAATAAAGCATTTTTGGGACATATTTTATTATCTAATATTTATTCATCAAATGAAGAAACTTTGTACATAAAAGTTGTAGATAATAATATATAGAAAAATACAAAATTAATTTCATGCAAAAATGATATACATTGTACATTTTATACACAGAATAAAAAGCCAAAATCCGAACTTCCCAGACCCATATCTCTCAAATGAAAACTCAAAATATATCAAAAATCACCTTTAATTGTATATAAGTTTTAATAAGCTATTTAATGAAGGTGGTTTCATATTTTTTAGAGTAAATATGTGAAAGTTAGATTTTGGACCCATGTTGTACTATACACCCGAATAAAATATTCATTTTATTTATTCATTATTATTTTTATAATTTTATATTTTATTTTTTAAATATTATTTATAGTATATGTAAATACTAAAACTAGAATAAAATCCTAAAGAAAGCATTAAATAAAATAATGTACAAACATACATAGATAAAATATATGTACTTATATCTATATAATTTATACCCCTATTTATTTAAGTATACATATAACATCAAAAAAATATAATAAAAAGATATTTAAATATCTAAAAATAAGTTATGAATATATAAAATAAGAAAATAAAATAATAAAATCAAAAATACAAAATAAAAATAAAATAAACAAAATATAGATGAATATACCTATAAATACACCCTTAAAAATCAACTCGTAATAAATAACACCAAATAATAAATAAAAAACCTATTAAAATAATATATAAAATAATAAATAGTTTTTATTTATAATAAAACATTAATAAAATCATTTACTAATTTTATTTATTTATTTTTGAATATAAGGACCTGTTTTGTTCTGTAGCGATCTACGTGGCCCAATTAGGGCCCAGGGATTGTTGACGCCCGCTCAACTCCCCCTAGCACCTTTGACTTCCGTCAGACCTATCGAATCCCCCATTTTCTTCCCGTTTTTGATGGGTTGTTCATCAATCCATTCTTCGCGCAAACATCAAGCTAGATCTTCCATGATTCACTTTGGGCCTTTAGATGTCCTGTACATATCAATGATTCTCTCTGATTCATCGAGCAATAAGGGTTCTTAGATTATATATAAATAAGGACCTCCATCCTCCTCTCATTCTTTTATCATCGCCCAAGCCCCTAAGCCCCCGCCTCCGACCTAGCATGTCTCCATTTGACAGGTAGAGTACCGTTGGTGGTCTGACAGCAACCGAGGGAGGCGAGGGTGCACCGACGGACCTCATCGACTGCCCTGCTCCCTGCATTCGTCAACAGGTATAAGAGTTGTATTTCCTATTTTTTAGGTAGAATTTGGTTCCTTTTTTAATTATGCAATTAGTTTAGTTTTTAAACTCGTGTTTTAGTGTATAATCAGTGCACTCAAAGTTCGCCAGAGCTGCGCTCCGGTGAACCCCTCCGCTTGTTCCCAACCATCCCATGCCCTGCATATCGCCCTCACCTCATTTCCCTTCGCTTCCTCGTCGCGTTCCACCTCCCACTTCACCCAGATCCATTGTGGATCTGGAGACAGGTCTTCTCCACTGCCGCCCCGCCGGAGACCTCCGCCACGCTTCACGTTTCACTCCTCTCCACCAAATAAGGCCCCGGACCCATCGTTTTCTTGTGTGTGAACTTTCTACAGGTGCTGGTGGCCAAAGGACCCTCTTGGATCGAATTTTGATCGCGTGCGAGATATCTGGAACCCCTCTCCTTCTTCGAGCTCATCGGTCGTCACCAGGCCTCCACGAATCCTTTTGATACTACCAGCAGGCGCAGAGGAGGTCGAGGAATGTTTTACACAGCTTGGATCGTCGCCACGTGGTCGGACCGAGAAAACATCACATGATGAAGCTCAAACCCCACCTTGTTCTTCCCTATTCTAGCAGGGGGCTCCAAGACTGTTGGATCAAGCTGCGCCCCTAGATTTCCCCCCTATCGTTGGATGTGCCTCGCCTCAGCCCTCAGATCAGAATCGGAGATATAATCTCTGTCGTTCGTCCGAAGCATCATCGCCATACGTGGAGCGGACACATGGTAAGTGAAGACATTTGAGTCGTCCGTCCCCACCCCAATTTGGGGTAATTGAACACTTAGCCTCGTGATTTTTATATTTATTAATTAGTCTTGTAAAAAAAATGCCGTGTAAATAAAATTGGACATTTTGCAGAAGGCCCCCGCAATTATTGTTAATTATACTTGGGTCCATTCCACATCACCTTACGTGTCATCCCACGTGATTTGACGAAATTATAAGGAGGCCTTTTTGACTTTTTGTATTTGTAATTAGTCCAATAATTTTTAATATACATTGTATAATTCTGAGAAATTTGCATGAATGGTCCTGATATTTATTTTATTTGCAAATGTACTCCTCGTAGTATATGTATTTTTGGTGCTTGAATTTCATTTATTAAAAATAACACCAATGATTTAAA
Organism: Ottelia alismoides; assembly: GCA_037367405.1. Taxonomy (NCBI): domain Eukaryota; kingdom Viridiplantae; phylum Streptophyta; class Magnoliopsida; order Alismatales; family Hydrocharitaceae; genus Ottelia; species Ottelia alismoides. Next base: position 84,824 of record JAZKJV010003746.1, on the reverse strand, counting down.
AATCATGCAAAAATATGATTAAGCTCATGCTTACATATATTTTCATGCTACATTTTTGGATTTTGCATTTAGGGCTTTTTCCTATTTATTAAAAATCAAAATGAGCAATTTTTGTCCTTTTATAGTATAAAATACCAAAAAATATAAAAACTTTTTGAAAAAATAAAAAATATATTATCTAATATAGTATTTTATAACTCCAGAAATCAAAAACCTAAAAATGGAAAAGAACAAACATAAGAATTAAAAGCTCTAAAATCCAAAAAATAAAAAACACATAAAAATCCCAAAATCATTTCTTTCTGTTTGATAATTTTCTTTATATAATTACCTATATCTAAAAATTGATCTGGATAATTTTGGATCTTATTTTCTATTTTTAATATTCAAATGTATTCGACCTATTTATGAAGTCCCCGATTTGGGATATTTTTGAATTTAAAAATACAAAAAGTAAAAATTATAGAAAAATCACAAAACATTAGAAAATATATAAAACCCAAAAACAAAATATTTTCTCTATTTTATTTATTTATACTATTGTTTATAATTACATTACTCCATATTGTATAAATATCCTTATACATTCTACTCTATATTAAAAAATATAAAAGTATAAAAATATAAAAAGAAAATACGAAAATATAAAATCAAAAACTAAATATAAAAGTATATAAAATTAAAAACCCAGAAAAATAAAAAAATGGATAAGAGAAGAGGACAAGTTTTTGAGCTTAATTGTCCCCATCTACCATTTGCTCCCTAAGTTCGACCTCCACACATGCTTACACCTATGCACATTTGTTGTAGAGTTATAATAAATTTTAACTCCACATTTTTGTTATTTATTACTTGATTCATGTTTTGGATTAATTTTTGATTGATTGAGGTTTCGTATGAGGTCGCTTCGACGACTATAGAATTGCCTTGTGTATTGACATGACTTTGGCAAAAACTCATTCATCAAATGGTGTTGTTGCCAAGGAGAAACGTCGTTTAGATTGGGATTATTTATTTGTTCATGCTCTCTTGTTTATTTTTGGCATTTATTTATTTGTTATACTTTATTTTTTTACCATGGTTTGATATTAATTGTGGATTTTTTAACACTTCTTTTTGTTTGACTTTGATGCGAAGAACCACTATGCAAGGGAGGACTTCTTGGGAGGACCTGTGTACACAAGCAAGGTGGAGCTAGCTTTCTGACTTAGCCGACAAGAGAGAGCAGCAAAGGATGATGTAAAGGAATTTTTGAAGTTCTCTCACATTTTCCATTTTCATTTTCATTTTCATTTTTTTGTAATTCAATTGAGAGAGTGACATTGGATATGAAGAATTCAGACTCTCACAAACACTGCTACTTCGCGAGGTCTAGTGCCCAAGGGATTGTTCCCTTGGGGGCCTCGTCGGATTTTGTCATGTTTTCATCGCTTCCTTTTTATTTGTTTTTTCGCTTTTATTTTTTTTGTTTTGTGCAAATGAGCCCTAGCTTAGGATGTACTTGAACACTAGATTAAGGTCCAAAGCCCTAATGTATTTGCATGTACCTATAGATTCGCTTTTGGACTTAGTCAAGTCGGTTAATTATTTGGATTTGAGACCGCGTGTCGGGAGAGGTCACATACAATGCCGGGAGGACCCGTTGTGACGGACACCGAGTGGCGTCAAAGACTGGACCTTGGTCTCTTTTCTAAATAATTAGCATCCGGTGCTTCACGTAATAGTATATTCTGATCTAAGATGATTTCATCGGCTTGCATTTGCATATAGGATAGCTTTCAATTCTGTTATGCATCCCGCATGGAGAGAGCTGTGAAGCACTATAAGTCTTCTGACTTTGCATGCATCATCAATTTCCGACTTGCATGGCTTTTTCCAACCTTCTCCCTCTGAATTTTGACCACATAGGATGTTAAATGGAATTGGAAACTTGTTAGGCACGTGCATTGAAAAATAACAAAAAAGTGATAACATGAATAAAAGCGGGATTGCTAACTCTATTGGACTTTTAAAATAAATGTAATGGATCCATTGCTTTGGGGATAGCAACCACCTCATTGTTTATGCATTTATTCTCATGTACACGCTAAGGATTAGTGCCCTAATACCATGCCTATCTTCGTATTTGTACAACTTTGTTGAAAATCACCTACCTCTAAAAATGAAAAGATAAAAGACCACCATCTCGATTTTCACTGTGTTGAGTAGGTGAACATGGGGTTTGCTTTGTACATTGATTGTGACTTTGGATCCATCCACGCTTATCATTCTTTGAGTTAGTGTATCCATGAGTGTTTGAGTTTTTTATTTGAGTCCCCCGCTCCCTTTCTTATTTGAGTCGTGGTATCGAGTCTTGATCCTAACTCTAGCAGGTGGATTTTGCAGCTGCCTCCGTGCTCATATCACACCATCTATGGTCCGGCTCAAGGAGACTCACTCCTTGAGCCATAATTTTGTCTATGTTCCACCTACGTCTCGCCCACCCTCCTCATCTCCTTCAGTATTATCTCTTCTTTCACCTAGGATTGTTGCGCTAGTAGATAAGGCTTGTACCGAGGTTTATGGATTACACTAATTATCTGAGTAAGTCGGGCAGGTTTGAGGATGCTGAGATTGGTGTGCTATTTGTGGTGGGTTAAACTTTGATATGTGCATACATGATATCGAGGATTTTTATTTTCGCACAACTTTAGGTGTTAGTTCTAATTGAGGATTTTTGATCTCGCACATCGGATTGAGGATGTGATTGATTACCGATGATTTGATTATGATTCTATGAGCCTTGATTGCACAATCTCTTATGAGGTTCCATCAGTATTGATTTAGATGCTTGATGTGCTATATCTCTCAGTGCTTCAAAGCGATGGTGCTTGGAACCCACATGGTTTCACTCACCTTCTTGACTGCGCCATCCTCCATCTCCTGACTCTTCCATCCCCATCTTACACTTGAGGATATCCTTCCATCATCTTGAGCCATCTAAACTTATTTGAGTGATTTGGGGGACCACATTATGATTGTCCTGATGATCTCTTCTCCCTTCCATAGTCTTATGCCCTCTTGATGATGATTCAATGATGTTCCTTGAGGACCAGATATTTGATGTGAGCATTATCATGATCTTCACTGACTTAGTTTGCATTACTCCACGAGGACCATATGCGGGAGGATGCGACACATTCTTTACGATCGGTTTCACTCACTGCTTGTGTGTCCATGTTGATGGGACACGAAACCGAGTCATCTAGTATGTATTATCGATCTCACTGTCTGATTGTGCATCCGATCTGTTAGAGCACAAGATCGATTATCCCAGTTGTCTGGACTCCTTTGAGTCCTCTCTCCTTGATGATCCTTGCAAGGAAGAATCACATTCTGCTGATTATTTCCCTGCCTAGTTCACAGTACTCTCAAAGGGTTATATGCATGAGACTATGGCATTTTCTATATTTTTCGATCTCTTCTGCTGGGTATTCGATCTGTCACCTATCGAGACCATTTCTGATGACCCGTCTGATGGATCTTGCTCCTTTGAGCCCACTCTCCTTGATGACCCTCGCAAGGAGGAGTTCTGTTCTGAATATTCCTTTCCTAGTATGTATCATTCTCCGAGGGTTATCTACGGGAGGATAAAATATTTTGTGGGTACTCGACTTCACTTCTGGTGTCTTCAATCTAGTGGATCATGAAGCCGAGTCACATGATTTGTGTACTCGGTCTTCTCTTTAGCTATATCCAATATGTTAGAGCTTGAAATCGAGTCTTATAATTATTCTACTATCTCTGACTCATATGCGTCTGCTCACCTTGATGACCCTCGCAGGGTTGAGCCATGACTTATGGTATTCGGTGTATTCTTGATTTGTCGACCTTATGTCCACCGGACATCGTGTTGCATAGAGAGTCTCATATTCTTCACTTTTTTATCTTAATGACACTATGAGTGACATAGAGGAATCTGCACTGATCCGTCCTCCAATCTCACAGTATTGGCTTTGATCTCTCACTCTGTTCTTATGAGATGATGTTCTACTTTCTGCTATCAGTTCTAGGCTTAGTATTCGATCTATTGTCCCTGATAGCAAACACCCACTTGATTGAATATCCGAGTATCTTTTTCTCATCGTGTCACCGTTCTCCCAGGGAGATGATGACAAGAGTATGGTATTCCTTTATCAAATACTGTCCTGCTCTTCACCAGTCTTTATTTCTTGTATATATATATATATATATATATATGTTTTTTCTTTTCATTTCTTCTTTCTCTTGTATGTCAGGCATACCCCAGATCATTCTCCATATCTCTGTGTCTATACTTAAAACGTACTTTGTCCTAAGTATAGGGGGTGCACCTCTGGCATTACTCTTTCTTCATTCTATTTCATCACTTCTGTTGTTGTCTATACTTAAGGATCTCACCTTAAGTATAGGGGGAGTGATGTTATATTCACCCACCATATTTCCCTTTTTTATTTGATTTCTTTTGATCCCCCCACTGTCTCCTCTCTGGTTGATTTTCTCTGCTATACTAAGAATTATCTCACCCTAAGTATCGGGGGAGGTAGACTGTGCTATGATCTGTGTATGCCCACCCGCGACCCTCCATACATGTAGATACAACATGTTATACTTGGCATTATTTCATCCTAAGTATATGGGGGATGGTCGACTTCCTTTTGACGTATTTCTTTATTCTTTCATTCCTTATTTAGTCATTGTAGTATAGGCTTTTCTATACTCAGTACGAGTTGTGTCTTCTCTTTTGCTTTTTGATCTATGAGGACATATCTCAAGCTAAGTGTAAGGAGGTCGTATATACTCTGTATACACTTTAGCCATAACTCGTACTTTCGTATTAATTAAAAATAAATATGGATAAAATACTATATACTTATACAATTCATTAAATAAATTAATAAAGTGATGCATATTATTCCTCAAATTCTTTTTGTATATATTGATTAATAAGTCAGGTTATTTTTTTTTGAAAAATGGTTTGACTCGTTTGGAAAACTTTTTGTAAAATATTTTCAACCTTTGTAAAAATATTCTGATTTGTAAAATTTCTTTTTTTATGTAAAATAAAATGTTTTGAAAACCCATTTGCAAATGATTTGGAAATGGTTGCAAAAAATATATTTGAAGCATATATAAATACTGTTGAAAAATCTTTGCAAAATGGCTTCCAATTGTCTGTAAATATTTGCAAAAATTACTTTGTACTATAGTTTTCAAAATTGTTTTCAAATAAGTTTGAGGAATATATGCATCATTATATATATATGTATAATAAAAAAGAGAAATAATAATAAATAATAATAAATATGTATGTATAAATAAAAATTCTTAACTACAATCCAACCTGTAAATTCTTCAAACTCTCTATTCTGGTAAATAAATAGAAAGAGGCATGCCCGTGTAAATAACTGCACATATTTCCTATTAATGCCAAAATTCTTTTTATTTTTTTCATAACATTTTTAAAATCTTTTGAAATTACATCATCAAAATATTTTCTGCATTATACATAGCATTTGCATAGCATTCATATTTTTTGGATTGAGTTTGATGATTGAACTAGTCTGAGTAAAGTCAAAGATTGGAGCTTATTTGGGCCTTACTGCACAAACTTCATTGGAACCTTATGGGAACTAGGTTTAAGGTACTTTAGGTCTATTCTTAATTCTTTGAGACTCAGGGATGGGTTAAAGACACCTCAACTGACTAAATAGAACTTTTCGAGACGCACGCATGACTCTCGTCGGTCATGACCTAACTTGAATATTTTCACCTTTCACTTGGCTCAACTCAGTTTGAGTGATGAGGGTATTGGATTGCCAGTTCGAGATGCACATGAGTGGAAACAGTCGCCCTCCTATAGGGAGGGAAGTGCAGCCCAACTCGTCCAGTGGCATCGACGTCTAAAAATAGGAGAGTGTGGGTTGCAATAATGCTTCAAAAGAGGGATAGTCTTCTGGCTCAAGAGGAAAACCTCCTTATGTAAATGCTGTTGTATATATTACGACGGAAAAAATCCAAACAAGTGGAAAAGCATGATTGAAAATAAAATGTTTGCCGAAGTGTACATATTTGTATAGTCAATAAGCAAGATTGAGCTTCAAAGTCATATCTTGTGAGCCTGCAGCTGGATGACTTGACTACACTGGTCATGCATCCCAGGATAGGTAGTTACACTGGCTACCGTCCATTCTTCTCTTCACCCCCTCCTCTTGAGTCGGATGTACTTGAACTTAGAAGGGAATACCCCGCTCCTCTAGGAAAGAGTTGCTGGATTGGGGAATCATTGTGTTGTCATTCTGGAGAAGTCGGTTCTTTTGTTATTTCAGTTGGGAAGAGCCACTACAACTTACACCGTACAAGTCAGCTTCATAGTCATAAGGGTTTGCGTATGATGTAGAGTAGTTCTGACATGGCTATTGAGGTGGTTTGAACAAAGTTATGTGATTCTCGAAGGATGTTGTGTTTTAAATTTGGTTCCCGACCAGGTTCCATACACTCTCACACCAAGGTCTGACATGAGCTCCAAACTTTGATTTTCTGAAGACAAGTTTGAAAATTAAATTCAATCTACTTTCTTTCTTTTTCTTTTCTTTATTTTTATTTTTCTACACTTATTGCATAAGTGTTCCCTAGGGGCTAGCAAAGGCAAGTACGGGGGGTGATGAATCTCCATTTCGTCACCTTTATTCTATCATTTTGGCCTTAAAACCCTAGCTAATGCATGTAAATATTATGAATTTGTACAAAATAACATTCATTATTTATTACATTCATTGTGTAATATATAATAAAGAAAAGAAAAGGAATAAAATACTAAAGGTAGTTTATGACCCTAAACCCCGAGACCAAGACAAGAATCGAGTTGGTCGACAAGGAATAAAGTAGGGGGATATAAGGGCCAGGAATACAGTAAAAAGCCAATTCTTTTATTAATTCAATAAAGCACTTTGGGACCTATTTTATGCTTTATTATTTATTCATCAAATGAATAAACTTTGTACAAACAAGTTTTAGATAATAATGTATAGAAAAATACAAAATTGCTTTCATGCAAAACAATATATAATGTACATTTTATACATAGAATAAAAAGCCAAAATCCGAACTTCCTAGACCCATATCTCTCAAATATAAACTCAAAATATTTGAAAATCACCTTTAATTGTTTATAACTTTTAATAAGCTATTTAATGAAGGTAGTTTCATAATTTTTAGAGTTTATATGTGAAAGTTAGGTTTTGGACCTCGATTGTACTATATACATGAATAAAATATTCATTTTATTTATTCATCATTATTTTTATGATTTTACATTTTTATAATTTTTTAAATATTATTTATAGTATATGTACATATTAAAACTAGAATAAAATCCTAAAGAAAACATTAAAATAAAATAATGTACAAACATACATAGATAAAATACATGTACTTATACCTATATAATTTATACCCCTGTTTATTTATAAAAAAATAGTAAAATCATTTACCATTTTTTATTATTTATTTTTGAATATAAGAACCTATTTTGTCTTATAGCGATCTACGTGGCCAAATCAGGGCCCCTGATCAACTCCGCTTGGCGCCTCTGTCTTTCGTCAGACCTGTCGAATTCCCCATATTCTTCCATTTTTCATAGGTGGTTTGTCAATCCATTTCATCCATTCTTCACGCAAACATCATGCTAGATCTTCCATGATTCATACCAGGCCTTTAGATCTCCTGTACATATCATTGATTCTCGTTGATTCATCGAGCAATAAGGGTACTCAGATTGTGAATAAATAAGGACCTCCATCCTCCTCTCATTCTTTGGTCATCGCACAATCCCCTGAGTCCCCGCCTCAAGCCTAGTGTGTCTCCATGTGACAGGTAGAGTACCTCTGGAGGTTTGTGAGCGGCTGAGGGAGGTGGAGGTGCACCCACGACGGACCTCGCCAGCCACCCTGCTCCCTGCCTTCGCTAGCAGGTATAAGAGCCATATTTCCTGCTTTTTTGGTAGAATTTAATTCCTGCTTTTTAATTCTGCAATTAGTTTAGTTTCTAAACCCTTGTTTTTGTGTATAATCACTGCACTCTAAGTTCGCCAGAGCTGCGCTCTGATGAACCCCTTCTCTTGTTCCCGACTGTCCCACGCCCCGCCGGTCGCCCTCACCTCCTTTCCCTTCGCTTCCTCGTTGTGTTCCACCTCCCACTTCATCCATATCTATAGTAGATCTAGAGACCATGTATCCTCCATTGCCGCGTCACCGTAGACCTCCGCCATGCTCCACCTTTCACTCCTCTCCACCAAATAAGGCCCCGGACCTGTCGTTTTCTTGCGTGTGAACATTCTACAGGTGCTCCCCACTCCTTCTTCGAGCCCGTTGACCCTCACCAGGCCTCCAAGTGTCCTTCCGATACTACCAATAGGCGCATAGGAGATCGGGGAAAGTTTTGCACGCCTCGGATCGTCGTTAGGCGGTCAGATCGAGACAACATCGCTGGACAAAGTTCGACATCCACCTTGTTCTTCCCTGTTCCTGCAGAGGGTCCAAGGCTGTTGGATTGAGCTTTGCCCCCAGATTCTCCCCCCATCATTGAATGCGTCTCGCCTCAGCCCTTAGATCAGAATCGAAGATCTAATCTCTGTTGTTCGTGCGAAGCATCATCGACATACGTGGAGCGGACGCGTGGCAAGTGAAGACATCCGAGTCATCTGTCCCCATGTCTATTTGGTGTAAATTGCATACTTAGCCCCACGATCTTTGTATTTATTAATTAGTCCTGTAATGTCAAGTGTAAATAAAATGGGGCACTTTGCGGAAAGACCCTTGCATTTATTGTTAATTACACTCGGGTCCATTCCATGTCACTTCACGTGTTGCCCATGTGAGGTGGCAAAATTGCAAGGAGGCCCTTGCAAATTTTTGTATTTGTATTTAGTCCAATAATTTTAGCTCCTGCTTGCATATATTTTCACGGTTTATTTTTAGATTTTGCATTTAGGGCCTTTTTCTATTAATTAAAAATCAAAACGAGCACATTTTGTCTTGTTTATAGTATAAAATACCAAAAAAATAAAAGCTTTTTGAAAAATTCAATATCTAATATAGTATTTTGCAACTCCATAAATCAAAAAACCTAAAAATAGAAAAAGAAAAACCATAAAAATTAAAAATATCCAAAATCCAATAAAAAATATAAAAATTCTACAAAAATCCCAAAAATAATTTTTTCAAGTCTATAATTTTCTTTATATAATTATCTATCTATAAAAATTGATTTGGATAATTTTTGATGTCATATGCTATTTTTAATATTCAAATCAATTCGGCCTATTTATAAAATCCTTGATTTGGGATTTTTTTACTTTAAAAATGCATAAAAATTAGCAAAAATTCCAAAAAAATCACAAAATATTAGTTTATATAACCCCCAAACAAGTCATTTTCTGTATTTTATTTATTTATACTAGTATTTATAATTACACTACTCTGTATTGTATAAATAACCATATACATTCTTTTATATATTAAAACAAATATAAAAATATTAAAGTATAAAAAGAAAGTCCAAAAATATAAAATAAAAAATAAACATAAAAAAATAAAATTAAAAACCCATAAAACAATAAAATTGGACAAGAGTAGAGGACAAGTTTTTGACCTTAATTGCCCCGATCTACTGTTTGCTCCCTGAGTTTGACCTCTGCACATGCTTACACCTATACACATTTATTATAGAATTATAATAAATTTTAACTCCACATTGCTATTTATTGCTTGATTCATATTGTGGGTTAATTGTTGATTGATTGAGGTTTCGTCTGAGGTCGCTTCGACGATTGTTGATCTGCCTTTTGGATTGACATGACTTCGGCAAAAACTCATTCATCAAGCACCGAGGAGAGTTTTCTGAGTCTCCCATCATTATGGGGAAGTAGTTCTTAGCTTCTTCCAAGCACCCCATTGATTGTGAGACTCAAGATATAAAGTTCCCGAACTTAGACCAAAATGACCCAATTCTCGAGGACACACCCGACTCTAGGACAATCAAATAATAAACTAGCAATCATGACATAGAGGAAACCTCTGAGTCAAACACTTCACAAGAACATACCTCTCCATAAAACCACGGACACAACCCTAGGAGAGACACATGAGGATCCGACTGTCAAGGCTACCAATGCTACTACTGAGGTGAATGAATTTAACTTAGACACATCCAATTCACCGAACCCGAACATAGTTATTTCAGACTTCCTTGATCAAAACTGTGATCTGACTCCTGAACCAAGAAAGCCTAAACCAACTCAGGGCGATATCATATGCCTCAAACATGTACTAACCTTACATAAGATATACAATACATAGGGTGATTCATCTAATGAAGAACCAATGGACAACACCTCACAAACTCAATTTAGAAGGGCCACATCCCCTAGTCCAGTTGCTAGTGGAGGGAAGAAGAACTTTGGTCCTACTCCTCTTATTGTTACAAGTTTTAGCAAACCAACTAAGTACATAACTATAGACATGGATTTTTTTGAGGATCCCTTCTCAAGATCTGGTATACATGCCGATGTAATCAGATATGACCAGGCGGATACATCTTCATGAGAATATTCGTCATTCGAGGTCGAGTTGGATGACCATGTGGGTAAGTAGCAACACAAAAAAATTAGTTGGAGAGCCTCCGCCAAACACTATTATTCTTCTGAGGATGACTCCGACGATGGTTGGCAATATTCTTCATCATGTTCTTTATATCCATATTCCCTCCCACCACATGCCCGGAAGAAGGTTTGCTAAAAACCTCCTTGAACTTTGTACCTTCTCTCCCTTCTATACTTAGTATACACTAAGTATATAGGGGGACGAGTTGCATTGTGTACATACTCTGCATTACATTGTACTATATGGTATTGTATTTTCTGTATGAAACTAACTGTGGGCGTGGGTAATTCTTGTAATACCTGTACAAAATGTGTCAAATATGTACAATACTTGTAAATATGTATAATGTGTATAGCCATAAAAAATAAAAAATGTTTGCATTTCATCTACACTGGTGAAAAGCACTTGGATTCTGAGCCGAGGCGTGAGCAGAAATCGAGAGTGGATTTGACTTGGCCTTGATCCACTTAATTTTTAGAGGAACTTCACCGAGAAATAAGATTTTAGAAGCTTCGGTCCTGGACTTAATTCTCTGAGTTTTGCAAGACAATGTTCAGATTTTGATTTTTGGTGTCTAACCTAGTCACCTCATTCTGAGTACGAATCTTGAATAGGAAATTAATATGTACTCTAGCATTATGCACTTAGCTCAACTAATACGGGGTGTTGGAAGATTTTATGGTCTATTTTCCGGTAGCGTGGACATCTAAAGACCGAAGTATGGGTTGAAATAAACTTTGGATGAGGATTGGACTGCTTACATTTCTAACACCCCAAAACATGTGCAGAACAAAAGATTCTATATCCATTGGGGCACAAAAGATCAATGCAAACCAATCAAAATTTCACACCAAAATAAGTGAAATCCCAAGTATATCATTGACCACAAATGTCCAAGCTTTAGATAGCCTGCATATCATGGTAGAGACTTGGTTACACTGCCATGCTCCACAGGATATGTGACTACACCGACCATGCTCCCATTCTTTTCTCAATTCTTCTAAAAACTTCTTCCCCCATATTCGCCATGAACTAGCACGCATCTGAATTTAGAAGGAAATACATGACTCCCCGAGGATGAGTTATTGGAGGAGAGGTTTGCGCAATAGTCTGGCATTCCGGATGGAAAGAGCCAACACCATTCACATACATGAGACAATTGTTCGATGTTCATGGGGTATTCTTTGGGAGGAGGATCGATCTAAGATGAATTCTCAACCGAATTTGTGACAATGATGTGCGGAGCTAGGAGGCTATTGATTTTAAAATCGTAATTCTCGTAGGAGTTCCATCAAACTATTAATCCAAAGGTCGTATTGAGCTCTGTTTTCACCTTTTGCTCACGATCTTAGCATGGAATCCAATCTCACCTCATCTTGATTTGCTGCGTTCGCGCTCCGATTTGACTTCGAGATACATGACTAGAGGAAAGAGACTTTGAACTCCATTTTTTGAGTGTGCACCCGCAAGGTAGTCAAGCATGTCCCGTGGTTTCATATTGTCTGTCTTGATCCCTTTCACCTCTTCATATTTTAGATGCTCAGGGACGAGCAAGGTTTACGTATAGGGGGTGATGGATACGTGATTCATTACTCTAATAAGCTGAAAATAGAGCTTCATCCCTAGACTCATTCATGAGTTAATATCATAAAGTTAACATTCATGCACTTGTAAATAATTTGCATAAATTAGCATCCATTTCTGCATTCATAATCACATGTGCATTTTCACATGAATTCAACCATTTTCATTAATTCATGCTAACTCCAATTGACATGGAACTAACTTCATTGTGTACATATCAATAACCTTAATCAATAAAAAATATTAAAAAATACTAACATGTATATATTTGAAATAAACTCAAACCCTAATTTCATGACAAAAAGCCGCTAACGCTGATATCTCTCTCATACAATGTCCAAATGTACTATACTCACTTTTGAATTAATCTACATTAAATATCTACAAACAAAGATCAAATTCAAAAGAATCGGAGTCCATTTGTGAAAATTAGGTTTTGGGACCTAAATGTGCATTATACATTTTTACTAATTTTGACATGTCATTTCATGTGTATATTTGGCTTTTCTTGATCTATTTATTTTTCATTCCTTTATTTTATTCCATAAATTAACTAATTACATAAAAACAAAATCTAAAAAATCAGAAAAATAATAAAAAGGACCATTTCTGGTTTGAGCACACTGATCCATTTTCATCTGTACATATCTCACATTTTCTAATTATTCCTAACTTATATTTGATTTTTTCTTTCGTGTGAGGCGCTCGGTGGAATCGAAGTAGCTTTCGCGGAGGCTGAAGCAACTTGGAGCAACTGAAGGTGGACAATTCTGTGGACTGAGAGAGCTGAGGAGATGCTATGATTTTTTATTTTATTCTGGAGAAAATATTTTACTCATTTATTTTTGTAATTAATTTGTAATTCGCTTATTTCCCGCTGTCTTCATTCAAAGTCTCACACTTATACCCATACACTAGACACTCGGCCTATTGAGCCATGTTATTCGTGGTGATTGACATAGACCTAGGACTGCACAATGGCTATCAGAGCTAATAGGATTCAGTTATTGTTCTCATAGTCATAGATCTACACTTCACATTTAAATAAACACAATGGACGCTCTACTTAGACAAAATTAATTTGTTCTTCATTCGTTAATAGAACTATCTATCTAGGAAGAGTTTTCCGATGTATTCATATAGATTAAATTTCAATTCTGTTTAGCATTTTGCACGGAGATTGCGAGGATCACTGTAAGTATTTCTACTTGAGCACACATCATTGATTTATCGAATTGCATTGGCTTTTCCGACTTCTATACATATTGAGGTTAGTGAATCATTCTCCACCTCCCTTTCTTGAAGATGATAGAATATTGGTATTTATACCCAGACTCCATGGGTCGAGTTCACATGGTTGTATCCCGATCATCTTCATCTTCGTTCTCATTCAGAAGAACCCTCTCTTTGAGGCAGTTCTTCCCTGTCCGTCACACACTTCACCCTCATTCCACCACCCACTCCTTCTTAGATTGAATATGTGAGAGATGAACTGCACGTAGAACCAAATGAATACTACGTGGACACAATGGAGCGAGCGAATTTGAGGATGGACATGAGTGTGACCAAATTTAAAAATGAAACACGATTCCCAATTATGATACACAATTCATTATTTGAACCACCCCCTACTCGGGGTGACTCCCTTCCTGAGTATGAGCACTTTTCCTTTGACATTTGATATCCAAAGTCAAGGAAATATGACTCAGATCAGGCCACAACCATAGAGAATGGCTATTACTCGGCTCAGAATTGCATGCCGGAGTCACGACATGGTGAGTATGGTCATTCATCTCCAACTCATGGGATGATTGTGAATGACATAGCTCGAATTAATTGAGGAACCGATGCTTCGACTGAACAATTTGATAATGTCATCCACCTGGTTAAAGAAATGATTACCAACCAAGGGGAAGTGAGGATCACACAAAGTAAACCCTAGACAAATCATATGCAAAATTTTCAAACACAAATACTATGGGCATTTGAGGCCACTAATCATTCCACTGACTCTACCAAAAATACCAAAAAATTAAAAATTAGAAAATTCAAAAAAATTGGACAACACCGTAATAGAAGCATTCTACAAATGTCCGATCTTAGAGCTTATATTAATCAAGTCTATATAGTATGCACCCAATCTTCAGATAATTGTAAAAAGTCAATTATCACCTAAGGAGACGTGCAAGAAGCGATAAAAACTAAAGTTCATCTAATCACTACGTCCAGCTCAATGGTGGTGACCAAAACAAAAAACAAAAGCCGCATAATCAAATGGTTGACTAGGGCCACTTGTGAAATTGAGAACACTGAGTTTACTCATGTTCATATTGATGACGACTCCACACCGAACATCCTCCTGAAGTCCATTTTAACCGACTCGAACTCGGATTGCTCAAGAAGACGAGTGTGATTGCTAAATTTCCATATCGATCCATAAAAAGATAAAGAGGAATTGCTTTTGTCATCATGAACTTCCATGGTGTCAAACACATGGTGGGCTTTATTATCCTGGGCATTGAGCACTGAGGAGAGTTGTCTGAGTCTCCCATTGATGAACCCACCTTTCATCATCTTTATTTTATCATTTTGGCCTCAAAAACCCTAGCAAATGCGTGTAAATGCCCTTAATTCCCGCATCTTAGCATTCATGCATGTGCATGTAAATAGTGTATAAATACTGTATTTAAAGCCAAAATTATAGAATAAATAAAAGAAAAGAAAAAGAATAAAATATTGTAAATATTTTATGACCTGAAACCCCTAGACCTAGGCATCTCAATGAATAGGTCGACCAGGAATAAAGTAGGGGGAGATAAGGGTCAAAATACAATAAAAATACCTTTCATTTAATTCATTCTTTGTTCATTTTGGGACCTATTTTTGGTTCTACTTTTTATACTTCAAATAAAGAAATTTTGTACATGAAAGTTGTAGATAATTAAGTAAATAAAAATACAAAATTGATTTCACTCAAAAATAATGTACATATAAAAAGTTACGATCTGAATAAAATTCCAGAATCCCAACTTCCCAGACCTGTATCTCTCAAATAAAAACTCCAAATGCATCAAACTCACCTTTAATTGTATATAATTAAAATTAAGATATCTAATGGCGGTGGTTTCGCATTTGGCGGAGCTACGGTTTGAAAATTGAGTTTTGGACCCCCATTGTATACTTGTATAGATTAAAGTATTCATTTTATTATTTATTCATTATTTTTATAATTTTATATTTTTATAATTTTATAAACATTACTTATAACATATTTTTACATTAAAATCAAAATAAAAACCTCAAGAAAATATAAAATAAAATACTTGTATATAACTTACATAGGTATAATACTTGTATATATACCTATATAATTCATACTTATATTTTATTAAGTGTATAAGACATTTCAGAAAAATAAAATAAAAATGTATTTAAGTGTATATAAATATTCTATAAATTTATAAAATAATAAACCAAAATAAATAAATTAAATTCACAAAATAAAAATAAACTAATAAAATATATAGATATATATACACCTATATAGCCTAAAATGGTAACTTGTAAAATTACACCTCATAAAAATAACTAAAATCATATTAAAATACCTTATAAAATAATAAAAATTTTTATTTAATAACAAAAAAATAATAAAATCATTTTCTATTTTTAAATGATTTAATAAATGTTTTTCCAGGGAATTTTCCTGGTTGGTCCACGTAGACCAACCTGGTAGCGGTCAACGTTGACCTCAGTCAACTGTCTGCCCTTCGCCCTGTAGCTTGTTAGGACGTTGGTTTCTCCGCCATTTCGAGGATTTTTGCAGGCCACTCCTTTCATCCTTTGGCGTCATGACCTTCGTGACTTTTTGTCCTCGAAGGTTGGTGATTCACGCCCAGACGTAATCTTGGGCTTTGGATCATCGCAGCGCCTGTTTCACCTCGATCTTCTAGCCCCGTCGGTTAGCCATTCAAAAACCCCCTTCTCCTTCCTTTGACCTTTGAACCCCATTTTGTCCCGATCTTCTCCCCCTTTGGTGTGCTTTGGCTACCTGGAGGTGACAGCTCCAGATTTGTCCCTTCAAGGCGGAGATTCGTCGCGGAGTAGGGCGAGTTCCACCACCTCCGGCGACGCCCAGCTGTCGAGGTACTTTCTACCTCAGGTTCACTCCTTTGAGGTTCTTGCTTTCTTTTCTTTTCGTTCCTCTTTTATTCACAATAGTCGTAGGAATCCATATCCACATTTATCCCTGACTTTCATCGATCAAATCGCACCATCTAGACCTTCGCAGGAGCGCACCTCCGGCCACGTCATTTTCGCCGTTCTCCGCCACATTCCCAGTCAGGAGGGGTGAGGCATTTTGCCCTCACCTCCCTTAATATTTTTTTTGCAGGTCTTGAGCCTTGAAAAGATCCTGGGACTCATCTTGACGGAGGCGGAGGTATCTGGAGCTCTTCTGCTCTGGCGGCCTCACGCGAGCCCCTCAGCCATCACCAAGAATTTTTGGAGTTGCCAGCACATCGAGGACCCCCGCAGGAACACCTTAGGCCTTTTTGGAGCGTCATATCACGCCGGAGGGAGGCACCATCATCGGAGGAAGCTCGCATCTGCAGACCTTCTTCCCGTTCTTCGTCACTGCGTCCCAGCCGTCAGATCTGGCCTTGTTCTTCCGGAGACACAGTAGCCGTCTGATCCAGCCGAGCCCAATCCGTTGATCATCTTTGGATGATCTGATCTCATCCGTTTGATCGCGAAGGGGTATCAGCCGTCCATAGCTCGACACGTGGCAAGTGAGAAGCCCTCAGCCATTGGATTGCATTAGGCGTGGGTATTTTACGAATCCACCCTTGTCCATTTTTGTATTTAACTATTAGAACTTAAACATTCATCTGCAGTTTAAAAAAATCTGCAGTATTTGCAGAAACACCCCTAAACTTTTCCATATTGCAACAAGGTCCTCCGCCACGTCACCTCACGTGTCTGTGCGCGTGAGGTTAGTGTCATTTTTGCAGGGGGGACCCCTGGGGTTTTTGTATTTCATCGAAGTCCATAACATTTTAGGTCAGTGTTAACTTTTTGGATTATATGCAAGTAAGTCCATGTAGTTTTTGGAAATTACAAGAAGGTCCCCGCCAGGCACATACGTGTCACGTGTAGGTTTGGACATTCTGTAGAAAGGACCCTACGGGTTTGGGAATTGATGCTTAGACCACAAAGTTTTTATTTCAGTATATAATTTCTGGAAATTTTGCACTTTGGCCCTCTAACTTTGGCTTATTTGCATTTATACCCCTGCCAGCTGTGTGATTTTTATTTGTTGTTTGTATTTATTCCATGCATCTATAAATTTCTAAAAATCAGATTAAGCTCATGTTGCATTGCTCATTCATGCATATCTTTGTGTCGCATTTTTATTGCATTTTCATAATTATTAAAACAAAAAAACATGCATTTTCAGCACTGATTGCATTAGAAAATCCATAAAAATTAGTAAAAGTTTCTGAAAATTCTAAAAAAATTATATTGTGTGTATCTTATCATATTTTAGTGTTAGTCCAAAAATCATAAAAAAAATCTAAAAGAAAACTTCTAAAAATATAAAAACTTTAAAAATCTTCATAAAAATTTTAAAAATTCTACAAAAATCCTAAAAATGCAATTTTAGTTTATGTATCTTCTCTGATTTATTATCTTTCAACTAAAATTAATTTGAGGAATTTTGGATATGTTTTGCTATTTTTAATCCTCATTTTAATTTCGGCCAGTACTTTTATTCACTGTTTTCTAGTATTTTGACCTTTAAAAATACCAAAAAATTAAGAAAAATCCAGAAAAATCACAAAAACATTATAAAAATATAAAAAGCCCAAAAACATTTCATTTTCTAAATTTTCCCTATTTTTATCGATTTTTATAAATACTTATTCCTTTTCTTTCTTCCTTTGTATATATACTTGATTATTGAAAAAGAAAATAAAAAATATAAAATATAAAAAGAAAATATAAAATCAGAATATAAAAAAATATAAAATTAAAAATAAAAAATATAAATTCAAAACCCACAAAAATTGCATATTAGTAGGCACTTGATCACATATCACATTTTGCACAATTTTGCTTGATTTATCCTGCTTGCTCCCTGAGTTCGACACTCTACACACTTGCACACTATACACACTTTTGTAGAGTTATAATAAATTTTACTCCACATTTGTTTCTCATTGCTTGATTTATATTGTGGGTTCATTGTTGACTAATACGGGTTTAGTGAGTGGTCGCCGCAACGACTCTTGTCTCCGCCTTGTGTGAGATATTTAGACCCTTGCCAAACCCGTGTTATCAAATGGCACCGTTGCCGGGGAGCAACAACGTATAGATCGTATTTTTGAGTGATTGTGTTTGATTGCCTACATTATTGCTTTACTTGATCTCTCTATTTTTGATATATATTTTTGAGCTATTTTACCATTTTCTTTCTTGTCTTCTTGCGAGGGGCCGTGGATCGAGGAGGATCACCTAGGGGATCCTGAGCATCCTTGGGAGGCGGAGTCAGCTATTCTACCCTAACCGGCAGGAGAGAGCAGGGGGATTTGTGTGTGTGAGAGAGAGAGAGGATAGTTAGTGATTTTTTTTGTGAGAGAGAGACATTATTAATTTGTAATAATACATGTACATTTGGACTTGGACACTCGGGCCAAATTTCCAAGTGCTTGTATACTTGGGGGCTCACCGCGGTTTTATCGATTTTCCCGCTTGTCATTTTTTGATTTTGTTTTCTTGTCTTTACATTTTGTGGAATGAGCCCTTAGTTTTTAGGCTTGCTTGATCGAGTAAATTACGTCCAAACACCTTAATATCTTGCATGTACCTATAATGCGCTTTGGACTTAGTTTAAAACTTTAAACAGTCGCCTCATCATCTTCGAGCCTTCGTGCCACGAGCCCACCCTGACAAGCGCTGCTCCTGAACTCGATGTATCGAGAGGAGGAGGGGTGAGCCTAGACCAGACTCCTGGATTGAAGATCGGTGACCGAATTGTGGTGCTTCACGCTAGCAATTGCCTGCTTAGGACGATTTCCGTGTGCATATCGGCATATAAATTAGGTTTATAAATTCATGTTTTGCATCCCGTATGGAGAGAGCTGGGAGGCGTTGTAAGTCTTCTATCTTTGCATTCATCATTTAGGCACAAAGGTGAGATTTCCATCTTGGTGCCGCCTTGCATTGCTTTTCCGACTCTCTTCCCCTGTTTTTGGATCAAATAGGAATCAAAGAAAAATACAAAAACGTTAGGCTCTTGTATTGAATTGACTCAAAGCAAGTGACAACACCAAAAAAATTAAAAAAAGGGGCTGCTAAAGAAAACTTGACCTAAATAAAATTGGATAATTGGACTCATTGCTTGGGGTGAGCAAAGCCCTCAGTTGTATTCAGGTTGCATGGGAAGGTCTCCTTCCAAGTGAGTAGAGCGGCTTTGTAAGGATTAGAGCTCAAAACCCATTCTGTGGCTGCCTTGTGTATCGCCTAGATTTCCGAAGTATTGGCGCTACTATCGTACGTAGACGAGTAGGGCTTGGTCGCCATTGATGACTCTCTATTGTGTAGAGCATTGACCTTGTCCGAAGTATCGAGCATAGGCCACGCCTTCACGGGGGTGTCTGTCTCATCATCTTGCGTCCGAGTAGGATCTTGCATGCTCACGGGTGATTCCGTTGCGAGCGAGATCCGAAGTATTGGTTTCGCCTATCGGCTTCCTCTCTCTTTTCTTTAGCTGAGTAGGGATCCGGGAAGGGTTACAGGGACCTTAAAAAGCGCAGACTACATGTTACACAGGAGGAGGACAAGTACGGGATTCTTTTCCGGCAGTACTCTCTCTCCTATAGGCGTAGCGCTCTAAGGACTCGTTCAAAGATAATTGCCTGAATTCAACCTAAAAACTACAAAGATAATAGCCGAACCTTCACGGCTTCATGCGTTGAGTTGGTGAACCCCTTGTTTTTTGTTTGATTGTCTAGTTGCATTAAGGTCAAGATCAAAAACACTGCACATTTGTGCGCAATTTTGCCCCCCCTCTTCATTTCTCAACCTCGCTCTTCTCAATAATCACGATGATGGGAAGGAGGCCTCTTAGGCCGTCTCTGACAGCACTGCTATCCAGCACTCCTCCCTATTCATCTAGGACAACCTCGGGAAGTCCAAACCCACTCTCTGAGCCTGAGTTCACCTCGACCCTGTTCCCCCTCGACCACCCTTCTCCTTCCATCAGTCCAAGAGTTTCAGAGTTTAGTGCAACACAGAGCTCATAACATTTGTCGGCACCTGAGATGGGTTCTTTTGCCTTTTCAGAGAATCCAGAAATGGCAGACAGAGGAGAACACCCAGATGAGCAGGAACACCCTCCATTCTTGTACGACCAAGCTGCCATCAACAATCCATTGTTAGCATCCATGGAGACTATGCAGAGACAAATCAGAGACCATGGAATTTTCATGGGTGACCTCATGAGGGAGATTGCGTAGATGCGAGAAGTAAGAGAAGACAGACCTGGGGGTGGTGGCGGTGATATACCAGAAGTAGCAGGCGAGGGAGGAGAACCTAATTAGGAGAGGCCGCCACCGATGACCATGAGGCAGTTGCACAACCCAGCCGCAACCCTCACTCACCGATGGATTAAGCTTCCTCCCATTGTTGGGAACTTTGAGCTTCGCCCGCAGACCATCCAGTTACTGCCCAAGTTTCACGGGCTAGCCACCAAAGAGCCTCATCTCCATCTGCAGGAGTTTGAGATGATTTGCAGCACTGTCCACGACAGACTAGTGGACGCGGACACAATCAAAATGTTTGCCTTCCCATTCTCATTAGCTGACAGAGCAGCCTACTGGCTGAAGCATCTTGGGAGGTACGTCACTTCTTGGTCACAACTCCAGCGCGAGTACTTAAACAAGTACTATCCACTCGACTGGACCAATACAGCACGAGCTATGATTAGCAACTTCACCATGGTCCCGAATGAACAATTCCATGAGGCTTGGGACCGATTCCGAGAGCTCATTGACCGGTGTCCACATCATGACATATCTAAGACCAATCTGGTTTAGAGTTTCTTCTGTGGGCTGACACTAGAGATGCAGGGGCTTGTCAATGCCTCTTGTGGTGGATCGTATTTCTCCAAGGGAGTGGACGCAGTTTGGGAGATCTATGAGGGTATGGTAGAAAATTCCACAATCATGGCCCAAGCCCGCATCTACACACAGCCGAAGCTTCCACCACAAGCAGTTGGATATCAAAGGATTGCACACATCGATGCCAGTACACATACTCCGTCAGCAGCCGCAGCTCAGGTTGAATCCACCGCTGCAGACATGGGGATCATTTTCGATAAGTTGGACTGCATCGAGATCCTCGAGAAGAAGCAGAGTCAGGGGCTGGTACAGATGGACCAGTTGTCGAAGACCATGAGTGGCCTGAAGACACAAATCTTGTGTATTCAGGAAGCACAGACGTCCGCGCAGCCCCCCAGTTCACGGTCTGATCTCAACAGTAGCAGCTCAACCCAGCCTTCTGCCTCGTACTGCTAGGTTCACCACATCCAGGCAGAGCCGGTCCAGCAGCTACAGTACTACCCGTCACAACGACCATCTCAGGACACTCAAATGATGGTCTATCAGCCAGATCAGCCACTGGCAGTTCTTCCACCCCCCGTCAAGCAGGAGCCATTGATGGAAGTCAATGGGATTTGGTACGACCGGTACCCACAACAGCCTGAGATTCATCGCTATCACCCCCGATTCCGTTGGGGCACTGGTGGCACTTCATACCAGCAGCAGTCTCCAGCTCAGGGCCATCAGAATAGCCAGCAGCAACAGCAGCCCCAGTATGCCCACCAGCAATATCAGCAGGGTCCTCGTCCCGTCTATCAAGGACAGCAGTGGAGGCAGCGTCAACAGCCTCACCAAACATACTCCCATCCTCCCCACTACCAGCAGCAGCAACAACAACCTCATTTCCAGCAGGGGAACACTTCCGGTCCTCAGGCGCCCGCCTTTGAGAACCCAGCTCTAGATGACATCGCCCGCTTGATTTCTAACCAGCAGGCATCCTTCCGGCAAGAAATAGATGAGTTCCGACAGGAGATGATGGATATCATCAAAGGCAAGGCCGCCATACCAGCTCAGATCGAGCCTAATCCTAACAATTTGAA
This sequence comes from Ottelia alismoides, assembly GCA_037367405.1. Lineage (NCBI taxonomy): Eukaryota > Viridiplantae > Streptophyta > Magnoliopsida > Alismatales > Hydrocharitaceae > Ottelia > Ottelia alismoides. Next base: position 62,360 of record JAZKJV010003746.1, on the reverse strand, counting down.
GAGGAAGTCTGAGCAGGTATAGTTCACAGAGGATACTTCTCCTAGTAATTATTTGAGTGACATGTCTTCTTTGTATGATGTTGATTTTGTGACTACTAGGAGCGGTAGAATGCCAGCCGGCAGCGCCTCATCTGAGCGACAGCCACATGAAGAATCAGGAGCGCTAGATGAGCAGAGAAGCGGTGCTGATGCTGTTGATGATGTTGATGACGGTGGTGCTGATGCCACAAATGATGGAGATCCGGATGACGGTGCTGAGGCCGTTGTGATACCTGATGCAGACGGTGGTGCTGAGACCACCATTTTGCTTGATGCAGAGCCACAACACGGTGCTGATGCTGCGAAGACAGATGCCGTTGGTGGTATTGAGGCCACCACTTTTACTTTTGTTGAGCTCCCACATGTAGTGTTGCCACCTTTTGTATCTCAGGACTGTGGTAACAAAAAAACAAAAAATGAATAAAGGAAAGGTTTCTGTATACACTTCAGATCCATATGTGTTGCATGATGATCATTGTATGGATTCTATTCCTTCACAGGCGCAAGAACCTCGTCCTAGTCCTCCATCTGAGGAGGCCCCTACCATCCCCTTCCCTCAAGCACTCCTCTTAGCGAAGGGGAATAAAAGAGAAAATCCAAAAAAGACCCAACAGGTAGAGTTCAGCAACCAGATGATTGATAGATTCCAAATCCAACTGACTCTACAGGAAGCACTTGAGCACATCTGAGAAAACTACAGTTCGCATGAAGAGGAGGAACCACAGAGATCAGATCAATGTGCTCACTCATTCTACATGCTGCACCATTCAGAACAAATTGCCAGCCAAGAGACCAGATGCAGGAGCTCCCTATGTCAGATGCGAGATTAAGGAGCAGCATTTCGACCGTACTCTATTAGACAACGGCTCTTCTATTAACCTTCTTCTGGCAGCCTTACTCGATCGATTCGAGTTTGGTCCTCTTCTTCGGAGCAAGACAGTCCTTCAGTTTGCTGATAGGTCAACTAAGAGGCCGAAGGGGTTGTTGAGAGACGTGGTCGTTACCATTCAGGGCTTGAAATTCCCCGTGGACTTTGTTGTATTGGACATGGAGATCCCTGAGTCGGTAACCGATGCCCCCATCATACTTGGACGTCCATTCTTGGCCACAGCCAAGGCGGTGACCGATCATGATAGTGGGAAGGTGTGCTTTCGCGTAGAGGGCGAGAGCATACAAATAGAGACGATCGAGGAAACCCGAGCGAGAGAATCAGCATGCTCAGAGCAGTCTAGTGATGCCGCACAGATAACAGAAGATGAGCTAGACATCCACCAGGAGTGTGATTTTGTAATAACAGATGATGAACTATTTGGATAGATCCCGTAGCACAGACCCTCGCCTTGCCTACAGATTCACCATATTTACAGCTTATGGCAATTGAGAGCCTAGAGAGCACACCCCTGGACGAGGATACCTTTGAGGGTGACAATTGTGGGACGAGTGGTGAGGCAGATTTCATTCTTGTTCATCTAGTTCAGATCCCTCGGATTCAGACATTGATTGGGATGATTTCGATGACTATTTGACGTGTCTGATTCCTTCTGAGCCGACAACTAGGATGGAGTGTGAGCCAGTTCAGTTCATAGATGATTCAACAAGGTTCCCTTCGTCAGATGTTCATTCACAGCGAGAGTTCTCACATGCAGACCTGGTAGCCTTTACACAGACATATCAGAAGCCAGATCTGCCACCTCCCAGTTGTCCAGAACTTAAACTCTTGCCGCAGTCGCTGAAGTATAGATTCCTTGCGGGTGAGCCAAATATGCACCCAGTCATTATCTCAGCAGGTTTGACTGGAGAGCAAGAATCTTGTTTGATGGAGGTTCTTGAAAGAAACCGCAAGGCAATAAGATGGAGTATAACTGATCTCCAGGGGATTAGTCCGGCTCTGTGCTCCCACCACATCTATCTTGAGGAGGACGCTAGGCCGTCACGTGAGTTCCAGCGACGGCTGAACCCGAATCTTCGAGATGTGGTCATGAAAGAAATATTAAAGTGGTGGAGCACCGATTTTATCTATCCCATCTCCGACTCCAAGTGGGTTAGTCCATTACGTGTGGTACCCAAGAAGACGGGTATCACTACAGTTGTGAGTGAGTCTGGAGAGGAGATCGCTACCCGAGTACCCACTTCTTGGAGGGTCTGTGTGGACTACAGACGATTGAATCAGGCCACCAAGAAGGATCATTTCTCACTTCCATTCATTGATCAGATTATCGAGAGGCTAGCTGGGAAGAGTCATTATTGTTTTCTTGAGGGGTACTCCGGTTACAATCAAGTGGCCATTGCGCTCGAGGACCAGGAGAAAACGACATTCACCTGTCTTATTGGGACTTATGCTTTCAGACGGATGCCCTTTGGTCTATGTAACGCCCCGGAGACATTCCAAAGGTGCATGTTGTCCATCTTCTCGGACATGGTGGGTGACTGTTTGGAGGTCTTCATGGATGACTTCTCGGTCTATGGCGATGGGTTTGATGCTTGTCTTGACTGCCTAGACCGTGTGCTTCAGCGCTGCATCGAGGTTAATCTTGTCTTGTCTTGGGAGAAGAGTCACTTTATGGTGACTCAAGGGATGGTCCTTGGTCATATCATCTCTAACAGGGGCATGGAGGTCGATCCGGCCAAGGTGGATATCATTAGAAAACTCAATCCACCGTCCAATCTGCGTCAATTGTGGTCTTTTCTGGTGCATGTCAGTTTCTACCAACGGTTCATTCAGGACATCAGTCGTATTGCCCGACCTCTCACTGATTTGCTGATGAAAGACACCGAGTTCATTGTAGATGATAAGTGTCTTGCGTCCTTTGAGACTCTCAAGAGTATGGTTGTCACGACTCATGTCCTTCAGCCACCCAATTGGTCTCTCCCATTCGAGATCATGACGGACGCTTCTGATTTTGCCGTAGGGGCTATGCTTGGACAAAAAAAGGATGGATTGCCATATGCCATTCACTACGCCAGCCAGACTTTGGATGCCGCTCAGCGGAATTACACTGTGACATAGAAGGAGATGCTGGCCGTAGTCTTTGCTTTGGATAAGTATCGATCATATATTCTCGGATTTAGAGTGACTATCTTTACCGATCACACCGCCATCCGGTACCTCATGGCCAAGAAGGATGCCAAAGCACGCCTTACCAGATGGATCCTTCTGCTCCAGGAGTTTGATATTGAGATTAAGGATAAGCCTGGAGTTAAGAATGTGGTGGCGGATCACCTCTCCCGCTTGGAGAACCATGAGGAATCTGAGCCCAGCGCACCTATTACTGAGATTTTTCCAGATGAGGCGATCTTGGCTATCACCTCGCTTCCATGGTATGCTGACATTGTGAACTATCTTGTCGCCAAGACGGTTCCACAAGGTTGGCCCAGACAGAAGCTTGAGACTTTCCTAGCGAAGGCCAAGTTTTACCATTGGGAGGATCCCATCCTTTATCATGAAGGAGGGGATAGCATCTGGAGGAGGTGCATTCCTCAAGATGAGCAACATATCTTCCTCACCTACTGCCACAAGCTTGAGGCAGGAGGACATCATTCTGGGAGACGGACATCACAAAAGGTGCTCCAATCCGGCCTTTGGTGGCCTAATCTCTTCAAGGATTCAGATGAGTTCGTGAAGAGATGTACTGACTGTTAGAAGATGGGTACTTGCGGACAGAGAGACCTGATGCCCATGCAGACCATTCACTTTTGTGAGGTTTTTGACGCATGGGGTATTGATTTCATGGGCCCATTTCCTAAGAGTCAGGGGTTTGAGCACATTTTGCTCGCTGTGGATTATGTCAGCTGATGGGTTGAGGCCATCCCCGCCCGAGCCGCAGATGCTAAGACTGTGTGTCAATTTTTGAGGAAAAATATCATTTCACAGTTCGGGGTACCTAGAGTCTTGATTTCAGATGGTGGGTCTCACTTTATCAATGACAAGGTTAGGGCCCTTGCAGACGAGTTTGGCATTGACCATCGTGTTTCCACGCCGTATCACCCTCAGTCTAATGGTCTTGCCGAAGTATCGAATAGGGAGATCAAGACTATCCTACAGAAGGTTGTCCACCCAGATCGAAAGGATTGGTCACAGCTTTTGGACTCGGTCTTGTGGGCCTATCAGACTTCCTTCAAAAATCCATTAGGGACATCTCCCTTTCATCTCGTCTATGGCAAGCCGTGCCATCTACCAGTGGAGATCAAGCACAAGTCACTATGGGCAGTCGCTGAGTTATTATTAGATCCCGAGAGTATAGGAGCACAGAGGAGAGCAGAATTGGCAGCCATGGAGGAGTTGAAAGATACAACCTTTTCTAGCAGCCTACAATATAAGGAAAAAGTGAAGACATGGCATGATTCTCACATAAGCCATAAACAGTTTGAGCCCGATCAGCGCGTATGGTTGCTTGATTCCAGGCTGAAATTATTTCCAGGGAAATTACAAAGCAAGTGGAAAGGGCCGTATATTGTCAGGAAGGTACATGACAATGGTAGCATTGATATATCCGAGCCGTCATCTTCATCCACCTTCTGTGTTAACGCTCAGCGCCTGAAGCTATATCTAGATCATGATCCACCGACCGTTGATCTTGCCCCCATTCTTCTGGTATGAGATGTGCTCTTTGACTCATATCATTTGCATCTCATACATGGTTATCACCTCCATCTTCCACTGTAAAGATCTATCTGTCCATATCATTCTTTCATCTGTTGATATCTTTTCTTCTTTTCTCCGTTTCTTCTTTTCCTTTTCTATCTTCTTTTTGTATCAAAAAGGTGTCGCCCCTTGTAGACAATTTTCTATACTTAGGACGTACTTTGTCCTAAGTATGGGGGGGTGTGCACCCCGAGTATCTATTCTTTTTGATCCTCTCCATTGTCCCCTCTTCTTGTCTATACTTAGGGATATCTTACCCTAAGTATAGGGGGAGACAATCTGAGTACGATCTGTTCATTCCCACCCTTGACCCTCCCTGTTTTGTGTACAGTCTGCTATACTTAGGATTATTTGATCCTAAGTATAGGGGGGACGGTCAACTTCTCATTGATTCATTTATTTATTCTTTAGACTTGCCTATACTTAGTACGAGTTATGTCTTCTCTTTTCTCTCCGATCTATGAGGACATAGCTCAGACTAAGTATAGGGGGGTCGTATATACTACGTATATACTTTAGACATAACTCGTACTTTCGTATTTTCTTAATAATATGGCTAATGAAATTCATTAAAAACCTTAATAAAAAGATGCTATTATTCCTCAAATTCTTTTGTACTTACTGATTAATAAATTAGGTAAAAATATTTTTTGCAAAATGTTTGAAAAATAATTTGAAAATCTTTGTGAAAAATCTTTTGAAAACTATTTTCAAAATGTTTTGTTACATGTTTTCAACCTTTGTAAAACATTTTTGTTTGCAAAATTTCTTTTCTTTGTGTGAAATAAAAAATTTTGAAAAATGATTTGCAAATGGTTTGAAAAATAGTTGCAAAAATATGTGAACAATCTATTATACTGTTTGAAAAACCTTTGCAAAATGATTTTCAAATGTGTGTACGTGTTTGTAAAAATGTTTGTAAAAATTATTTTGGACTATAGTTTTCAAAAATTGTTTGTAAAAGGATTTTCAAATAAGTTTGAGGAATATATACATCACACCAAAATCCATTATATATACCTATAAAATTGTTCACTTACCCTTGTAAATTCTTAAAATCCACTTCTTGTAAATATAAGAAGCACTCCAGTGTAAATATTTTACCTTAGTCTTTAGCCAGAATCTTTGTTTTCAAAAATCCCAAAAATATTTGCAAAACTAAAATCCAAAAACATTTGAAAAATCTTTTTGAAAAATACAAAAAATGCATATGCATCATACTTTCAAAAATCCATAAAAAGTTCAAAATCTTTGAAAAATTGCATCACAAAAATATTTTCTGCATCGCATTTGCATATCATTCGCATTTTTTGGATTGAGTTTGATAGTTGAACAAGTCTAAGTAAAATCTGGAGATTGGAGCTTGATTGGACCTTAAAATCTACCTAATAACATGAACCTTATAGGAACCGGGTTTGAGGTACTTCAGGTCTAGTTGACTTAATTCTTTGAGGATCACGAGACTTGGTTTAATGGATTCTTGATTGCCTAATTAGAGTATTTCGGATCACACACACAACTCTTGTTAACAATGACCTAACTTGGACACCTGCACCTTTCACATGGCTCAACTCAGTTGGAGTGGTGAGGGGATTGGATTTGCCGGTATGAGACGCACACAAGTGGAAACACTTGTCCTCCTCTAGGGAGGGAAGTGCACCCCAACCCGTCTAGTGATGAGGAAGTCTAATGACAGGAGAGTGTGGGTTGTGATAAAGCTTCAAAAGAGGGATAGTCTACTGGCTCAAGAGGAAAAATTCCTTATGTAAATGCTGCCATATATAGTATTTCAAAAAAAAAATGGACATGCCTGTACAAAAATAAAATGCATGTAAAGTATGTACATATGTTGTAAAGTCAATAAGCAAGATTGAGTTCCAAAGTCAAATATGTGAGCCTGCTGCTGGATGACTTGACTACACTGGTCTTGCATCCTAGGATAGGTAGCTACACTGGCTACCGTCCATTCTTCTCTTCATCCCCTCCTCTTGAGCTGGTTGCCACTTGAACTTAGAAGGGAATACCCCGCTCCTCGAGGAAGGAGTTATTATATTGGGGAATCATTGGGTTGTCGTACTGGAGAAGTCAATCTCTTTGTCATTCTAGTTGGGGAGAGCCACAATCACTTACACTGTACGAGTCAGATTCATAGTCGTAAGGGTTTGCGTATGAGTTGAGATATTTCTGACCTGGCTATTGCGGAGACTTGAGCATAGTTTTAGGATTCTCAGGGACTGTTGGATTTCAAATTTGGTTCTCATTAAGGTTCCACCCGCACTAAAATTCCAGAGGTCTGACTTAAGCTCCAAACATTGATTTTGTAAGGACAAAGTTTGATAAGCAAACTAAATCCACCTTCTTCTTTTTCTTTTCTTTATTTTTTCTTTTCTGCACTTATTGCATAAGTGTTTGCTAGGGACTAGCAAAGGTAAAGTATAGGGGGATGATGAACCCACATTTCATCATCTTTATTCTATCATTTTGGCCTCAAAAACCCTAGCAAATGCGTGTAAATACCCTTAATTCCCGCATCTTAGCATTCATGCATGCGTATGTAAATAATGTATAAAATACTATATTTAAAGCCAAAATTATAGAATAAATAAAAGAAAAGAAAAATAATAAAATATTGTAAATATTTTATGACCTGAAACTCCGAGACCTAGGCATCTCGATGAATAGGTCGACCGGGAATAAAGTAGGGGAGATAAGGGTCAAAACACAATAAAAATACCTTTCATTTAATTCATTATTTGTTCATTTTCGGACCTATTTTTGGTTCTACTTTTTATACTTCAAATAAAGAAATTTTATACATAAAATTGTAGATAATTAAGTAAATAAAAATACAAAACTGATTTTACTCAAAAATAATGTACAGATAAAAAGTTACGATCTGAATAAAATTCCAGAATCCCAACTTCCCAGACCTGAATCTCTCAAATAAAAACCCCAAATGCGTCAAAATTACCTTTAATTGTATATAATTAAAAATAAGCTATCTAATGGCAGTGGTTTCGCATTTGGCGGAGCTACGGTTTGAAAATTGAGTTTTGGACCCCCATTGTATACTTGTACAGATTAAAGTATTCATTTTCTTATTTATTCATTATTTTTACAATTTTATATTTTTATAATTTTATAAATATTACTTATAATATATTTATACATTAAAATCAGAATAAAAACCTCAAGAAAATATAAAATAAAATACTTGTATATAACTTACATAGGTATAATACCTGTATATATACCTATATAATTCATACTTATATTTTATTAAGAGTATAAAACATTTCAGAAAAATAAAATAAAAATGTATTTAAGTGTATATAAATATTCTATAAATTTATAAAATAATAAACCAAAATAAAAAAATTAAATTCACAAAATAAAAATAAACTAATAATATATATACCTATATAGCCTAAAATGGTAACTTGTAAAATTACACCTCATAATAATAATTAAAAATCATATTAAAATACCTTATGAAATAATAAACATTTTTATTTAATAACCAAAAATTAATAAAATCGTTTTCTATTTTTAAATGATTTAATAAATGTTTTTCCAGGGATTTTTCCTGGTTGGTCCACGTGGACCAACCAGGTAGCGGTCAGCGTTGACCTCGGTCAACTGTCTGCCCTTTGCCCTGTAGCTTGTCAGGATGTTGGTTTCTCCGCCATTTTGAGGATTTTTGCAGGCCACTCCTTTCATCCTTTGGCGTCATGACCTTCGTGACTTTTTTCCTCGAAGGTTGGTGATTCACGCCCAGATGTAATCTTGGGCTTTGGATCATCGCAGCACCTGTTTCACCTCGATCTTCTAGCCCCCTCGGTCAGCCATTCAAAAACCCCCTTCTCCTTCCATTGACCTTTGAACCCCATTTTGTCCCGATCTTCTCCCCCTTTGGTGTGCTTTGGCTACCTGGAGGTGACAACTCCAGATTTGGCCCTTCAAGGCGGAGATTCGTCGCAGAGTAGGGCGAGTTCCACCACCTCCGGCGACCCCCAGCCGTCGAGGTACTTTCTACCTCAGGTTCACTCCTTTGAGGTGCTTGCTTTCTTTTCTTTTCGTGCCTCTTTTATTCACAATAGTCGTAGGAATCCATAGCCACCTTTATCCCTGACTTTCATCGATCAAATCGCACCATCTAGACCTTCGCCGGAGAACACCTCCGACCACGTCATTTTCGTCGTTCTCTACCGCATTCCCAGTTAGGAGGGGCGAGGCATTTTGCCCTCGCCTCCCTTAACATTTTTTTTGCATGTCTTGAGCCTTGAAAAGCTCCTGGGACTCATCTTGACGGAGGCAGAGGTATCTGGAGCTCTTCTGCTCCGGCGACCTCGCGCGAGCCCCTCGGCCATCACCGAGGATTTTTGGAGTTGCCAGCACATCAAGGACCCCCGCAGGAACACCTTAGGCCTTTTTGGAGCGTCATATCACGCTGGAGGGAGGCACCATAGTCGGAGGAAGCTCGCATCTGCAGGCCTTCTTCCCGTTCTTCGTCACTGCGTCCCAGCCGTCAGATCTGGCCGTGTTCTTCCGGAGACACAGTAGCCATCTGATCCAGCCGAGCCCAATCCATTGATCATCTTTGGATGATCTGATCTCATCTGTTGGATCGCGAAGGGGTATCAGCCGTCCATAGCTCGGCACGTGGCAAGTGAGAAGCCCTTAGCTGTCGGATTGCATTAGGCGTGGGTATTTTGCGAATCTACCATCGCCCCTTTTTGTATTTAATTATTAGAACTTAAACATTCATCTGCAGTTTTAAAAAATTCTGTAGTTGTTGCAGAAACACCCCTAGACTTTTCCATATTGCAATAAGATCCTCCGCCACATCACCTCACGTGCCGGTGCACGTGAGGTGAGTGGCAATTTTGCAGGGGGACCCCTGGGGTTTTATATTTCGTCGAAGTCCAGAACATTTTAAGTCAGTGTTAACTTTGTGGATTATTTGGAAGTAAGTCCCCGTAGTTTTTGGATATTACAAGAAGGTCCCCGCCAGGCACGTGCGCGTCACGTGTAGGTTTGGACATTTTATAGAAAGGACCCTACGTGTTTAGGAATTGACGCTTAGACCACAAAGTTTTTACTTCAGTATATAATTTCTGGAAATTTGGCACTTTGGCCCTCTAACTTTGGCTTACTTGCATTTATACCGCTACCAACTGTGTGATTTTTATTTGTTGTTTGTATTTATTCCATGCATCTATAAATTGCTAAAAATCACCAAAAAATCATATTAAGCTCCTGTTGCATTACTCATTCATGCCATATCTTTGTGTCACATTTTTATTGCATTTTCATAATTATTAAAAATAAAAAACATGCATTTTCAGTACTGATTGCATTAGAAAATTTATAAAAATTAGTAAAAGTTTCTGAAAAATTCCAAAAAAAAAATATTGTGCGTGTCTTATTATATTTTAGTGTCAGTCCAAAAATCATAAAAAATATAGAAGAAAACTCCTAAAAATATAAAAACTCTAAAAATCTTCATAAAAATCTTATAAATTCTACAAAAATCCTAAAAATGCAATTTCAGTTTCTGTATCTTCTCCGATTTATTATCTATCAATTAAAATTAATTTAAGGAATTTTGGATACATTTTGCTATTTATAATCCTCATTTTAATTTCGACCAGTACCTTTATTCATGGTTTTCAAGCATTTTGACCTTTAAAAATACCAAAAAAATTAAGAAAAATCTAGAAAAATCACAAAAAACATTATAAAAATATAAAAGCCTAAAAACATTTCATTTCCTGAATTTTCCCTATTTTTATCAATTTTTATAAATACTTATTCCTTTTCTTTCTTCTTTGTATATATACTTGATTATTGAAAAAGAAAATAAAAAAATATAAAATATAAAAAGAAAATATAAAATCAGAAAATTAAAAACCGGAATACAAAAAAATATAAAATTAAAAATATAAAAAAAATAAAATTCAAAACCCACAAAAAATGCATATTCATAGGCACTTGATCACATATCACATTTTGCACAATTTTGCTTGATTTATCCTGCTTGCTCCCTGAGTTCGACACTCTACACACTTGCACACTATACATACTTTTGTAGAGTTATAATAAATTTGACTCCACATTTGTTTCTCATTACTTGATTTATATTGTGGGTTCATTGTTGACTAATACGGGTTTAGTGAGTGGTCGCCACAACGACTCTTGTCTCTGCCTTGTGTGAGATATTTAGACCCTTGCCAAACCCGTGTTATCACCCATCATTATGGGAAAGCTGTTCTTAGATTCTGCTAAAGTAACCATTGATTGTGAGACTCAAAATACAAAGTTCCCAAACTTAGACCAAAATAACCCAATTCTCGAGGACACACCTGATCCTAGGACGAGCAAACAAGAAACTGATAGTCATGACATAGAGGAAATCCCTGAGTCAAACACTTCACAAGAACAGACCTCTCCATAGACCACAGACACAACCCTTGGAGAGACACTTGGGGATCCAACTGTCAAGGCTACCAATGTTGCTACTAAGGTGAATGAATTTGACTTAGACACATCCAATTCATCAAATCCGGACACAATTATTATGGATTTCCTTGATTAAATTGTGATCCACCACCTGAGCCAATAAAGCCCAACCCAACTCAAAGTGATATCATATACCCAAAACGTGTACTGAGCTTACATGAGATATAATATATAAAGTGTGATTCATCTGATGAAGAATCAATGGCCAGTACCTCACAGACTCAGTTTAGAAGAGCTGCGTCCTCTAGTCTGGTTGCTAGTGGAGGGAAGAAGCACTCTAGTCCTTCTCCTCCCCTTGCTTCATGTTTTAGCAAATCGACTAAGTACATAACTATAAACATGGATTTTTCTGAGGATCCCTCCTCAAGCTCTGGAAGACCCCCTATGTAATCAGATATGACCAGATGGATACATTTTCATGATAATATTTGTCATCAGAGGTCGAGTTGGTTGACCAAGTGGGTAAGTAGTAATGCAGGAAAATTAGTTGGAGAGCCTCCACCAAACACTGTTATTCTTCCGAGGAAGACTCTGACGATGGTTCGGAATCTTCTTCATCACCTTCTTCATATCTATATTCCTTCCCACCACATGCCCGCAAGAAGGTTTGCTGAAAACCTCCTTGAACTCTATACCTTCTCTCACGATCGCATTGATTCCCTTTGTACTTCTTCTATACTTAGGCAAAAGCCTAAGTGGGGAGATTCCCACCCTGTTTGTATCCATCTCCTCTCCTCCTGTCTTCAACCACCTCATTTTTGATCTCTTCTATACTTAGACTGACCAAGAGCCTAAGTATGGGGGGGACCGACTTCTACCTCTCTAATTTCTTTTGCATCCTTTTATACTTAGCATACACTAGTATAGGGGGACGAGTTGCATTGTGTACATACTCTGCATTGTATTATATGGTATTGTATTTTCTGTATATAACACTAATTGAGGGTGTGGGTAATTCTTGTAAGACTTGTAAAAAATGTGTAAAATATGTACAATACTTGTAAATATATATAATTTGTGTATAGCCATAAAAAATCAAAAAGATGTTTGCATTTCATCTGCACTAGTAAAAAGCCCTTAGATTCTAAGCTGAGTCGTGAGCAGACATCGAGAGTGGATTCGACCTGGCCTTAATCCACTTAATGTTTAGAGGAACTTCACCGAGAAATAAGATTTTAGAAGCTTTTGGTCCTGGATTTAATTCTCCGAGTTCCGCATGACAATGTTTGGATTTCGAGTCTCAGTGTCTAATCTGGTCGCCTCTTTCTGAGTACGACTCTTGGATAGGGAATTGATATGTACTCTAGCACTATGTACTTAGCTCAACTCAGATGGGGGTGTTGGAAGACTGTGTGGTCTTTTTTCTGATAGTGTCTACATCTAAAGATCGGAGTACGGGTTGAAATAAAGTTTCAGATGAGGATTGGACTTCTCACCCAATTTTGAATTATCGAAACATAAACTTTATGTTAGAGTAGAAGCTCCGAAGGGAGAACTAGGAATTTTTCTAATGGGGGATCAGAGTGTTTTTCCTTGGAGATGGAAAATTCGTCCGCCTGGTTTCATTAATTTGCAAATTCTTCCTCACCTAGTTAAAAGAATGAAATTGGCTTATATCATGGCAATACTAGGTATGTATCACCATGTTATTAAATGTTATGCTTTAAGTTCTTTAATCTATAAGAGGTGGAATAAAATAACCCAGTTGAAGAACAAAGATCATATGTTTGTAATTGGAATGCATTGTGTGTCCCAAAATTGATCCCATTCTTCTACCCTTTCCAAGGAGTCGATGACTATTCATAGCTATTATCTTGTCACCAAAGAAGAGTTCGACCCAATATAGCATAATTTTTCTAACACACCAAAACATGAGTGGAATAAAAGATTCTATATTCGTCGGGGCACAAAAGATCAATGCAAACCAACCAAAATTTCACACCAAAAGAAGCCAAATACCGAGTATATCATTGACCACAAATGTACAAGCTTCAGATAGCCTGCATCTTAGCGGAGACTTGGTTACACTGACCATGCTCCATAGGAGATGTGACTACACTAGTCACACTCCAGTTCTTTTCTTAATTCTTCTAAAAACAGCTTCACCTATATTCGTTGTGAACTAGCACATACTTGAACTTAGAAGGAAATACCTGATTCCACGAAGATGAGTTACTGGAGGAGAGATTTGTGCGGTAGTCCGGCATTCCAGATGGGAAGAGCTAACAACCTTCACACACATGAGACAATTATTCAATGTTCATGCTGTATATTTTGGGAGGAGAATTGATCTAAGATGACTTCTGAGCCGAACCTTAGACAACAATGTATAGATCTTGGAGGCTGTTGATTTAAAATCCCAATTCTCACAAGAGTTCCGCCTAACTATTATTCCAAGGGTCAGGTCAAGCTTCATTTTCACCTTTTGCTCATGATCTTAGTATGGAGCCCAATATCATTTCACCTTTTCATTTTTTAGTTGCTCGGGACAAGCAAGGTTTACGTGTAGGAGGTTTATGAATATGTCATTCATCCCTCTAATAAGCTGAAATAAGAGCTTTGTCCTAAGAAATCATGTTCATTCAATTGTTAATATCATAAAATTAACATTCATGCACTTGTAAATAATTTGCATAAATTAGCATTCATTTCTGCATTTGTAATCATCTATGCATTTTCACATGAATTCGACCATTTTTCATTAGTTCATGCTAACACCAATTGACATGAAACTAACTTCACTGTGTACAAATCACTAACCTTAATCAATAAAAAATCCTAAAAAATAGCAACTTGTATATAATTAAAATAAACCCAAACCCTAATTTCAGGATAAAAAGCCGTAAACATTGATATCTCTCTCATACAATATCTAAATGTACTTTACTCACTTTGAAGTTTGAACTAATGTACATTCAAATATCTACAAATCAAGATCAAATTCAAAAGGATATGAGTCCATTTGTCAAAATTTGGTTTTGGGACCTAAATTTGCATTGTGCATTTTTACTGATTTTGACCTATCATTTCATGTGTATATTTGACTTCTCTCGATTTATTTATTTTTGTTCCTTTATTTTATTCGGTATTTTAACTAATTACATAAAAATTGAAATCCAAAAAATCAGAAAAATAATGAAAAAAATCAATTCTGACTTATGCACATTGACCCATTCATCCATATATATCTCACATTTTCTAATTATTCCTAACTTATAAAAATCATCCTAGTTTTAATTATGTCAACTCATCCACGTGTCTGTACGCCACTCATCCACCTGAGACCCTGGTCAAAGCTGCCCCACGTCAGGTCAACTGGCCTTGTCATGTAGCACCCCGTAACCAAGACCGTTGGATCAGGATCCAAAGACTATTATTCACTCCGCCCATTTCCCTCTCCATCCACGTGCGTTGCACATGCTAACCCCCAGTCGTTGGATCACCCTAATCCAACAACAACTATACCCCACCTTCAACCTCTCGATCATCGCCGCTCTTCTTCTTCTCTGCCAAACTCCCCGCTATGCCGCCTTCTCCGACGATCCACCAGCCACCATTTTCTCCTCCATCAACTTCGGAGATCCCAAACCCGAACCCATCATCGATTAAATCCCAAATCCTCAAATCCAATCCCTAATCTAACAACCCAAAACCCACCACCTCTATCCATCCCAGCCTCGAACCTATTATTCTCTATGCTCCGCTGGACTCACCTCCAACCACCCCATCTCTGTCCATCCCCCAACTTTGTAACCCATATCAAACCACCTTATATCCATCGCTACATATCTCTTTAACCTCGCTGAACCCCAACCAACTCTATCTCCTCCAATAGATCGAGACCCATCTACTGTCCTCTCCTTATCCCAATCTCCGATCACCTTCCTCCTATTTAACCCAAAACCAAAACCATTCATCATTATTCGCCAACATTTAGAGAGAGAGAGAGAGAGAGAGATCCAAGGGAAGGTAGTGACAACTCCTCCCTTTGTCGGCAAAGACCTCAACCCAAGGCGTGATCCTCAGCCTCCTCCTGTCGAGTTGCTCATACTTGAGGGAGGAGCCGAGCTTCGAGACCCCCTCCATCGGGTCTTTGAGGCGAAGATCGAGGAAGGCGCTTCAAGCATCCTCTACTTACAAGCAACTCCTCTTCCTTATTTCCCCTTCGCAACATCTCCTTCATACTCATCTTCATCACCACCCATTTCCTTCTTAGACCAAATCCACCATCAACGAAGCACACCCCATCATCCTCCCCCTCCACTTCTGATTCTACCCACCATAACCTTCCATCATCGACGGCTCCGCCTATCCACCACCGCGTACGGGGTCACACCAACCACCTTCCTTATTCTCTTGCCAAGCTAGCATCACCAATGTCAAGCATTGAAGAATTCCAGTCACGGGAAGGATACTCAGGGTTCAAGGTGCAGTACACATTGGATCAAGAACAACTCCAATCACAACCATTTGTGCTCACCCTAGCCCCAACCATTGATCACTCATCAGACACGATGCAAATGGTCGGATACGGATACAGATACAGATATAGATCTTATCATATCCTTATCCATTTATAATTCTGAATACGGATCCAGATACGAATGTTATACGAATGTATGGATCAGGGAATCATATCCTTAAAAAATGAACACATATCTAAAACGGATATTCAAAAATTAGATACGGATATTCGACAAACGAATGCGGATTTTCCTACGAATGTTTCGACTTATATATCTTACAGAAAATGCTGATAGCTTATACAACAACATTCACATGCACTATGCGATAATCATAAAAAAAGGTAATTCAAAAAAGGATATACCCATCTTATTTTTCGTAATAATTTGGAATGGTGTGTTTCCATCATTCATACTGACATATGTTTGTTTATCTTGGATCCTGCAACAAGTCGATATAGATTACTGAATATGACATGACCATCTAATTTTTAAATTAGTTGCATTATAGACATTATCGCAATTATAAAAAATATACCTAGTAGTACATCTCTTGAGAAGGAATTCACACTCTGACCAAATGGTCATGTCGTAATCATCTAAAATGCAAATCGGATAGTAACATACCATATATTTCATAATAGCAACACTAATATCTAAGAATAAATTAGACAACATAAGTTAACATCCAATGATGGTAACTAACAGAAGAATTATAAGTTTGTTTGCAAAATGTCATGAAAGTGGCATAATTTTTACACTGAATGAAATTGATATAGTCAATGTAATAATAGAAGTATAACATAACAACGAAAAAGTTCTCACGTGTGACTTGATCTATTTTAGTGATCCATCACCTGTAAAATTTTAAAAAATAAAGTATACTTTTACAAAAGTTATATGATTACACAAATATTTCTATTTACAAATACAAATATCATAGATATAATGTTATGATCCATAATATCATCTTCACATTCCCCTTCAACTTTGTTCTTCTCACTGTCTATAACTGAAAATAAAAATAAAAATCAATGATGTTAAAATAAATTCAAAATAACATGAGAAATATTGTATAACATCAAATAAAATCTCACATTCTTTAGATGGTTCAAGTTGTACCACAATTTCTACTTCTTCATCAAGATTGGTGGGATCGATCGAATCATCAATTGCATCTATACTGTAAAATACTTTATTAACATCTATGGTTATATATGATGAGAATGGAACAATAAACAAATAAATATATTCTAACCATTGTTGTCACTCTTCAACCAATCTTGAGTGCATATCAACATCTCCACCACATCAGGATTTAGTCTACTGTGGTATGCATCAACTACCCTTCCACCAGTGCTGAAGGCAGATTCAGATGCGACTGTGGATACTGGGACTCCAAGAATATCCCTAGCCATTTTTCCAAAAATAGGGAATCTTCAAATATTTTGCTTCCACCATCCCAAAATATAGAACTTACTTCCACTATCATCCTTCCTCTAAATATTCATCCAACCCAGTTTTAATGGTTGATTATCTTCGTCATCCATTAGTTGAGGAAATCTACTATTTTTTTGTCTAATGGACTAGAGAGAGGATTTGAAGTTGATGTCATATTTGATGCATTTTTTGAGTTGATAGAAGCAAAGTATAACATTGATAAAGATTTTTAATTATATCATGAAGGCCATCCACTTTTTCTGCCCCATCCTTCTCATATATGTCTTTATAATATATATCAACTGCTTTCATCTTGTAACGGGGATGCAAAATAGGAGCAATAGCTAGCATTTGGTTGCACATATCCCAATATTTGCCGAATTTCTTTTTCATTGCAGTAGCCATGGACACAATAATGTCATCGATGCTTTTCAACCATTCAAGAAAGGGCAATTGGATTTCACAAAATTCAATAAAGAAAAGGTTTGATGTCACGTAATTTTAGCCAGACAATAACTCTGTAGCATCGTAAAAATGTTTCAAACACTCCTTTAATTTTTTTATAAATCCCCATTCGTCATCGTTTAGTCCATAAATATAGTTGACATCTCTAAATCTAAATCTCTTAAACACCGCCTTGGTACTCTAAAGCCGTCACCAACATAAGGTATGTTGAATTCCATCTCGTACAACAATATAATGACAAGCTCTTTTTAGGTTTAGAATCAACTTGTTCTGCGATCTCTTTGAAATTTGCCTCCATTTAAGGTGAGCATGTCACATATTTAATGCTAAACACACCTTCTCTATTGACTTAGCAATAATTTTCAACCCATCTTGGACAACAAGATTGATGATATGGGCTGCAAAACGAACATGGAAAAACAATCCTTTGGAAACTAGTGAATCACCAAGACGAGCTTTTACAAGTCTTAGTCTAACATCATTTGCCTTATCATTATCGACATTTACTGTAAACAATTTCTGATCAATGTTCCATTCAAACATACTAGATAAAAAGAAATTGCTAATGTATGCACCAATTGATCCATGCACATTTATAAAATTTATGATTCTTTTTTGCAAATTCCAAGAATCATCAATGAAGTGTGCTGTAATGCATAAATAAGACTTATTTTGTGTAGACGCGGTCCATTTATCTATTTTTAGAGAAACTCGTGAAGACAAATTGGAAAAAATCTGATATAATTTCTTCTTCTCATCATCAAACACTCTCTTGCACATCTTGCCAATTGTTGTGCAGGATGAGATCTTGTGCTGAGGGCGGAGTGATAAAATATATTCTCGAAAAGCTGAATGAGAAACCATGTTAGATGGTTATTCATGCACAATGATAGCCTTCACAAGTAGTATTTGACTTTTTTCATCATCAAAAGTATAATTTGAAAGCCTACTACTTCCATCTGATTTTAACATGGCCTGAATTAGCTGTTGTCCTGGATCTACTTTATTTCGATTAGGACATGCTTGAGTGTGGTTTTTCAAATGAGTCGTGCACATTCCAGAAGAATGTCGAAGTTCCTTTTTGCATAACTTGCATACAACCCACAAGATATCTTGCTCATATGTTTTTCCTTTAACTGTTATCTCTTCTCTTTTGTAAACTCTGTCATAATCCATCCAAACCCTTGATGTAAGTTTCTTTTGTTTCTTAGGCAATGGCATCACAATCTTTTCTAAGACATCACTCATTGAGTTTTCGATTGATGGATCAATGCCACTCATTGTGACAAAAAATGAGATCAAAGACCTAAAATAAAAGTATTATATCATACTTCAAATGCTATCAAATAACTTTTGAATTTGATATTTGATTGAGATTATAGATAAGTAAAAAAATCTGGAAATAAGATAAATACATGTTGTTGAGAATAAGTGAGTGAACTTAATGGATAGAGAATGGGAGAGAGATCTTGATCCGAAGCGCATGCGATACGAGGGTGTTGCAAGTATACATAAAACCTTACTCAAGCGAAAGCAAATCACTATGCAGGAAAATAAACCCCGTCATTATGAAGCTAAAATATAAAATGGAAAGCATTTGTAGATTCTCACCAATTCTAGGGTAACAATAACATATAATGAAAATAACCGGACCATATTTCAATTGCATCCCTAATTTAGAAGCAATCTCACTTTCCATAAACCGCCGCAAAAGGACCTGGATCTTTCCATTCACCATACAAAAATACAATCACCATCTTATCAACCTAAAAATGCGGCAAAAGAGTCCAACAAAGTCGTGTCCTACCACAATTAGGCTCAATCTTCCACATCTCTTGAGAACTGAAGAGGACAAGTATCTATTGAAGGAGATAATTATTGTGTGTGCACCATTGCAACCACCTTCTTCTTCTTCTTAATAAACACAACAAGATCTTGACATTGATCAATTTCTTAATATTCCAAATATTGGCAATCTCTTAATAACTTATTATGAAAACATCAGGATGAGGACCGATGTATAACCTTAGTTGCCTAAATATAAAACCTATTAGACAATTAAGAATTCTAGGCTAATATATCCTTAAAATATCAAATTCTATACTGGATGAGTGACAAAATCACTTAACAAAACTGCTATCAAGAGACAACCACCAAATTCTACATAATAGTTGAGATGATTAACAATACCTGACCAAAAATCGCATCTGCTTCCACAAAGTTGCTGACATTTTCTGGACGGCTAGACAGAACTACAAAGATCAAAAAGATAAAGAAAAAATGAATGTTTATTTCAAGATCATACATATCTCAGGGGAAAATTGACAAAAGATATGAAAACACACAAGCACATGAAAGAGTAGGTGATGGTGCGGGGTGTGATTGAGTGTCGAGGCTGGCGGCGAAGGCGTCATCGGGCCAAGGGAGGAACGAGGTTATCTTAATGAGATCGAAGTCAAGGGTGGTGTTGGCGGCGACGTTCAGAATGGAGGGAGAGATGAGGGAGGACGAACTCATGAAAGGGTTAGGGCTTCTGTTTCGTGCCGACGGGACACAGAATCCGTGAAATGGTATTGGCGATTGGATAGTTGGGGGGGGGGAGCTCGGTGTGGGTTCACGTTGCATTTAATTTATTATAATTATAATAATATTAACATGGATAGATGGTCACGTCAGTGTGCATTAAAATTTAAAACATGAATATTAAAAATGAATATCCATATTCATTTATACTTATATATCCGTATTCGTATCCGTATTCATCAAAGTATGAATTTTAACATCCGTATTCACATTCGTATTAGTCGGATGCCAAAGATCAACATCCATATTCGCATCCATATTCGCTAGAATTAAAAAAAAACATCCATATCCTCATAAAAACGGATACAGATACGAACGAATACGGATATATCTGTATTCTCTTGCATCCCTAATCAGATCACTCCCAGACTCACTATCCCATCCTCATTGGATGAATCTGAAGCACTAAGAAACCGACACGCGGAGGCTTGGATCGAGTCACCCCCTGAACCAATTGTGCCTCACGTGCACATTACATACAGGCGGGGAAAATTGCGCCCAGCCCCCCGAAATTCCATGTATTAGCAGAATGGTTCCGCACACGTTGAGGAGAAATTTCATCTGTACCTCGCCACTTCCAAAATTAAAAGGAGCCCCCCACCATGGGTAAATTGTAGAGGAAGCCATCCGATTTCACCAAATTACGCATCAACCCTTCTAGAAGGTCTAATTTGGTAGAAATTCAATTCTTTTTATTACCATTTAGTCCCTGGAATTTACTTATTCATATCTGGAGCATTATGTATCGAAGTTTTGGGTTCTACATGTCATTTTAATCAGTATTTAATTGTTTATCATATAGAACTCTTAATTCCACATTTGGGGATATTTAGAGCACAAATTAATTATGGATTAATTTTATTTATTTAGAGTACATTTTTTTCCAATTCATTGATTCTTTATTGCTCAATACTCTACGATTTATTTAGAAACTTTATCTAAGTTTAATTGAATAATTATTTGATGAGCTTGATTGAAAGGGAGGCTCTAAGATTGATATGCATTACTTGGGTTGGCTCTTAGGTTGATTACTTGACGGCTTGCATTGATCATTGCATCATTTTATTGCATCATCTAAACTTAAAACTCACAAAAATATTGCATGTACTTCTTTGTTTCTCTCATACCCCATAATATAACATTATTTCTTGCATTAAAATTATTTTCAAAACCTATGCATCATATTTCTATTTGCATTTAATTACATCTCTTATTTAAAACCCATAAAAATATGAAAAATACAAAAATACTAGAAAAATAATCATTCTTCTGAATACCTAATTTTCCGAATTATTTGATAATTAATTCTATACCTTCATATAACCTCACTGAGTTCAACCTTGGGACTTACCCAAATAAAATAAATAATCTGACCACATCAAGACTTGATTCTCTATATCACTTCCTGGTGTAGCCATTTTTGATGGTTCCTGAATTACCCGGCTACAACAATAAAATATTAAAATAAAAGGGTGATTTTAGGAGGCTCGTCACATGTCCAATTGACGGACATGCTAAGGAGCAGGCTAGGTCGAGCCAACCCATTCATGAAATATCTAGGCACAAGACCAGCCTATGAGTGGGTTTGGTGGGGGGGGGGGGGGTGCTTACCCCACTGGCCATAATGATCACGTAAGAAATGATCCCTTGACATTATGGGCTTTCAATCTAGTGGCTCTCAATGTTTTAAAAAAGTCTAGCCATATTCCAAGTTCTGCCTAAAACTGACAGGTCGATATTGAATGAATTTGACCAAATTGCTTTATACACTTCTTTATAATAGCGCCAAGTAATCTCCTAAGTTTCGTATTCAATGCTAAATCCATTGCCATATATATTTTGATTTGTAATAGGAAATGGTCAAGCTCTACCCATTTTAGTTTTAGGCATGGGCTTCGGGTAGGATGAGTTTTGGACTGGGTTGGACCCAATGGTCATCCTTAGGTAAATGCCACACCTCCCATGTCTCTATCTATATGCCCCTTGTGCCTCTTCACCCTTCAACCACTCTACCTCTTCAACAATGATGGTGCCTCTTCATTGTAAGTTGCAAGCTTCGATGGCATATTCAAGACATGATACCGCTCTACGTATTCGTGACTAATTTTATCCACTAAATTAATGCATGCTTTTTTGCAAGCCACTCTTCCTTCATCATATTGCTAACATTGATGCCATGTTGCTTTCATTGTCATTCCCCTACGACGTCTGCTTGATTCCTAAATCCTAGGTGTGGCATTAGAACCTTTTCTCCCTTCCTCCATCATTGAGAGAAAACCACTCTCTTATCGTGGCACGACCTCGTTTGAGATGTTGTTCTTCTTCAACTACTCTCCTTTATTGAATACAAATCCAAGCTCAAAGCTAGTTTTTCTGATAGTTCTAGTGTGGATAAATATTTTTGTACTGTAACTAAAAAGCTTATTTTGCCTTGTAAGTGTTGGTAACCTTTTCTTTTGTTGTTAGATATTGTAACGAAGTTGACCTTTGAAGATGTGGATTTGGATTTACATCAAAGACGCCCTGCAAGAGATGCCTTTGTTTTGTTATAAGTAGAGTCATCTATTGAAGTGATGACTTCATTGAGGACATCTTGTAGCATAGAGTAGTTGTTGTCGTTGATGTTATTGATAAAATATGTTCATGATGTTGTTGCTAACAGATCATGCTACTGATTTAGAATTCACCATTCACATGACAAAACATCCAACATTCACTTTCATAATAATAAGCATTTACATTCCCGCAACAATTACGTTCATAAGACATTTGATAATTAAAAATGTTACAATACCACAACATATCATTCACGCATAAACTCATTCAAAAGCTATATATGGATGTTCAGAAGAAGAAAAAATTATACAATACTACCTTTCCTGCCATAAAGGGGCGTTGATGAACATTAGACAATTTGTGACAACCTATCCAGAGCTCAACACTAAAATAGCATGATTGTGTTGATCTTATCCTCCTTGCAAAGATGCATGCACAATTGCCCCAAAGTCTCCAAGTCATCCACAATGGAACTTCATTCTTCGGCTTATTTGAAAGATTGATGCCACTAAAAAATTGCAAGATACAGGTGTACGTCAAAAACCATTTCTTATTGCCTCGCATTTTCACATTTTCCCATTGATCTATTGCTTGCATGTAAGAAATAAAAATATATTTGTAATGTGGGTGTTAGTAGGAACATGGGGTTATGATTAGTTTTGCGATCAGAGAGGTTTCGATGGATGTTGCGGGAGCTAGTTCTGGGCCTATCCATGCAAATGATCGATCATTATAATTAGATTATCGATCTTTCCATTTGGATGATAGATCATTCGACCAAAATGATAGATCGGGTTTCTTTTTAATCGATCAATACTTGTCGATTACTAAAGTTGGATGATCGATCATTATGGAAACTATGGATTAAATGGACCTTAAAAATAATGGAAATTAACTCTAAAAATATGTAGAATCATCTAGGGCATTATGATGTATGATAAGTGTCTAAAGAAATTGAAATAAGATGATAAATGACAAAAATAGGCCCATTGTGAGATAAATTGAATTATAACTCGATGCAGTGAGCCTCGGTGAGTGAGAGCATCTTGAGCATCTGTCGAGTAATCGAGAGGAATTCCAGATCTGTGTAATGATGTGTTGTTAAGATCTTATTATTCTGGGACATGTGGATCACTCTTCTCACGAAGTCTTTACTTTTGCAAAAAATGTGGTCACAATGATTTACTTTGAAGTGATATGTGAAGAATTGGGAAACCCATGTTTATCCACCTATATATCTGACATTATGTCAAGATCCCTCTATGAGTTAGCCTCTTATTCTTGAGTTATAGTGAATGGATTGACCAGGTTATTGTGTGCATAAATCTAGGGGATTATAACGATTATGGGTGTTGGATTCCCGAATAGGATATGGATATAAATATGGTGTATGGGGACATTGAGTGAGTATGTAATGAGCTCATTTCAGGATGGGAGAGCTTAGAAGTATAAGTTCTAAGATAATTATAAATATGTATAAGGGTTGTAGGAGTGTTGGGGACTTATTCAGGATGCATGTACTTCAAATGCAAGTCTACAGAGGCACCCCAACCCTAAAGTGATAAATACTTTATAGTCATAGTGTGAGACCTGGCATGGGTCAAGACTGCAGACTTACCACAATAGTGAAGTGGATCAATGGAGCACATGGAGTGTTGATAAATTAGTTAAGATGCACGTACCCCAACGCATCCCTATGAATGCACCCCAACCTTAAGGTACAAAGTACCTTGGAGTCATAGCGTGAGGCTCGGTATGGGTCAAGACCGCAGACTATCCCTGTTGTTAAGGTTAGATAACTGAATGGATACACCATGAAAGGTTAAGTATCAGTGTCCTAGAGGACCCACTGACTGGGTTGTACACTACCCTGATAAAGGGTGATTTGACTTAAAGGGGTTAGGTTTGGATCATATGGATGCACACTAGGTAATTGTTAGTGCCCATGATGAGATGATACAAGATGTACAATGATATGAGATTGACTAAAATGATTGTGAGATTTGATATTGGTTTCTAGTATATAGAGGAACAGAGGAAATCATACTTCCCCTCCACTACTTGGGATTGAAATGGAAATAAATCAGTGTTTTGGCTCTTAAACCTTGAACAGTTCCCTACTCCATCGTGGACCTTCATCGATAGGTAGTAGATTTTGGGTAGTTTTGCGATTGTGTTCGTGTGAGTAGCGATTTCCTCTACTTGTCAGAGTTAGCTAGGTGAGAGGTTCAGTATATTGTAGGTAATGCAACATTAATGGAAATGTGCCGTCTATCGGGGTTGACCCGATGAGATGAGTATGATGAATAAATAACAATACGAATGTGGTTGGTATGTGATATGCTTAGATGAGTTAGCATGCCCGAGAGTGTGGTGCGACTCTCGTGGTCCCGGTGAGTCCTAGATGGTTGGTATGTGATATGCTTAGATGAGTTAGCATGCCCGAGAGTGTGGTGCGGCTCTCGTGGTCCCGGTGAGTCCTAGATGGTGTGTTAGTTCTAGCCGAGGGTCTGTCGGGTTGTTGCGACCCTGTCGGAGAGTGCAGTGCTACAAGTACTATCGGTTGTCCGCGTCCTGAATACAACGCTCATTGAAGGCTTGTACCTTGTCATATGTGTGTATCCGGTGAAGTCCCGGTTGGTAGCGGTGTACGCGTTCTTGGGAATTTCCCTTGTGGCATGAAAGCTGGGGTAGTTGGTTTGATGTGTTTAACTATGGCTGGCTAGAGTTGGTTTCTCCTTTTCACGGAGGTTGTGTTATATCTTGAAAGTTAGGAGTTTCTGACTGGCTGTTGTCATGTATGGTACTCATACAACTATATATATACCTGTATAATTATAATATCCTTGGAGGGCTTAGATAACTATAAAGGGAATGACGATGTTATTAGTTATAAAGGTATCACTTGGAGAAAAAAAATGGGAAGGTGTTATGGAACATTGAACTATTAGTCGTTGCAAATGGTTGGCTCAAGTGAGCTTCAGATAAGGAAGGCCATGTTAGTAAACAATATCGTATGACAAGACTCAATAGCCATATCTTGTTAGGATCTCGTACAAGGGTGAACTCTTACCATGGTTCGTAAAGCTTGGGTTTTGGTGTGTGGCTTATTTGGCACACGGTAAAGTGTGAGACGACTGAATTGGATAGCTAATGTGGATGTGTTAGAAATCAGTTTAATCACATGGGATTAAACAATGAGTTTCACATTGTGAAGTAAATGAAAAGAAATATAAAAGAGAACGGAGAGTTGTTCTTTTGTGAGTACGGGTTACCTTGTCGATTCTCTTTTGCACATTTTTGCTAGTACCTTGTCTTGCTTTAGTTTTTAGCACCGTACTAGGCAACTTTGCTCATGACATACCCTTTGTGTTGGATCTGTCATGTGTTGTTGTTGCTGCAATGGTGAGCGGCTTTGGGACTAGACTCGACTGGCAGTTGTTGTACTGTTCAGAGTACGTGCTTACTGATAGAATTGTACAGTGTTGTCACCTATAGATTACATTTTTTAGCTTCTGCATTGTGCATTTTTTAGTCATGTAAATAATATAAAGTTGAGAACTCTGTTTATAATTTTTTAGGTATAAACTATTGGGAACCATGAATAAAATGCATTGTTGGAGTATGATTTTTTCACTGTCTCTTTTCTACTTTACATTTTGAGTGTTAATCATGATGTACAAATGTGGTTATTGATGAGTATCAAGATCGTGGGGAATGGGGCATCACAGTATGGTATCAGAGAAATGATACTCATTAGCCATCATTCTTTTGACATGAGTATTCAGAATGTGTGAAATACATTAGCTTTTATAACTATGATATGTAGTTCAACAGGAATGGTTCCCTATCAAGAGTCCTAGAATGTGAGATTATTAGATCTCTAATGATTGAATATTGTAACTATTTCATGCAGAATCATGTCGCATTCTGATGAGGACATTGCTAGCCAGTTGGCATTGGTGGTGGATTCGCTTCATTGTATGGAGCAGAGGTAGATGGCCATGGATCAAAATTGCATACCGTAGAGTAGAGGCTTCATGAATTTGAGGAATCCCTTTATGCCATCCAGAGTAAAGGTGGTGGTAGGTTCCACCTCTCCATCTGCAAATGATTTTTTCGAAAGTATCAAAATATATACACCAACTACTGCAAGGTGAAAGTGGTAGAGTTTGTTGGAGACATTACTCCCGAGGATGCTGATGCATGGTTAGGAAAGATTAAAAAAGTTCTCAATATCATTCAAGTATCGGAAGAATGTTGGGTGCCATTCGTTGAGTATTCATTGACTGGACATGTCAAGCAATGGTGGATCGCATTATGCCAACACTCACCCCATCCCTTGACTTAGGGTGGCTTTGTGGGGTTGTTTAGAGATCAATTTCTCTCCGACTACTGGGTGAAAAGGAAGAGGAGAGAATTGGATGAGCCGAGACAAGGATCAATGACAACTAGAGAATATCAGATCAAGTTTGATGAATTAGCAATGCTGTTCTCCCGTGCTCGAAATGTGTGAGGAGGAACGATTTCTCAAATTTTGGTGTGGGCTTCGACTTGATGTTCAGGGTGATCTTTCTTTTTCTCGACCATCTACCATTCGTGAGATGGTAGAGGTCATATGTTGTATGGATTGCATGCATAATAACAAGAAGTCAAAAATGATATCTTTACAAGAGAATGGAAATGATGAGAAAGAATGTGGAATTCCTTATCCTGAAATGGTCCAAGGTTTCCTACCCGAGGTACCAGCAAATGATACTAGTATGAGTGCTAGTGGTAAGGGATCACTGGGGAGTAACATGCCCTGAAGATGTTACAAGTATAGTCAGAGAGGCCATAATCAAGTTGAATGCCTACGGTGAATAGACCGTGTGTTAAGTTTTGCAATACATGATAAGTATCCACCTATTATAGGAAATAATCAAGACTATGCCAAAGACATGCGAGTAATGTAATGAATTTTGTTGGCAATATAAACCTTTCTCGTTGTGATGGGAAAATCACATTATCAATGTTTCTTTAATGTATGTTATTAGATGTGATGTTACATATGAGTTTATGTCACCACATTTGTGCCTACATGAATGATGGGTTGGTAAGTGGGGTATTGATTTTTCCTTGATGATTTTATTTATAGCCCTGGATAACTATCTGAATTGTATTTGTAGAAGTTAATGATTTAAAGGAAGTCAGAAACCTATATTGTGTTAAGCTTTGTCAATATGCGATGGAGATTCACATGAAACATGACATATTAGATTGTGACATGGTATCAAATATTTAAAAAGTAAACCCAACAAATTTCGGGTCAATTCCTTTTTAAGATTGTTATCATGAATTATGATAACCAATATCCATTTTAAGGTTGTTATCACTCCTTTGATAAGTGAATTGTAGATATAGTTATACATTCAAATAAACGAGAAGAACCTTTTTATGGTAATTTTTTTAAAGATTGTTATTGCCGATAAATAAAACTCTTAGAGATGAGGTGAACCATATGAGAGCCGCATGAGGAGAAGATGATCCAATGAGAGAAGCATACAACCTGTAGAGAACCAGAACCAGAGCAGCCTTAGGCTGGCACTGCCTCAAGAAGCATATGACTCGAAGCCTTATTTCTTGGCACTACTCCCTAAATTTAGTGGAAATGAGATAGAAGAACCCTTCATCTTCCCGCAAGAGTTTGAAATGATATGTAATAATTGGAGTAACCCTCAAGTCAGTCAGGATTATATCAGACTGCACGTGATTCCCTTTTCCTTTGCAGACAAGGCAACAAATTGGTTGAAGAATTTTGGGGCTGTAGTAACCACATGGAATCAATTCAAAGACTTATTCTTGAAGAAAGTTTATCCTTTGAGTTGAACTAATCAGATGAGATCCCAGATCACGAGCTTTACCCAATACTCTCATGAGCCTATCCATGAGGCATGGGAGAGATTAAAAGATATATTGTAGAAATGTCCCTGTTATGACATAACCGGGCCTGTTCTAGTACAGAGTTTGTTTGGTGGTATTACCCTTGAGATGCAAGGGCTAGTGAGCACTGCTATGGAGAAAGTTACTTGAATAAGAGTGCTGACAACGTCTGGAGAATCTTTGAACATATGGCAAACACTAGACGCTCACAGACTACATGTATAGCCTATCATCAGACACCTCTTGCCCGAGCGGCAACGAGGTGGGCAAGAAGACCATGGCTGAAGTAGCAGAGGATCTGATTTTGAACATGGGGAATTTATTTGATAAGCTAATAACAGTGAGCAGATGGACAAGAAGGTCAGTGAACTCCATAAGCTCACTGAAGTAGGAAATCTCACAAAATTATTGAAGTAGGTTGAAGAGTTAACTGAGAGGGTAGCCCAATTGAGGCTACCTGCCCTATCTGCATTTCCTATTCCCATGCGTCGAGTCGACCGCATTCATGAGCACCCGATGCAAGGGTACTGTATCGGTCAAGAACACTACACTGTACAATCATATTGGTTGGTCAAACCACCAACCGAGGTAGTCTATGAGGAATCTTTCAAGTGTGGGAGGTCAATGGAGTATGGTACACTACGGATCCCACCAGTGTTGCTCCCGCACAATGTCAGTTTTGTTCAACCTTCACCTATCAGTAGCTGCAACAGAGGCATCTGTTCCAGCCGGGCCATCAGGTCCAAACATATGTTCAACATCCATACCGTCAACTACAATAGAATTTCCAGCAACTCCCTTATAGTGTCACTTTCATTCACCCCCCACCTATCAATAGCTGCAATAGAGGCAACAGTTCCAACCAAGCCATCAAGGCCAAGCATCTGTTCAACAATCGAACTTCCAGGTGTAACATAATTTCCAGCAGTAGAACTTCCAGCAAGGACCATCATGTGGTTATCAGTACGAGTACCAATAACCTCTTCAAAGGTAAGAGACTGGTCCATCCACTACGAACCCCCCAAATCTCCAGCGTATTTTCAATATTCAGAGGATAACCAATGAGATGCATGACATGAGGTTTGATGTCAATCAGGTATCACGATGGTAGGATGAGCACTCTACACTGAAGACCTCACTTCCCTCCTAAGTTCTGGACACTCCCAACAACATGAACCAAGCACCATAGCATAAACCTAAGGGTCGTGTATACATTTTAGAACATGCATTTTTTGGACATGAGATCTTTTCGCATGATGATACTCATCACATGTCTCTCAAGAGCGGATGGACCATGAAAATGCTTGATCAGTCCAAGGAGTGAGAGGAGGAGGAATCAAAGCATCTACTTGAGAAAGACTTGGAGGAGGAGGAGGAGAATCATAATCATTCCATCAATAGGAGGATCACCCATTCATTAAGACGTGAGTCCGTCTGAGATGAGGTATTCACACCTCGAGTAGCAACTATATCACAATTGGAGTCCCTGCAATTTACTCATGAAGACTGCGTCAGTCCTGTATAGAGTCCAATTCAGAGTTCTATTTATGAACTTTTTTTTATTTGAATAAAAGTATAAGATTGTGTGATTCTGATTCTGATATGTCTCTTCCATCTCCTCCAATAATCCCCTTCCCCCATGACCTTAAAAAGGGAAGCAATAAAAATTCAAAAATTCAAAAAAATGATTTTGAAATGGCACCGTTTTACAAGGAATATGTTAAGGTTGAGATTTCGATGAGTTCATGGATGTCACACATACTATGAAGAAGTACCTCAAAGAAAAATGTACACCTAAGAGGACAAGCAGGAAGAAAAACACACGAATATGAAAACATGTGTTGTACGTATCAACTTGTGCCAACGTAGTGAGATCCCTAGGAAGAAAAGGGATATGAGTGCTCACTATATGACAAGTCAGATTGCTGATACTGCGGTTACACGCACTCTACTAGACAATGGATCCTCAAATAATCTCTTATCCTCTACACTGATTGAGAGAATTAATCTAGGTCCTCTTAAGAGATCACATGCATATCTTTAGTTCGCTAACCGATCTATAAAAAGACCTAAGGGTTTACCAAGGAATGTTGTTGTAATGATTGATGGACGGGAATACAAAGTTGATTTCACTATTTTGGGCGTGGAAGTCCCTCGACACTAAAAGGATTCCCGGATAATCTTTGGTTGCCCCTTTCTGAGGACAATTGCAGCAATGTTTGATTAAAATTATGGGAAGATCGAGTTCTATGCTCACGGAGATGAAGTAGAGTTATCAATGAAGCAGACAAAGTGGTAGAGATAGATTATGACAGCAACACTGAATACTACATATCAGAAGCATAATGTGATCAAATGGGTACTATAGGACCCTTGAGATAGAACCCAACCAATGCATATTAGTTTCTCTCACCTAAGGAGGACACCGTGTTTGATACATGTTGCGAGTTCTTCAGAGATCCTTTTCAAGTCACAAGCACAAATACATATCCCTACACCCTTGATGACTTAGAGGCTAATATAGGCATGTTCGTCCTATTCTCCATGGGAAAATTGGAGGTGAGATGACGAATCAGACGCAGTGGTTATCGATTCTCTTAAGATCTTTTACGATTCAACTCTTGATCAACTTACATAGTTGGTGGTAGTGACAACAATGATAGGTTCGACCACCGTCAACATATAGCAAGAAGCAGTTGAGCCATACATCCCTGATGATCATACCTTACCCGATCTTAAGACTTTAACACCAACCCTTAAATATGCCTTCCTTACGGGTCCTAAGGAGAAATATCAGGTCATCACCAGTTCGTGATTGACTGAGGAGCAAGAGTCTCGCTTGCTAGAGATCCTTGAAAAGAACCACGAGGTGATAGGTTGGAGCATTTTCTCTGTGGAATAAATCCCGCTCTGTATTCATCCCATGTCTACTTGGTGGATGATGCCAAACGCTCTCGTGAGTTCCAACATAGGTTGAATCCAAACTTAAAAGAGGTTGTGAAGAAAGAGATATAGAAATGGTGTGATGCGGGTTTTATTTACCCCATCTTTGATTCCAAGTTGGTGGCACCACTTCACGTTGTACTAAAGAAGTTGGGAATTCAGATTGTCACCAATGAGAACGGAGAGGAGATCATGATGCAAGTACCCACATCGTGGTGCGAATGTGTAGATTACACACGCCTGAATGTCACAGCAAAAAAAGACCACTTTCCCCTTCCTTTCATTGACCAGATCGCGGAGAGAGTTGATGGGAAAGAGATCTTATATTTCTTGGACAGGTACTCAGGCTACAACCAAGTAGTGATAGCTCCCGAAGACCAGAAAAAGCCCACCTTCACATGTCCTTTCAGAACATACGCATTCAGGCACATGCCTTTCGACCAATGCAATGCTTTAGGACCATTCCAAAGGTGCATCAATATCCATGTGTGTATATTTATCACTTGTATAATACTGTATATATTACATAGTTATTTTATTTAAAACCAAACTCACTCAAGTTAAAAAATCTTTCTTCTTGAAAATTGTACATAAAAATCTTTTGCAAATAATAAAAATAATTACAAGAATAATCAGTGTACATTGTGTAAATAACAATACTCTGAAAAAGCCGCAAAGTTCAACTTGTCATATAAATTTCTCCATCAAAAATCAAATAAATCAAACTTACTTTCATTGTACTCCAAATTAAATAAACTTTAAAATGGAAGTGGTTTCATAAAAATCAGAGTTAAGGTGTGAAATGTGGATTTTGGGGGTACTATTGTATATTATACTATTGTATAGTATTTGTATGTATATATATGTATATTCCTTGTATTTTTGTATACTTTGTATTTTCTACTATTTGTAAATATTGTATTTAACTTGTATAAATAATAAATAATAAAATAAAAAATATACAAAAATAAAATCTTGTATTTGTATATGTACCACTATGTATATTATAAAGTATTACTCTTTAGTCACTGTTGAATAGGAATCTTCGAGGATCGATAATTATTGATACGAAGTCGTCGTTGTTATCCCAAAAAAACCTGGATCAAACAAACAATTTTTTCTTCTCTCACAACAAAATAATTACAAAGAATACAATGTGGAGAGAGAGAAATGTTTTGCTACTTATTTACCTGTATAGCAGGCACGATTGAACTCAGGGAGGCTACAAATCCAGAGGGTTATTCAAATAATCGATGAAAATCAATTAAGAGAAAAAGCAGGAATCTCAAAGGCAAACTATCCTTGGTTTTTGTGTTTTTTTCTCTTTTTAATTTTTTGAATTTTATATTTCTATTTTTTATTTTCCAATTTTCAAATTTTTAGTGATTTTAATTTTGCATTTTTAAATTTTCAAATAATAAACAATATGTATAAAGAAAGAAATACACATACCAAACTCTTTTTGTATTTTTCAATTATATAAAAAATGCTCAGAAAAATCTAGAGAATATTTTTAGGTTTTAAAGGCTTTGAAATATTTTAGGAATTTTTGTAGAATTTTCATATGTTTTTGTATTTTTTTAAAATCAAATAGTGGCAAAAATGATAAACACAACACAACCTGGAGTAATTTGCAACTTAAAAATATTTTAATTGTCAAAAACTCTAGGAAATTATTTTTATGATGAAGTATAGGAAAATATCTACAAAGAGGAGCTGAAATCATGATTTTTGGATTTTTGTAGAATTTTTATGATTATTATAAGATTTTTATTATTTTTCATTTTTTTGGGTTTTGAAAAGAATTAGTGCGTGAAATTTTGATAGAAAATAAATTGCATCAAAATAAAATTAATCTATTTTTTGGAATTTTTAAGCAATATTCGAATTTTTAGAAATTTTTGAATTTCAGGAAGAGAAGAATACACTGTTTTTGATTTTTTTAATAATATCAAATGACAAGAAAATGCAATAAAAAAATTATGCAATGAAAATACTCATAACAAGAGTATAATTTTTTTTAGAATTTTTAGAGCAATGAAAATAATTATTTCAATAAAAAGATCATGCAAATCAAAGAGTCTGGAAAATAGGGACAGAACTGCAATTATTCAATGTTTTGGAATTGGAGATATAATAAAAATAAATATGTGGGGACAAAATGTAAATTACCCAGAGAGGGCGTGCACTGCACGTGATTTGCTGAAGAGGGGGTCTCTCTATAATTATGAATACTTCTAGGGGCTCAGATGTAATTTCCAACCAATTAGGCTTCGAGGATCTTCTTTGCAATATGAAGAACTTGGGGGGGGGGGGTAGTTGCAATTTTTTCAGAATAAAATAATACCCCTTAGGGCTTCTGGTTGTTCCTTCATTTTTCTCAAGCCAAAAGGAGCAAAGGGGGCCGCCGCTTCGTTCTTCCTTCATACCTCAAGGGGGTGCGGCAACCAGCGTATGGCTGGACTACTGGCGGATGGCCGCTTCAGGCGAGTGGGCGGTCGCAACAGTGGAGGCTTCGATCGGCGAAGGGTGGTGTTGCGGCTAGCAGGGATGCTTTGTGGGGGATGGTGCTAGCATCCTCGCGTGAGCGTGTTGAGGAA
Source organism: Ottelia alismoides (assembly GCA_037367405.1). Taxonomy (NCBI): domain Eukaryota; kingdom Viridiplantae; phylum Streptophyta; class Magnoliopsida; order Alismatales; family Hydrocharitaceae; genus Ottelia; species Ottelia alismoides. Next base: position 28,185 of record JAZKJV010003746.1, on the reverse strand, counting down.
GCGAGGCCCCGACAGTTGGTTTGGCGCGGGCTTGGTGATAGCGATAAAGGACCGCCCGCGGAGGTGCGTTGGTGCGATGGTGCGGCGGATGATGGCTGTACGCGCGCGGGTGGACTGTGGGGTCTCTGCTCCTCCTCCGCGCGGGGCAGAGGTCGACGAGGATGGGTGGAGGTGCTCTGCTCTGCGCGGGTCGAGTGTGATGGTGGTCAAATCCAGGAAGAGTAGACGTTGGCATGGAGGTGCGTCTGTGCAGGTCAATGGGTGGACGACGACGCTCTGGCCGAGGGCGCGACTGCTACAGGCAGTTGCGTCGGTCATTGGGAGCATCGTAGTTTTTTTTTAATTTTTTAATTTTTTTATTTTTAAATGTAAACAATAATATGAAAAAATAGAATTCTTTTTATTTTTATAAAAATAGAAATTGCAGAGTTTTTATATACTTTTATTTATTTATTTATTTGGTGTTTTTTATTTATCCTGCAAAACAAATGTTAGAAAGAAAAGAATAGATTTTTTTTGCTTTTTTTATTTTTTATTTATAAACAATTAGGACACGAGCATGACGGCTCGATCTCAAATCATAATGGAATGCGCGAATGGAGATCTGATAAAAAATGAGGAATGAATCTGAGTCTCTGGCCACCATGCGTGGCCGGAGTTGAGAGATTGTGATAGGTAGAAAGTGAACGTGGAGAGATCGAGAAAATGAGATGAAAAATCGAGATCGGTGGCGAATCAAGTTGTGATGGATTTTAAATTCTAGATAAAAAAACGATGACCAAATGAAGATGCGAAAAATGAAACTAAGGTTAATCTAGATGAAAAACAAGAGAAAATGTGGATCTCACCTTAGGAGTGGAAAAGACCTTGATCATCTCGACGAACGCCGACTCGCTATCACCGGACGGCTTGGAGGCCAGGCATCCTTTTGCGACAAGAAGACTCTCGGAGATCGGGCTCCTCTCACCAAAGATTGATCAAATTGAAATGATGGAGAAGGAGCCATATAAATAGAAAAGATAAGAATTGAAATCTGAATTTTTGAATTTTTGGATGAAGATAAGAGATAAGAGAGAAAAAATTGAAATGAGATAAATTAAAAAGATTAGTGTTAAAATTACTTACAAAAATTAACTATTTTTTATATTTTCGTCGCTTTATTAAATTGAATAAAAATGTTAATTTTTTTATTTTTGTGTGGTGGTTATTTAAGAATAGCAACTATATACATATACTATATACATACGGTACATTATATATAGTTAAATAAGGAAATTAGTTAGTTTTTTTGTTTTAAATTTTTTATTTTTATTTTAAATAAGTAGTAAAAAAATTTACAAATATTTAGAAATACAATATGCACAAATAATAAGAAATTGCACAAACCACCCCAGAAAACCAACTTTTCACCCGTAACTCCAAAAATTATGAAATCACAGCCATTTTAAAGACAACTTAATTTAGAATACAATGGAAGTGAGTTTGGTTCAATTTGAGTTCATATGGAGCCGGAATTGGTCTTTCAATTATCGCTTAGTGACTTTTTTCAAGTGTTGTTGCTTTTATTCTGTACATGATTTGATTGTGCAATTATTTTTATTATTTAGCAAACATTTTTATTGACAACTTTTATTTTGAAAATTATTTGATTTGAGGTCAATTTATGTACAAATAAAATAGTGTAGTATACAAATATACACATCGCACATTTTTTTGGATTTTCTGAATTAGGACCCTATCTCCCTCTACTTTATTCCTGGTCGATCAGGTCAAGTGTTGACCTTCTCTCGGGGTTCAGGTTAGCCTGTATCTATTACATATTTACAATCTTCTTTATTTTATTTTATTTTCTTTATTTTTCCTTTCTTTCTTTCTTTATATATTTTAGGTTAAAATGGTAAGAAGTGTACAATATTTACACACAGATGTAAGTTAGTAAGAATATGGGGTTAGTATTATATACATGTGTTTTATAAGGGATTTTAAGCTAAAATAAATGAATAAAGATGATGAAATGCAGATTCATCATCTCTCCATGCTTTACCTTTGCTAGTCCCTTAGCAAACACTTATTTAAAAGAATAAGTTAAAAAAGAAAAAGAAAAAGAAATATAAAACAAAGAAATTAGGACAATATTGAGTATTAAACTTATCTTCATAAAATTGTAGTATGGAGCTCTTTCAGAACTTTGGATTATTCTTGTAGCATAACCTTAATGGGAAATGGATTTAAAACCTAACATCCTCTAAGTTCCATAAGACTCCTATTCAGGTCTCCTCAACAGTCAGGTCAGAACAAGTCCACATACACCAATTCTTATGAATATGAATCTTTACTCGTACGGTGTAAGTGAAGTATAGCTCCTCATCTCAAAAGTAGCAAAGAAACAGCCTCCCTCAGCAAGGTAACTCTAGTCCTATGATCTAGCAACTCTTTCCTCGAGGAGCGGGGATGTTCCCTTCTAAGTTCAAGTATAACCAGCTCAAGAAGAGGAGATGGAGAAAAGAATGGACGGTAACCAGTGTAGCTACCTATCCTTGGATGCATGACCAGTGTAGCCAAGTCATCCAGCTGCAAGCTTACAAATATTTGACTTTGAAGCTCTTATTAATTTCTTTCTTTTTTTATCCTTGTATATACACTCCGACAGGCATTTTACTTTTCAATCATGCCTGTCCACTTTTGGAGATTCTGCATTTTCCCCTTTTTTTTGAAAATATATACAAGGTGCAGCATGTACATGAGGAGTTTTCCCTCTTGAGCTAGTAGACTATCCCTCTTTTGAAGCATTATTGCAACCCCACAACATCCTATCTTTAGACCTCAACATCGCTAGACCAAGTTGAGACACACTTCCCTCCCTAGAGGAAGACAAGAGGTTTCGCCTAGATGTACAGCCCTCGTAGCCAAAGATTCTGCCTCCTTACTACCTCCTCCATGAAGAGCTACGTGTAGAGTGCTTGTCGAAGATAAGCCACGGTCTGAAAGAATCATGCGTGTGTTGTTAAATGTTCTACTTAAACTAATCAAGATGACATGTGAACATAGTTTTATGGACTCAAAGAATTAAGTCACTAGGACCTGAAAAATCTTAACTCCAATTCTTATAAGGTTCCTCTAAAATTAAGTGGATTAAGGTCCAACTAAGCTCCATTATTCAATTTTATTCTAGACTTAGTTTAAATGTCAATACTAGTCCTGAAAAATGCACATGCAAATGCAATTCTAATTTTGAACTTTTTATGGGTTTTTGGAAAAGAAAGGAAAAATGATGCACATTGAAAAAGAGTTTTTTATGCAACTTTTTGTAGATTTTGGTTTTGTAGTTTTTTTCTTCAAAAAGGAAAAATGGATAGTAAAATATATACAAGAATTTTGTTTTGTTTTGTTTTGTTTTGTTTGTTTGTTTTTTTTGGGGGGGGGGGGTTATTTTTTTGTATATTTTTTGTTTTCTAAAAGGTGATCAAAGTCTATACACACACACACGTGGATTTTATGAATTTATATACATATCCCTGATGAATACCCATTCATCACTCTTTATTCTTTTATTTTAGCTACAAAACCTTTGCAAAACACATGTATATTCCTGTAAATATTAATAATTATCATTCATCATGCATTATGTAAATATTCATTTTTAGCATGTTTTTGTGCATAAATAAAAGAATAAAGAAACAAAAGAAAAAGAGGGAGATATCTAGAATAAATATTGAGCGCTCTAATCCCAAGGGAGGGCTCAGCATGGCCTGACTGCATAAAAACCAAAGTAGAGAGAGATAAGGAAGCTCACATTGTGTACATATGCCTATAAATAAATAGAAATATTTTCCTCTAAATAAAAATAAAAATGGATTTCTATTTATATGTATATATTTGTAAATATAAACTTAAAATAAAAATGAGAAAATCAAAAAGAAAATAAAATCCCTTCACCCTTGTCTATATTCACCATGTACATAAAGCACTTTATCTATTTTTTTATCCCTATAAATAAATAAATCAAAATCCCATAAAAATTGTACATATTCTATATTTCATAATGTAAATAAATAAAATAAAACCATTAAAAATAAAAACAAAATAAAAAGGAATAAAAATAAAAATCAAACCCAACCTTGTATTTATACCATGTATATAAATGTACATAACTATTTATTTAACCCTTGTAAATAAATAATAAAAAAATAAAAATACCAAAATATTCCAAATTTTATTCTATAAATAAATAAAATATAAATTGGAATAAAAATGTACAAAAATAAATAATTAAAAATCAAAAATAAAAAATATATAGTGTATATACCTATATATATAATACCATATTGTAAATACTTAATTTTTATTTCAAAAAAATAAATAAAAATCACAAAAAAATAGTTTATAAATAAATAAACATTTTTCATGTTTTAACATTTTCCAAAATCGGCCATTTACTATTTTATATAGAATTTCTAAATCGTTTTGACGTGGCCGCATCCCATTGGTCCACGGGGGATGTTGACCCCCCGGTCAACTCCCACCCTTGGACCACTAGCCCACGGATCTTTGCTCCTGACCCAACTTTGCCGATTTTTCCTAGCATGATCCAACTTCCATTAATCGAAACCTCGGGCCCTGATTATCCTTGAATCATCACTAATCCACGCCTGATCATCCGCCTAGGGATCCGAGCTTCGCCGTGCCCTGCCCGACCTATTCTTGCCGGACCCTCACTCGTATAAAACCGCAGCTCCGCCGCACATTCCAATCCATCTTTGGCTCCGCCTTCCCATCCCAGGACCTCCACTACCCTTGCCTGAGTGACAGCTAGCTGCGGGTGGTGTCGCAGTAAGGAGGAAGCGTCCCGACCACTGATCCGGCAGCCTAGCGCCGCCGTGCGCCGCCCAGGAGCAGCGCTCAAGCCTCGGGCATCGATGACCCTCTAGGCAAGGACCAGGAGCTTCAAAATCTCTTCCACAGTCGACTTCAATCATCCAGTAAGCCTAATTAGTTCTATCTTTCGCTAATTTTCATTTACGCCCAATTTCATCTTCTGCCGACGACCGTCGATTCCGACCATATCCGTCCCCCTTTAGACCATCGGACTCGACCCTTACACCCACGAGACTCCTCCATACCTTCTGCACCCACTCACACCTACCGACTCGCTCCAGAGCGGGGACTTCGATCTTCACCATCGACGCCTCGCCGGAGATCGACCATCTCGACGCACAGACCACCCACCTCGCTTCTAACCGGGTCGAGGCACTTTGCCCTCGACCTAGGAGTCTTTATGTGCTGCTTTTTAGGTACAAGGAGGTCCATCTGAGGTCCTCCACCTTCAGGCACATGAGCTCAGCTCCACCGTTGTCGCCCGGGCTCCTCGGAGCTCCTTGGCGCCATCGGAGGGGTCCTTCATACACGGGAGGCTTTGACGATTCTTCTCCACCATTCAATAGTTCTTCGAGGAGGCGCCACTGCTCCAGACCGTCTGATCATCCGCGTGGAGTCGTCTCAGCCCTCCGATAATAATAGGGGTAAATTGTTCTTGGGCCCTCTGTTTATTGCTTTTATTAGATAGTCTTGTAAATATTTTATCTAGTTCTTTTTATTTTGGTTATTTTACACATTGGACCCTTCTATTCTGGATAATTGCATTATCGTCCCTGTTTGTATTGGCCATGTGCTTCGCCACGTGATTTAGTGGGCTTTTTGCAGTTTCTACCCTGTCTTCCTTGCGTGTTGATGTTTGGTATTTTATAAATAGGAATGACATTCTAGTCCTTCCAGGCCTGGATCACGTGTGTCGCGCGTGGTTTTCTTGGATTTTTGCAACTAAGGGCCAAAGCTTTTCTGCCGTGTTACGTTTTGGCCCCTGCAACATGTTTTTCTTGCAGATAGGTCCTTGTAAACTGTTTGTGTATTTTTGATTTTAATAAAATAGCAAAATTAGTCCAAATTGAGTAAAAAATGGACACGTGGCTCCTGACACAGTGTAAAAGTTTCACCAATTTTTGGATACATTTCTGAGCATTTTTAGAATTTTTAAAAATTCAAAAATCCTTGTTTTTCTGTCTGTCCAGTTTATAAATTCCCAAAAAATATTAAAACCTCTTTAAAAATTTCAAAAAATTAGGTTTTGTGTATTTTTGTGTCTTTGAGTTTTTGTGATTTTTTTGGTTATTTTTAGATTTATAAAAACTATAAAAAGTGAAAAACCTCGAAAATCTCATAAAAATTCTAATAAATCATACCAAATCCCAAAAATAATAAATCTTCTTCCTGATTTTTCCTTTTTGTTTATATTTTTCATGAAAAATACCTCCAAGCGTTTAAAAGACCATTTAAATTTTTTAATTGGTCTTTGAAGCCTGGCTGGACAGTATCCTTTGTTTTCAGTTTTCTTTTATTTTTATAAAATTCTAATAAAATCAGAAAATTATCAAAAATTCACCAAAAATAGTAAAAAAATATAAAAATCATAAAAATATTTTTGTTTGATTTTTTGAGCATTTTAGAGTAATTAAATAATGGTTGAAAATTGCTTATTTTCCTTGTTTTATTATTTTCTTTATAATTAAACATTCCAAAAAAGTATAAAAATATTAAAAATCCACCAAAAATTATTTGTTTTTATTTTTCCTTATTTTTGACTACTTCGTAGGCCGCAAGGCCAATTCGTGCTCCCTGAGTCTGACCCTGGGTGCTACACCAGGCTAATATTATAGCCAGGGCCACTATTTGTGTTTATTGATTTTTGTCTCTGTTTGGCGGTCTGTTCTCCTTCATTTTTCTTGTTGAGCTGAGATTTCTATCGATCCGGGTCGTAACGACCCGAGAGTGATTTATTTTTACCTGATCCAGCTTTATAGGATTTTTCGGCTCATCAGAATGGCACCATTACCGGGGAGCACAACTTAGTAGTCGTTTTCTCTTTCTTTTTATTTTGTTTTCTTTTTCGCGGCTTTCCGCAGCTTTTTCGTAGTCCGCGGCTTTTTACAGCTTTTTATTTTTCTTTCATTTTTGTTTTATTTTATTTTATTTTTTTCTTTTCTTTTATTTTTGTCTTTGTTTGTTTTTGCTTGGTTATTTTTATTTACATTTTTGCATATATATATATATACCCTGTTTGCTTTTATTTGCTTTATTTGTTTTATTTTTATCTGGTTTTAGACTCTTCTGTTTTCTTGCGATGGCCCGAGGACCGAGGCGGCGAATTTCGAGGAGCTGGCACAACCGCGACTATCAGAGGCGGCTCCCTTCTGCACGGAGCCGCAGGAGAGCGCGAGGAGATAGCCGAGTGCGGCTGTTAGCTAGATTAGTTTAGATTTTTCTTTTCAACATTAGTTGAAGTGTTGTAATAATACAGGACAACATGACTCTCTTTCAGACTTAGACTTTCGGGGTCTGTTTCGCCGAGCACCGGTGTGCTCGGGGGACCCCTCGGTTTTTACGTGGCTTTCTTCGCGGTTTTGATTTCTTTTCAGCTTATTCAGTTTCTCGCGGTTTTTCGAGCCCCTAGCCTTAGGATTTTCTGCTTGACTGTGACGTAATAAATAGGATCCAAACACCCTAATACACCTGCCTGTACCTATAGATCGGTAATTGGACCAATAATAAAAATATTAATAAAATAATCGATCCACTACCTTCGAGCCTACGTGCCGTAGCCCACCCTGCCAAGCGCTGCTCCTGAACTCGATTTGTCGAGAGGAGGAGGGGTGGACCGAGTCCGGACTCTTAGATTGGAGGCTGGTGGTCAACTAGACGTTCTTTCGAGTAGAACAATTGTTTAGGGCTCGGTTTTCCGCTTGCACCATTTAGGTAGTTTATTTCAGTCTTTAAATTCTGCGCGGATCATTTTGCATGTAGACTGCTGGAGTCAGGTACGCATCTCTTACTCTGCATGCATCATTGATTTTCTCACGCATTGGCTTTTTCAACTTCTCCCCCCTGATTTTTGGACTTAATAACCAAAAGAACCGAAAAATTCGTTAGGCGATTTTGCTTTTTATTGAAAAATACCTAAAAAAGAAAAACCATAAAATTGGGACTGGTTAACTCTATTGACCCTAAAAGACACTTCATCGAAAAATTATCTTGGGGAGAGCAACCCCCTCCTTGTCTGGTTTGCTTGCGCGATAGAGTGATCCGCACACTAGGTAGAGCCATATCCGATATTTTTCTCGACTGATTACCGGCTCTTTCTGTACGGGATAGTCGGTTGAGAAAAATATTGGATTCCCAACAGGTCACGTTAATCGCTCTGCTATCCTGACTTATCACCTAATAAAATTGACAAGATAATCGACCGAGCCTTTACGGTCTTCAGCTCGCATTGCGTAGGTGAATCGGGGGTTCGCTTGTGATCATTGTTGTTACCAGATCTCATCCGCCCAACTCGCCAGATCAAGATGATGGACAGAAGGTCTCTTAGGCAGCCTCTGGATGCACCGCTTCCCAACACTTCTGCCCGCTCATCTCGGTTTGGTTCGTGAGAGCCGAGACCCGCTCTCCGAACCCGAGTTCGACTCCACCCTGTTCCCCTCCGACCCCCCTTCTTTCAGTTCTGAGATACCAGTGCCAGAGAGAGACAGTCAGATGATTTATCGGCACCTGAGTTTGGGTTCTTTTGCTTTTGCAGAGACCATGGCCGGCAGCATTGATGACCGCACCAGAGGTCCCCAACATGAGCAGACATTCATTATGGACCATGGTGCGATCAACTCCACCCTGATCGCCTCCCTCGAGACAGTTCACAGTAGTTGAGGGATCAAGGAGCATTCATGATAGAGATGAGGCGTGAGATGGAGCAGTTGAGAGCCGCTCGCGAACACGCGAGCCCCGGAGACGGGCTGAGGATACCCGACGATGTGGCAGCCCCGCAGCAGCCGCAACAGATCCACCGAGACCGATGCGGGAGTTACACAACCCAGGATCGACTTTGATGCATCATTGGGTCGGTCTTCCAGCTATCGTGGGGGACTTCAAGTTCCCCCCGAACACTTTGCAAACTTTTCCCCAGGTTCCATGGCTCGCCACAGAGGAGCCCCATCTCCACCTTCAGGAGTTCTTGATGATCTTGCAGCACAGTCCACGACAGACAGGTGGACCAGGATACCATCCGCATGATTGCCTTCCCCTTCTCCTTAGCAGGCAGAGCAGCCCCTGGCTGAAGCACTTGGGGAAGTTTTTCTACACAGGGGAGCAGCTCCGCACCGAGTACTTGCACAAGTACTACCCTCTCGGGCGGACGAACGAAGCTAGAGCCCTCATCAGCAACTTCTCCATGCTCCCCAACGAGCAGTTTCTTGAGGCATGGGAGAGGTTCCGTGAGCTGACTTGAAGATGCCCGCACCATGACATCTCGAAGACGAACCTAGTTCAGAGCTTCTTCAGCGGGCTGACACCAGAGCTACAGGGCCTGGTGAATGCTTCTTGTGGCGGGTCCTATTTCACCAAGGATCACGATTCAGATCTGGGCCATCTACGAGGAGATGGTAGAGAACTACATGGTGATGTCCCAGACCCGACTCTACACACAGGGACGCCAGCAGCCACAGACCGTGCAGTACCAGAGGATAGCACGGGTTGACGCCGATCCTTCCAGTCGTTAGCATCAGCATCACAGGCCGAGCCCACAGCCGCCGACTTGGGGATCATCAGTGAGAAGCTGGACCAGATGGAGATCATTGAGAAGAAGCAGTGCCAGGGCATCACGCAGATGGAGCAGATGGTACAGACTCTGAGTGAACCTGAAGACAATAGCTCATTGTGTCTCCAGGAGGCACAGACGACTTCCCAGCCCCGTCTTCAGGCACGAGGCGATCCGAGTAGCAACAGCTCGTCCCAACACTCCAGCCACCAGCAGCCTAGACAGGTTCCACCTTGTACAGGCGGAGCTGTACCCAGCAGCCGCAACCCACTTACCAGTCACCACCATCTCCGGACACGCAGATGGTGGTATACCAGCCGGATCAGCCTCTGGCAGTACTCCGGCCAGCCCCTTACGAGTCAGAGCTGTTGATGGATGTTAATGGGATTTGGTACGACCACCCCCAGCCCGGTATCCGACGAGACCATCCCGGATTCGTTGGTCGGCCGGAGGTTCCAGCTCCCATCAGCAACCGTCAGGACCAGGGTGGCCAATACAACCATCAGAGGGATCACCCAGCAGCAACAACCCCCAGCGGTACACTCAGTAGCAGCAGCAGTCACAGTCCTATGGTCCTCGTCCCTATCAGCAGGGACATTCTTGAGTCGTGATCAGCCTCAGCCGCAACATACATCCACAGTCATACCCCTCTCAGCTCCAAAGCAGCAACAACAACAGCCTCATTACCAGAGAGGCTACCCGTCAGGTTCTCGTGGGCCATCCTATGAGAACCCCGCCTTGGATTGACATAGCCCGCCTCCTTACAGATCAGCAGGCTACATTCCGACGGGGATATGGATGAGTTCCGCCAGGAGATGCGGGACATCGTGAGAGGGAAGGCCGCCATCCCTGCCTAGATAGAGCCCAATCTGAACAACCTTAAGAGGAATGTCTGAGCAGGTAGTTGCACTGAGTATGCCACTCCTAGTGATACATTTGGAGATATGTCTGCATATTTGTTTGATACTGATTTTGTCACACTTAGGAGCGGTAGGATGCCAATCATATGAGCGACATCCCGTGGCCACTTCCAGAGCACCCGACGAGGAGGAGAGCGGTACTGAGGCCACTAGAGATGATGACGGTGGTACTGAGGCCACCACGGATGCTGATCCCATCAGCGGTACTGATGCCGTCGTTTCACCAGTTGGAGGAGGTGGTACTGAGGCCACCCATGTTGCCGAGCCAGAGCGCGGTACTGAGACCGTGAGTTGACCAGCCGAGGATGGTGCTAATGCCACCGATTTTACTTCTGAGATTCCTGTAGTTTTTCCTTCTGTTGATGTATCTCGGGACATTTCTAGCAATAAAGGAAAGGGTTTGTTTTCTTCTGGTCCACCTGTGGTGCTTGATGTATGTGTGGACTCTGCCGTCGAGCAGTCTAGACCCTCTCCTAGTCCTTCATCTGAGAAGAACCCTGTGATCCCCTTCCCTAGAGCTCTTCAGATGGGAAAGGGGAAGAAAACTGAAAACCCAAAAAAGTGGCAACAGGAAGAGTTCAGCCAGCAGATGATCGACCGTTTTCACATTCAGCTGACTCTTCAGGAGGCTTTGCAACACATCCCTCTACTCCAACGTTCACTTAGAGACAGGAGTACAGTTAGGAGGAAGAGGAGGAACCACCAATCAGAGATCCATGTGCTGACCAGAGCCACTTGTTTCACGATCCAGAACCGTCTGCCGGCCAAGAGGCCAGACTCAGGAGCCCCGTATGTCAGATGCCATATCAGAGAGCAGAGGTTCGACCGTACTCTATTAGACAGCGGTTCATCGATCAACCTACTTCTGGCATCCCTTCTCGACCGCTTCGAGTTGTGCACTCTTCGACAGAGCAGGACAGTCCTTCAGTTTGCTGATCGATCTGTCAAGAGGCCGAAGGGGTTGCTGAGGGACGTTGTCGTCACGATTCAGGGCCTGCAATTCCCTGTGGACTTCGTAGTGTTGGACATGGAGATCCCTAAGTCAGTGACCGATACCCCCATCATTCTCGGTCTCCCGTTCTTGGCCACAACCAAGGCAATGACCGACCATGATAGCGGGAAGGTATACTTTCGTGTCGAGGGCGAAAGTGTACAAATAGAGACGATCGAGGACAGCAGAGCCAGAGATAAAACATGCTCAGAGACTACTTCCGATACAGAGCAGATGACAGATGCAGGGCCAGACATTCACCAGGATTGCGACTTCGTGATTACAGATGATGAGGCAGTTTGGGTAGATCCAGATGCACAGGCCATTCTCTCACCTTCAGAGTCCGCTGATGCAGAGACGACAGCAGAGGAGAGCTTGGAGAGCGCATTCCTGGTCCAGGATACCGTTCAGTCGGCAGAGCTGGTTCTCGACCGCGAGACTGATTTGTTTTGTGATGATGATGGTACTGAGGCCACCTTGAATGATACAGATCCCTCGGAGTTAGATTTTGACTAGGCAGAGTTTGATGATTACATACCAGATCTGACTTCCACTGAGCCTGCAGCTAGGGAGGAGGTAGATGCCGAGCAGAGCAGAGACAGTCTATCAGGGCAGCCTTCTCCAGTTTCAGAGTGTGATAGAGAGTTTCAGTTCTCCCATGCGGATTTGGCAGCCTTCACGTAGAGTTTTCAAAGGCTAGATCCACCAGCACCCCAGTTGCCTAGAGCTGAAGCCACTTCCTGCGTCGCTGAAATATAGGTTCCTTGCGGGTGAGCATGAGATGTACCCAGTCATTATCTCCGCTGATTTGACTGAAGAGCAGGAATCCCGTCTGATGGGGGTTTTTGAAAAGAACTGCAAGGCGATAGGATGGAGCGTAGCAGATCTCCAGGGGATAAGTCCGGCCCTATGCTCCCACCATATCTATCTCGAGGATGAGGCGAAGCCGTCGCGTGAGTTCCAGCGGTAGCTGAACCCGAATCTAAGAGAGGTTGTCATGAAGGAGATTTCGAAATGGTGGAGCGCCGATTTTATCTACCCCATCTCCGACTCCAAGTGGGTCAACCCTTTGCATGTGGTGCCCAAGAAGACGGGCATCACTACAGTAGTCAGCGAGTCTGGAGAGGAGATTGCTACCCGGGTACCCACTTCTTGGCGGGTCTGCGTAGATTACAGACGACTCAACCAGGCCACCAAGAAGGATCATTTCCCCCTGCCCTTTATAGATCAGATCATTGAGAGACTGGTAGGGAAGAGCCATTATTGTTTTCTGGATGGGTACTCCGGCTACAACCAAGTGGCCATCGCTCCCAAGGACCAGGATAAGACTACCTTTACCTGTCCCTTCGGCACATACGCCTTCAGACGCATGCCATTTGGGCTATGCAACGCCCCTGCGACTTTTCAAAGATGCATGCTGTCGATCTTTTCGGACATGGTAGGGGAGTGCTTGGAGGTCTTCATGGATGATTTCTCAGTCTACGGCGATGGATTCGACTCCTATCTTGACTGCCTAGACCGAGTCCTTCAGCGATGTATAGAGGTTCACCTTGTGCTGTCTTGGGAGAAGAGTCACTTCATGGTGACTCAAGGGACGATGCTTGGCCATATCATCTCCAACAGGGGCATGGAGGTAGATCCGGCCAAGGTAGATGTCATTAGAAAACTCGCATCACCGTCCAATTTGTGGCAGTTACGGTCTTTCCTTGGGCACGTCGGTTTCTACCAGCGATTCATTCATGATTTTAGTAGGATTGCCCGACCGTTGACTGACCTGCTGATGAAAGACACCGAGTTCCTTGTCGATGACAAGTGTCTTTCGTCGTTTGAGACTCTCAAGCGATGTGTTGTTGAGGCTCCTGTTCTCCAGCCGCCTGATTGGTCTCTCCCATTCGAGATCATGACGGATGCCTCCGATTTTGCCGTGGGGGCCGTGCTGGGACAGAGGAGGGATGGAGTTCCATTTGCCATTCACTACGCTAGCCGCACATTGGATTCCGCGCAGCGGAACTACACAATCACTGAGAAGGAGATGCTAGCAGTGGTGTTTGCCCTAGATAAGTTCAGATCATACATTATTGGATCTAGAGTGACCTTGTACACTGATCATACTGCCATCAGATACCTCATGGCAAAGAAGGATGCCAAGGCCAGATTGACTAGATGGATCCTTCTACTCTAGGAGTTCGACATAGAGATTAATGATAAGCCTGGAGTCAAGAATGTGGTGGCGGATCATCTCTCCCGATTAGAGCATCTTGAGGATTCTGAGCAGATTGAGCCTATTTGTGAGACCTTTCTAGATGAGGCGATCCTTGCTATTGCCGCTCTCCCGTGGTATGCCAATATTGTGAACTTTCTTGTTGCTAAGAAAGTTCCATAAGATTGGCCCATGCAGAGGCTTGAGACCTTCCTCGCGAAGGCCAAGTCTTACCACTGGGAGGATCCCATCCTTTACCACGAAGGAGGGGATAGCGTCTGGCGTAGGTGCATTCCTCAGGAGGAGCACCATAGCATCCTCACTTACTGCCACAAGCTTGAGGCAGGAGGACATCACTCTGGGAGGAGAACGGCACAGAAAGTGCTCCAATCCGGCCTATGGTGGCCTACCCTCTTCAAGGACTCTGATGAGTTCGCGAAGAGGTGTACCGACTGTCAGAGAATGGGCACTTGTGGACAGCGTGATATGATGCCGATGTAGCCCATTCACTTCTGTGAGGATTTTGACGCATGGGGCATCGATTTCATGGGTCCATTCCCTAAGAGTCAGGGATTCGAGTACATTCTGTTGGCCGTGGATTATGTGAGTCGTTGGGTTGAGGCCATCCCCGCCCGAACCGCAGATGCCAGGACTGTTTGCAGATTTTTGAGGAGGCATATCATTACACGGTTCGAGGTACCTCGAGTGTTGATATCTGACGGGGGGTCTCATTTCGTCAACGATCAGGTAAAGGCCCTTGCTAGCAAGTTTGACATAGACCATCGAGTTGCCACTCCATACCATCCTCAGATGAATGGTCTAGCCGAAGTGTCGAACAGGGAGATCAAGACTATATTGCAGAAAGTCGTCTGCCCTGACCGAAAGGACTGGTCACAGATTTTGGACTCGGTCTTGTGGGCATATAGGACGTCTTTCAAGACACCTTTGGGCACATCTCCCTTTCGCCTCGTTTATGGTAAGCCGTGCCATTTACCTATTGAGTTGAGACACAGGTCACTTTGGGCAGTCACAGATATACTTTTGGATCCAGATAGTGTAGGAGACCAGAGGAGGGCAGAGTTAGCAGCCTTGGAGGAGCTTCGTGATACCGCCTTCTCAAACAACCTACAGTACAAGGAGAGAGTGAAGGAGTGGCATGATTCTCATACCAGCCTGAAGCATTTTGAGTCTGGACAGAGAGTATGGCTGTTTGATGCTAGGCTTCGTCTATTTCCAGGAAGCCACAAAGCAAATGGAAGGGACCGTATCTAGTGAGAAAGGTACACGACGATGGGAGTATTGATATATCTGAGTTGTCTTCTGAGAGTACCTTTCGAGTGAACGGCCAACGGCTCAAGCCATTTCTAGATCATGAGCCGCGGGTCGTTGATGTTGCCCCTATTCACTTTGCGTGAGATGTGGTCTCTTGACTCACATCTATTGCATCTCACGCCTGATTATCACTATTCTCCCGACTTGTATAGATTCAGATGTCCATATCATTACATTCTTTAGTACACATCCCTTTCCTCATCTTTTGATTATGCTATACTTAGGGTGTACTTTACCCTAAGTATAGGGGGGATGTAGGACTTTTGGGTATTTCTTTTGATTCATTTTACCCTGTTTTTGCTGCCTATACTTAGGGATATTTTACCCTAAGTATGGGGGGGGGTAGATCCTGTACATTCTTCACTCGGTTTTCTCTTTGTGTACAACCTGCTATACTTAGGATTATTTGATCCTAAGTATAGGGGAAAAGCCGAGATCCTCTTGATTTCTATTCTTTGATTCATCTTTGTATATAGCCTTCCTTTTCACTTCCCTATACTAAGCACGAGTTATGTCTTCTTCATCGCTCTTGACTCTGAGGACATCGCTCGAGCTAAGTATAGGGGGTGTGTATATATTTTATATATACTTTGGCCATAACTCGTACTTTGTGTGAGTATGTTAATAAATAAAAATTGCTAAACACCCAAAATCCATAAAAATTAAAAATTTTTCCATGTAAATAAACACTCTTTTTATTTGCACATACATAGCTAATGTACAAATTATTTTTGTAAAAACGTTTTCAAAAACTTTTTATGTAAAGATTGTGTAAATATGTGCATATCAAAATTATGTATATAGTATAAAAGTTTTCCAAAATGTTTTGAAAATCAAAAGTTTGCAAAAATCTTGTGTAAATTTGTGTAAATATTTTGCAAAACTTGCATTCATGCATACATCCATGATTTCAAAACATTTTTCAAAAATTTTGCATTTGTGTAAATATTGTGTAAATAGCATCTTTGTATATACTTATATAGTTTTTCCTGGATTATAGTTGACATTTAAACTAGCCTGGAATTAAACTGGGAAATGGAGCTTGATTAAGAATCTTAATCCACCTAATTCTAAGAGGAACCTTATAGGGCTTAAGGTTAAGGCTTTTCAGGTCCATAGTGACTTAATTCTTTGAGTCCACTAGGCTATGATCACATGTCATCTCAATGAGCCTAAGTAGAGCACTTAACAACACACACATGACTCATATAGACGATGGCTTTACTTGGACCCGCACTTAGCACCGAGCTCTCTACGGATGAGGTGGTGAGGAGGCAGTCTTCCTTGACTTGGGGTAGCATATGAGGGTAGTACTTCTAGGCGGAACCTCTCTTCTTCTTTTAGTGAAGGAAGTGCGTCTCAACTTGGTCTGGTTGCCCTGAGGTCTAACGACAGGAGTTGTGGGTTGCAATAATGCTTCAAAAGAGGGATAGTCTACTGGCTCAAGAGGAAAAACTCCTTATGTATATATGCTGCACATTGTATATGTTGTATAGAAGCACTTGAAAAAAAATGCAAAAAGAAAATAACTCCAAAAAAGAGGTGGGTCTGATAGAAAATGATAATCCCACCGGAGTATGTATATAGTGCAAATAAGCAAAGCTTGAGACTTATGGATTCCATCTTATGTAGCTTGCAGCAGGGAGACTTAGCTACACTGGTTGAGCTCCCAAGGATACGTGGCTACACTGGCCATGGTCCATTCTCCTCTTCCCCCTCTTCTTGAGCCGGTTGAACTTGAACTTAGAAGGGAATACCCCGCTCCTCGAGGAAAGAGTAGCCAGACTAGGGTCATAGAGTTACCTTGTTGGGGAGGGTTGTCAAGTTGCCACTTCTGAGGTGGAGAGCTAGACCTCACTTACACAGTACAAGGAAAGACTCATAGTCTTCAGGGTTTGTGTATGTAGACTTGTTCTGATCTGGATTGTTGAGGAGTCTTGATTATAGATTAGTGGATCTTAGAGGCTGTTAAGTCTTAAACCTAAGTCTAAATAAGGTTCCGACACATTAATAATCCAAAGATCTGATCGAGCTCCATAATTCAATTTAATGAAGGCAAGTTTAATATTCATCATTAATCCATGCATTTTCTCCTCTTTTCCTTTTCCTTTTTCTTTTTCACTTCTTTTTCAAATAAGTGTTTGCTAAGGGACTAGCAAAGTTAAGTATAGGGGGGTGATGAATACCCATTCATCACTCTTTATTCTTTTATTTTAGCTACAAAACCTTTGCAAACACATGTATATTCCTGTAAATATTAATAATTATCATTCAACATGCATTGTGTAAATATTCATTTTTAGCATGTTTTTGTGCATAAATAAAAGAATAAAGAAACAAAAGAAAAAGAGGGAGATATCTAGAATAAATATTGAGCGACCTAATCCCAAGGGAGGGCTCAGCATGGGCCTGACCGCATAAAAACCAAAGTAGAGAGAGATAAGGAAGCTCACATTGTGTACATATACCTGTAAATAAATAAAAATATTTTCCTCTAAATAAAAATAAAAATGGGTTTCTATTTATATGTATATATTTGTAAATATAAACTTAAAATAAAAATGAGAAAATCAAAAAGAAAATAAAATCCCTTCACCCTTGTCTATATTCACCATGTACATAAAGCACTTTATCTATTTATTTATCCCTATAAATAAACAAATCAAAATCCCATAAAAATTGTACATATTCTATATTTCATAATGTAAATAAATAAAATAAAACCATTAAAAATAAAAACAATATAAAAAGAAATAAAAATAAAAATCAAAACCAACCTTGTATATATACCATGTATATAAATGTACATAACTATTTATTTAACCCTTGTAAATAAATAAAAAAATAAAATAAAAACACCAAAATATTCCAAATTTTATTCTATAAATAAATAAAATATAAATTGGAATAAAAATGTACAAAAATAAATAATTAAAAATCAAAAATAAAAAATATATAGTGTATATACCTATATATATAATACCATATTGTAAATACTTAATTTTTATTTCAAAAAAATAAATATAAAATCACAAAAAATAGTTTATAAATAAATAAATATTTTTCATGTTTTAACTTTTTCCAAAATCGCCATTTACAATTTTATATAGAATTTCCAAATCTTTTTGACGTGGCCGCATCCCATTAGTCCACGGGGGATGTTGACCCCCCGGTCAACTCCCCCCCTTGGACCACTCGCCCGCGGATCTTTGCTCCTGACCCGACTTTGCCGATTTTTCCTAGCATGATCCAACTTACATTAATCGAAACCTCGGGCCCCGATTATCCTTGAATCATCACTAATCCACACCCGATCATCCACCTAGGGATCCGAGCTTCGCCGTGCCCTGCCCGACCTATTCTTGCCGGACCCTCACTCGTATAAAACCGCAGCTCTGCCGCACATTCCAATCCATCTTTGGCTCCGCCTTCCCATCCCAGGACCTCCACTACCCTCGCCTGAGTGATAGCTAGCTGCGGGTGGTGTCGCAGTGAGGAGGAAGCGTCCCGGCCAATGATCCGACAGCCTAGCGCCGCCGTGCGCCGCCCAGGAGCAGCGCTCGAGCCTCGGGCATCGACGACCCTCGAGGCAAGGACCAGGAGCTTCAGAAGCTCTTCCACAGTCGACTTCAATCATCTAGTAAGCCTAATTAGTTCTATCATTCGCTAATTTTCATTTACGCCCAATTTCATCTTCCGTCGACGACCGTCGATTCCGACCATATCCGTCCCCCTTTCGACCATCGGACTCGACCCTCACACCCACGAGACTCCTCCGCACCTTCTGCACCCACTCACACCTCCCGACTCGCCCCGGAGCGGGGACTTCGATCTTCACCATCGACGCCTCGCTGGAGATCGACCATCTCGACGCACAGACCACCCACTCGCTTCTAAATGGGTCGAGGCACTTTGCCCTCGACCCAGGAGTCTTTGTGTGCTGCTTTTCAGGTACAAGGAGGTCCATTTGAGGTCCTCCACCTTCATGCACAGGAGCTCAGCTCCACCGTTGTCGCCCGGGCTCCTCGGAGCTCCTTGGCGCCATCGGAGGGGTCCTTCATACGCGGGAGGCTTTGACGATTCTTCTCCACCATTCAGTAGTTCTTCGAGGATGCGCCACTACTCTAGACCATCCGATCATCCATGTGGAGTCGTCTCAGCCCTCCGATAATAATAGGGGTAAATTGTTCTTAGGCCCCTCTGTTATTGCTTTTCTTAGATAGTCCTGTAAATATTTTATCTAGTTCTTTTTATTTTGGTTATTTTGCACATTGGACCCTCCTGTTCTGGATAATTGCATTATCGTCCCTGTTTGTATTGGCCACATGCTTCGCCACGTGATTTAGTGGGCTTTTTGCGGTTTCTACCCTATCTTCCTTGCGCGTTGATGTTTGGTATTTTATAAATAGGAATGACATTCTAGTCCTTCCAAGCCTGGATCACGTGTGCCGCGCATGGTTTTCTTGGATTTTTGCAACTAAGGGCCTAAGCTTTTCTGCCTTGTACGTTTTGGCCTCTGCAACATGTTTTTCTTGCAGATAGGTCCTTGTGCACTATTTGTGTATTTTGATTTTAATAAAATAGCAAAATTAGTCCAAATTGAGTAAAAATTGGACACATGGCTCCTGCCACTGTGTAAAATTTTCATCAATTTTCAGGTACATTTCTGAGCATTTTTAGTATTTTTAAAAATTCAAAAATCCTTGTTTTTCTGTCTGTCCAATTTATAAATTCCCAAAAAATATTAAAACCTCTTTAAAAATTACAAAAAAATTAGGTTTTGTGTATTTTTGTGTCTTTGAGTTTCTATCAATTTTTTGTTATTTTTATATTTATAAAAACTATAAAAATTGGAAAACCTTGAAAATCTCATAAAAATTCTAATAAATCATAGAAAATCCCAAAATAATAAATCTTCTTCCTGATTTTCCTTTTTGTTTATATTTTTTCAAGAAAAATACCTCCATGCCTTGAAAAGACCATTTAGTATTTTTAATTGGTCTTTGAAGCATGGCTGGACAATGTCCTTTGTTTTCAGTCTTCTTTTATTTTTATAAAATTCTAAAAAAAATCAGAAAATTATTAAAAATTCACCAAAAATAGTAAAAAATAAAAAAAAACATAAAAATACTTTTGTTTGATTTTTTGAATATTTTAGAGTAATTAAATAATTGTTGAAAGTTGCTATTTTTCCTTGTTTTATTATTTTCTTTATAATTAAAAATTCCAAAAAATATAAAAATATTAAAAATCCACCAAAAATTATTTGTTTTGTTTTTCCTTATTTTTGACAACTTCGTAGGCCGCAAGGCCAATCCGCGCTCCCTGAGTCCGACCCTGGGTGCTACACCAGGCTAATCTCATAGCCAGGGCCAGTATTTGTGTTTATTGATTTTTGTCTCTATTTGGTGGTCTGTTCTCCTTCATTTTTCTTGTTGAGCTGAGATTTCTATCGATCCGGGTCGCAACAACCCGAGAGTGATTTATTTTTACCTGATCCGAATTGATTGAATTTTTTTGGCTCATCAGTCCCCAAAAATAAACATTAAAGTATGAGTTATGTGTAAAGTATATATACAATATATTCGACACCCCCTATACTTATCTCAAACTATGTCCTCATAGTGATCAGAGAGCGGCAAAGGAAGACATAACTCGTGCTAAGTATAGAAAAATGAACGACTCCTATGCTACAACGACTCAAAGAGAAATGAAAATAATAGAAGTCAGTGATCCCCCTATACTTAGGATCAAGTAATCCTAAGTATAGATGACTGTACAAAAGGGGAAAACCGATGCAGAGAACGTACAGGCTCAAAAATAAAAAAATATGATATGAACAACATCACCCCCTATACTTAGGGTAGAGTATCCCTAAGTATAGGCAACATCAAGAGTGATGAAAAGGATGAGTATGAACAACACAAACCATTCGTCCCCCCTATACTTAGGATAAAGTACATCCTAAGTATAACATATACTCACACACACACACACACGGAAAAGGGGTGAATGATAAAACAGAACAAGAAATAATTGAAACGAAAGGATATACAAAAGGAGTGGATGTACAAAGGTCAAGAAGGTCGAAAATAAACCTTATTGCGAGATCGCTGAGGAATGGATCTAACAAGGTGTAGGTCAATATTGGGGTTATCATTAGATATGAACTGGTCAGGATTGACCAGAAATGTATCCTCAACAGTCTCAGAGTGTGCATGCAAGAATCGATTAGTGGAAGTAGTATGGTCATGTCCTGCCTGGGAAGTCTCGCAAATATCAAAATAAAAAGGCTCGAAATCATTAACATAAAAAGGATGATCAATTTCAGCCTAGCGAGCCTCTACTAGATAATCATCTAAATTCCTTTCTAAAAGCAATCAAATCAAATTTGGCCTTATCGGTCTCATTTAAATCAAGGTGAATAGGAACAGACTCATCAGTGAAAGTAGTCAAATCATGTTTGTCATGTCTAGTCTCAGATCCTGCCTTCTGCTCTAGAGTGTCTATCGTGTAAATCCCGCGGATGTCATCAATGCATCACCACATACCAGAAGGGGGATATCCAAGTCTATGCTTTCCGAGTCTTCATCCTTCAAGAGGAATTCTTGGGTTCATTATCATCCAACATATAACAAGAATCTCTGATATTATCATCGAGGTTAAATTCCTTGGGGTTGGCTAACACGAGCGGACTCTCATGGGATGCAGATCTCTTGTCAGTAGTGGGTGTAGTGATCAACACATCGCTCCCTGCATCAGAATGGAAGCGAATCTCTCCTGATCCATAATCAATAACGGCTCCTGCAGATGCGAGGAAAGGCCATCCTAGGTTGGTTGGAGGGTGTTCCACAGAAATGGAGGTCTCCATGGGCAACACTACAAAATCAGAAGTGAATTTCATGCCCTGAATAAGAACGACAATGTTTACTAGAAACCCTTCGGCCTCTTTATAGATCCATCAGCAAATTGAACTATCATCCTGATTTTCTTGAGAGGCCCAAGATGAAGAGACTGTACCATAGAGAAGGGTATTGTGTTGATCGATGAATCACCATCAAGGAGAGTGTTATCACAAGAATAGTCAGATATGGAGCAACTCACAAGAGGTGTGGCAGTGTTCCCTTTCTTAAAATGTGGACGGTGGGAGATGGCATAGGCAATGGACATGGTCAAGATGTGACGCTCAGATCTGCTTCTTCGTTTTCTCTTCTTATGTTGAGGAGCAGATAAATGGGTCATGGCCTGGTGAAGTGGGGCTTTAATGATCTTGTGAATGGTGGCCAACATTTCAGGTTCAGTCAACATTTTTTTTTGAATTTTTGGACCTCCTCCATACAAGGGCGGAGATCAGAATTAGCATATACACGAGGATTGTCAAGAGCAGTCTGTATAGTGGAATCCTCGGGGTCAAGGGTGGGACCAGTGATGAATGATGTGATGAAAATGGTTTGGCATGGGTGCCCTCTCCTCACAAATTGAATCAACAATGTGCCTCCCAGAATCTTTTTTGGATTTTTAAAATTTTCTCATTTTTTTGTATTTTGGGTGATTGCAAGCTCTCATGATTATCCTCAAGTGAATCCATATCCTCAAATAGTGGAGCAGCGTTCTGGATCTCATTTATGTTAAATAGATTGCTAATCCTCAAATTCATATGCTCCATCATCTGGTTCAGGGTCTCAAATGTGAACACCATGAAAGGTGACCCCAAAATCACAAGGTCAATTGAGTGGAATGAAGGTGGGTGAAAATCATCGTCCGATTCCTGAAATAATGGGCTAGGCGGATATGTACAAAAATCAGGAGGAAAGTCCTCCTGGAAAAAGGAAGGTGGATCAACTGGAGAGTGTGAGATGTCTGTGAAGATCGGATTAAAATAACTCCAGTCGGCCAATTCCGAAATAAAAGACGGGGATCGGGAGAGCACGAAGATCAAGTCAAAAGATGTGGATAAAAAGGCACAAATGCACAAAAGGATATAATATGCACACAAGCAATCAAACACAATACAAACCCCCAGTTCACCAACTCAACGCAATGTGAAGACCGTAAAGGTTCGGTCAATTATCTTGTCAATTTTTAGAGTTTGGTGAAAATGCAATATATCAGAGCGGTTAAAGTGAGCTGTTAGGAACCCAATGCTCCCAAGAGATTGGCCCAATCCCAAAGTTAGATCTTTCCCATCCAGTATGAATTGCGGACTGTTTACTGACTACACGATCAATTCAATCTGTTAAGGATGTCACGAGCTGCTTTACCGGCTACCAGAGAGATCCTCACTAGAGAATGACTAACCCCAAGATAGTAGTCTGAAGAGAGTTCGGACATGGTTCTATCCTAGTGTGCGGGTCACTCTCTTGCTCAAGCAAACCAACCAATGAGAGGGTTACTCTCCCCAAAACAATTATTTTTCCTTACTTTTATTTAGGGTCGAGTTTTCTTTAGCAATCCTGATTTTTAGGCAGTTATCACTTGGTTTAAGTATTTTCACTGAATCGCCTACCGAGTGTCCAATTTCCTTTTTAACTTATGTGAGTGAAAACAAGGAAGTAGATCACAAATGTCAATGCACGATTAAACACAATGATGCATGCATGGGTTAGAGATGCATACCTTGTCGCCTGCACTCTACATGCAAAATGATCAGCGTAGAATTGAAATTAACAAAAAAATAAACTAACCTATATGCACATGCAAGTGAACCGTCCTAATCAATAACTCCTATTAACAGGCAAGAACAAGTTAATTTGACTAAGTCCAACTAAGATCTATTCTATAGGTACACAAATTCTTGTTTAGGATATTTGGACCTAATTAATTACCTAGCTCAAGCAATTAATTAAAGCAATCAATAGGTACCTCATGAAATCCGCGTGAAACAAAGAAAATAAGGCAATGAAAACAAAACCGAGGAGGTCCCCCAAGTGCACCGATACTTGGCGAAATGGACTCTGCAACAAATGAATATCTGTTTACAATGGTTCAAATGCTAAAAATAAATAAAAAACCTCTCTCTCTCTCTCTCTCTTTTGGTCTCCTTCAATTCTTCTCCTCCTCTTCTCACACTATCCTACGGCTTGGTAAAGAATCAAGCCACCTCTGCTTCGCTTGGGTGCTTCGGCTCTCCTATGATCTCCTCCTTCGCTCCACAGGTCCTCGCAAGAAAAAGAAAAGAGAGAATGTGTAAGAAACACAATTATCAAATATGAGGAAGAAAAATGAAATAAACACAATGAATATGAACAATGGAATAATGTGGCAAAATATAAACAGATATGTACAACCAAGAATAACATGTCAAAAGAGAAACCTAACTACCCCCGTCGTGCCTCCTCGGCAACGACACCATTTTGTTGATGCAGGTTTTTCGAGGATTGATAATTATTAATGGTATGAAGTCGTCGTTGTTATCCCCAAAAAATCCCTGATCAAACAAATAATTTTTTCTTCTCTCGCTACAAAATAATTACAAAGAATATAATGTGGAGCGAGAGGATGTTTTGCTACTTATTTACCTGTATAGCAGACAGGATCAAACTCAGGGAGTCTACAATTCCCGAGGGTTATTTGAATAATTGACGAAAAATCAATTAAGAGAAAAAACAGGAATCTCAAAGGCAAACTATCCTTGGTTTTTGTGGATTTTTTTCTCTTTTTCTCTTTTTAATTTTTTTATTTCTATTTTTTTATTTTTCTGATTTTCAAATTTTTAGTGATTTTAATTTTGCATTTTTTAATTTTCAAATAATGAACAATATGCACAAAGAAAGAAATACGCACACCAAACTATTTTTATATTTTTCAATTATATCAAAAATACTTAGAAAAATCCAGAGAAATTATTTTTGGGTTTTAAAGGCTTTGAAATATTTTGGGAATTTTTGTAGAATTTTCAGATGTTTTTGTATTTTTTAAAATCAAACAGTGGCAAAAATGATAAACACTACACAACCTAGAGTAATTTGCAACTTAAAAATATTTTAAGTACCCAAAACTCCTGGTAATTATTTTTATGATGAAATATAAGTAGATATCTACAAAAAGGAACTGAAATCATGTTTTTGAGTTTTTGTAGATTTTTTTATGATTTTTATAAAATTTTTAGTAATATTCATTTTTTAGGTTTTGAAAAAATTAGTGCATGAAGTTTGGACAGAAAATAAAATACACCAAAATAAAATTATTCTATATTTTTTTTGGATTTTTAAGCAATATTCAAATTTTTAGGAATTTTAAATTTTAGGAAGAGAAGAAGACATTGTTTTTTATTTTTAAATAATATCTAATGACAAGAAAATGCAAT
Source organism: Ottelia alismoides (assembly GCA_037367405.1). Lineage (NCBI taxonomy): Eukaryota > Viridiplantae > Streptophyta > Magnoliopsida > Alismatales > Hydrocharitaceae > Ottelia > Ottelia alismoides. The sequence continues at coordinate 2,799 of JAZKJV010003746.1, read as the reverse complement.
GAAAATGCTCATTACAAGAGTATACATTTTTTTAGAATTTTTAGAGCAATGAAAATAATTATTTCAATAAAAAGATCATGCAAATCAAAGAGTCTGGATAACAGGGACATAACTGCAATTATTCAGTGTTTTGGAATTGGAGATATAGCAGAAATGCGGGGACAAAATGTAAATTACCAGAGAGGGCGTGCACCTTCACGTGATTTGCTGAAGCGAGGATCTTTATGTAATTATGAAAACTTTTAGGGGCTCAGATGTAATTTCCCCCAAATTGGGCTTCAAGGATTTTTCTTTGTAATATGAAGAACTTGGGGGTGGGGGGGTAGTTGCAATTTTTTCAGAATAAAATAATATCCCTTGGGGGTTTCCTGTTGTTTCTTCATTTTTCTCAAGCTAAAAGGAGCAAGGGGGCCCCGCTTCGTTCTTACTTCAAACCTCAAGGGTGTGCGGTGGTCGGCGTATGGCTGGACTACTGGAGGATGGCCGCTTCTGGCGAGTGGGCGGTCGCAACAGTGGAGGCTTCGATCGGCAAAGGGCAGTGTTACGGCTGACGGGGATGCTCTATGGGGAAAATGGGAGAAGACGACTTGATAAACATCTGTCACGCATGGCAGCTGGGGACAGAGCAATTGACCGCAGTCAACAGTTGACGCGCGGTGATGGGTCCAGCTAGGCCACTATAGGACAAAACAAGACATTTTATTAAAGGATAATTAATAAAAAATAGTAAATGATTTTATTATTTTTTGAGTATAAAATAAAAAATGTTTATTATTTGATGTAGTATTTTATTATTATTTTTATTTATTTTTTTGATGTATTTTATTACAATTTTATTTTAATGGCTTATTTATAGGTATATTTACCTGTATTTTGTGCATTTTTATTTTTATTTTGTATATTTTATTTTATTATTTTATTCTATTATTTTATATATTTATAACTTTTTTGTGAGTATAAATATATTTTTATTTGATTTTTATGATGTTATTTGTGTGCTTAAATAAATATAGATGTATATTTTATAGGTATATTCATAGATATTTTACATATGTTTTATGTATACTATTTATTCCAATGTATTTTGTTGAGTTTTATTTTAGTTTTGTATTTTTAATAGTATGTATAATATTCACAATATTAAGAAAATATAAAAGAATTAAAGAATAAAAGAATATATTCCACTTTTATTTTTATACATATACAACATAGGTATTTTGCCTATGTATTTTTATAGACTTATTTTATTTTTTATTTCCCTTTAGATTTTATTATAATTTCAATATGTCCATGTGTTATAAATAATATTTACAAAATTATAAAAATAAGCATTTGCAAAAATAATAAAGAATGAATAAATTGAATATTTTGATTGGTATATTGTACAATGGAGGCCCATAACCTAAGTTCTACAAAGTAACTCCAAAAAATATAAAACCTCCACCATTAAATAGCTCGTGAAAAGTAATATACAATTAGAGTGATTTTGCTATGTTTTGAGTTTTTATTGAAAAGATATGGGTCTGTGAAGTTTGGTTTCTGGCTTTTTATTCTGTGTATAAAATGAACATTGTGCATTATTTTTGTACAAACTCAATTTTGTATTTTTATTTACATTATTATCAACAACTTTTATGTATAAAATTTATTTATATGATGAATAAATAATAAAAAATAAAACAGATGTCAAAAATGCATAATTAATGAATAAATAAATGAGGTATTTATGGTATTTTTGTCCCTTATCTCCCCCTACTTTATTCCTTATCGACCAACTCCATTCTGGAGTTGGTCTCCGGGTTAGGGTCGTAAAATATTTTTAATATTTTATTCCTTTTTCTTTTCTTTCTTTATTCTGTAATTTTGGCATTAAAAACCTTATTTTATGTACAATAAATACAATAAATACTGGATGCTATTATGCGCAAATTAATGCTATTTACATGCATTTGCTGGGGTTTTTAAGGCCAAAATGATAGAATAAAGGTGATGAAATGGAGATTCATCACCCCCTATACTTGCCTTTGCTAGTCCCTAGCAAATACTTATGCAATAAGTACAGAAAAAGAACAAAGAATAAGAAGAAAAGAAAAAGAGAAAGAAAAAGAAAGAGTGAAGAGAATTGCTTTCAATTGTAAAACCTGTCATTACAAAATCAGAGTTTGGAGCTACAGTTAGACCTTGCTATGCGAATGTGTGGAACCTGATTGGGAACCAAATTTAAAACCCAACAGTCTTCGAGAGTCCCAGAACTCGGTTCAACCCACCTCAATAGCCAGGTCAGAACTAGCCTACATCATATGCAAACCCTTATGACTATGAGGCTGACTTGTATGGTGTAAGTGATGGTGGATCTCCCCAACTGAAATAACAAAGAGACTGACTTCTCCAGAATGACAACCCAATGATTCTGAATCCAGCCCTCTGCCCTCGAGGCAGGGTATCCCTTCTAAGTTCAAGTGGCATCCAACTCAAGAGGAGGAGGTGGAGAAAAGAATGGACGGTAGCCAGTGTAGCTACCTATCCTGGGATGCAAGACCAGTGTAGTCAAGTCATCCAGCTGCAGGCTCACATGGTATAACTTTGATGCTCAAGCTTGCTTATTTTCTATACAACATATATACATACTTCCGCATGCATTTTATTTCTATTTTCAAGCATGTTCACTTTTTGGAGTTTTTTTTTCAATCATACCATTCACAGCAGCATTTACATAAGGAATTTTTCCTCTTGAGCCAGAGACTATCCTTCTTTGAAGCTTTATTGCAACCCACATTCTCCTGTCTTTAGACTTCATTA